>OY754938.1:7188015-7629427 GCA_963576515.1 Cryptocephalus primarius | reverse complement strand
AGTATTTTAAACATATTATGAATTAGTTCTTAGAAATTCGTTTTGGAAATGATTTTCAAAAAGTATTGCTTTTTACATGGTGACCATGCGGCTTACATCAATTTCAATAATTTCAAAAAAGTTGTAAGTTATAAAAGGTCGGAATAATGAGTTCCATAACTCCTCTTCCAGTCATGTCACGAAACTAAGTTTGTTGTAATCAATCTCTTTTAATTTTTCAAGATGAGGGATAAAACGGGACGTTGTGAATATGAAATTTTTAAAAAAGTATTTAATCGTTTCCAAATCTTTGATCTACTGCAGAAATTTAAAGTTGCTTTATTTGCGTAACCCCCTTTCTCATCGCTTCAAAACAAAATTTAATTTAATCAATGACATCTATCTATAAAAAAGTGATCAAGTGGGATGTTTTAAATTTAAATTTTTCCGGAACAGTATATCAGCTCCCCTTAATTTTGAAAGAATTTTCAACTGTGCATATCTTCTGTACTGTCTAATGTACAAAAGGAGTCAAAATGGGAAGTTTTGGGTATGAATTTTTTCGAGAAAATACACTTTGAACTTTTACAAAATTTTCAATTTTTCGTATCTCCCGCCATTATCAACAGCGGTTTGAAATCTTTTATTTTGACAACAACAATTAATTGAAGGATTAGTAGTTCATCGATAAACAATTTCTTCAAACAAAATTGGATTTATTTGTCCAAAATATTGGTTTAGTTTATTCTTGGGTCAATTTCAAGTTATACTATTTAATTATTATAGTTATAGTTATATATTTATGTAATATAGGAAATAAATTAAAGGTATTTTATTCTAGGACGTAAGCGTCACGTTTAGCGTTACAATGGTGAAAATGTCCCACTAATCATTGTTTACCGCTATCTACCCGAATGCACCAAACCACTCTATAATTTATCGAGGGCGTATCTAGATGCGGTCAAACTGAATTTCCATTAATAGTGCACTATATTATATCATTAGTGAAGTAAAGTTGAGCAACAGAAGTTCACCGGGTATAACAACTACTCGGGGAAAGAGACCGAGATAGAGAGAGACGAAAGGACCTCTTGGTAGTTTGCTCCAAGAAACGCTAGCAATATTATCAAAGTTGTTTGCAATTTACAAGTTCGAGTTGGTGTTAATGTTGGAGAGACCTCTATCTCTCTCTCTCTCACACTCAAGACAAAGTAGAAGAGCCTGGTCGTTTTATCGGAACCTTAATTTGTTAAAACAATCGGATTCAACTCGAGGCGAGAAGGTGGAAGAGTAGAGGAAACGGGAGTATCCGTAATGTAATAATATTGTTTTTTCGACGTCGAACGTCGCCTCATACCTAAATTAAGGAATGTGCGTGTGTGTGTATGTGTGTATATAACGTGATAAAAGTCGAGGATCGCGCTCGTTGCTGTCAGTCGCCCAAAATGAATCTGTCAGTCTTGTAAGCAGTCGCAGGGAGATCAGAACTACGACATGAGAAATGATAATAATCGAGATGTTCGATTGTCGAATCCTCTCGGGTCTCCTCGCTAGAGAATGTGATTACGGAAAGCGGAATCATTCAGATGGCGCGTTTTACTCGCTCTTTTCCCGAATGGGATTTCCCAGATTTTCCGAATATTGCGGTTGCGGGATGGAATTCTGCGGACATCTCGTCGATGCCGCAAATTAATCGTTCGGACGTCGGGAACATAATTTAATAGGTCTAATGAAACGTAAACAAAATATGAGCATTCACCATATTTCGCGTCATGGCGAGCCTAATTATGACTGCGGCTAGTGCAGGTGGATAGGCTGCTTGTTTCGCCAAATTTAGATGCAAGTCGTACTACTTTATTACATTTTACGAAACATATCCATTTGTTCCGCATGCGGTTATGTTGGACGTCTACTGAACTTTGTCCTGTGTGTGTTATGTCATCTTTACACCTGTTCATACGATATTTCACCACTCAGAAATTTCATTACGGTGATACTTCATCACCTCAATTTAAGGAACTGTGTACCATCATTAAATTCTTAAAAATCTAAGCAGTGCTATTAAATGTTGTAATTTAACTAAATAGAACGAATTCTATTGGCCTGATGCCATGGTGAACGTCAAAACTATAGCTGAATTAGCGGAAAATTTCTTAAACAGAATATCGAGGTATTCTTGCTCTTAAAGAGCAAGTTTGAAAGATCTGTTTTACTTTACAAATCGGAAAATATAGAAGCTGAACACTCTGTGACTATCTTCAAGGGTGTAGCATTTGAAATGGCGGAGATATATACATATGTACATACTGTATACACATGGACACTGTTTTCCCTTGTTTCTGATATAGGTGATATCATATTGGGCTACAATGACCTGTTGGAGTGTTTAAAACAAAAAACCTGCTAGATAGTTGATATGATTCTTTAAGTACGTACATGATGTTTTGTATATTGCTATCCTGCTTTATTGCTCGAAAAATACGAAAAAAAATTCATAGAACTGAGACTGAGGCTCTGAACGATTTTGTATTAAATATATTAAAAAATTTAAAAAAATATTTTTTGTCTACATTGCATGTCACTAAAATTAGCAAATTGTGTACACTGAACTGCATAATTCGCCTGAAACATGAATATTTATGTTTAGTATTTAATAAAATACTATAAATATAAATATAGTATAATATAATATACCTATAATACAGTAAACGTATTATATAGTAACATATTTTAACAACTTATGATTATTTTCTTCCCAATATGCCTGAAAAAATTCAAATGAAATTGAAATTAACTTGATATTCGTTAAAAATAGACACAAGTTTCAACCATTTTGGAACAATCACGTTTTTATACGAGATATTATAACAGTTAATTACATTTGTGAAAAACCATATCTATACTTCTGTTTAAACACCAAAACACGTTTTGGCAGTTATTGGGAAGCTAATATTTACCCACTACATCTCTGCTAATTAACAATTAATTGTAATTTTGCTTAATACGCATTAGAAAATTCTATAGGTCAGAATGGCAACTTTGGTAGTATTTTGAAAAAATACTGTTTTTCTAATTGGTCTAGAATTAAAAATCGAAAATTAAAGTAATTGGAATGTTTCACTTTGATTTGGAGAATAATATTTTTTCACTGTGTTTCGTATACGTAATATTAATAGAATTTTTGTAATTTTGACGTAAACTTGAAACTTGTTACAACAGAGGTACGTTTCAATTATTTTAAAATATTTTAAAAACATAACACTGATATTATATATAATCTAACCGCATTATAGTAAAGTTATGTCCATTTTAATGATTTCTTTAAATAACAATACAGATGCTGTTATACTGTTTTGTCAAAAATATGAAAGGTCTAAAATTTTTTCGGAAAAATCATGTTTTCCCAATGCGCTGCGATAAAGGGTATTTTCGTACGTATTCTCAAACAAGTCATAACCTGGTATGGCGTTGGCGAAACATGCATATTTCAAAGGTTTTTCCAATACTTTCACAATTAAAGAGTAATTGTATTGTTGTTGAAGGCGTAAAGAAACATAAAATTTGTTGAGAATAACAGACACCTATCAATTAGTTTTGGAAAAATGTTTTGGGTAAGTAAAGGTTAACTGCATTTTTATAAAGGTCCCTTCCAGAGTACTGATTTTTTCAAGAAACTGGTATTATTCAATGGTTTTCAAAGATAATTTTTCTCATTGAATAGCAATTAATTAAGGACTCATTTTAATTTGGTAAGTTACACCAAGACAATGTGTTGATATAAAAGGTACGTTTTGATGGCTTTTGGAAAAATAGTCTTTCCGAAGTCTATCTTTGGATGTTCAAAATTGTGATGTCCTAAACCATTGAAAATAAATAAGTATAAATTCACAATAGTAATTTGGCAATAAAACTGGCACTTTTTAGTAATCGCCAAAAGGTAAGTTTTTCCTACTACGCCTCATTTAATGAAGTAATGTTTTACTAATACGCCTTAAATAGTTCAAAATAGATTAAACTTGTGTTTAAGGCACACGGAAAACTTAAATTAATTAAAAATAAAACACGTACATTCCTATGCTAATGAAATTCTGCTAATGCTTATGAATTTTCTACGAGAAAAATAGTTGTTTTTCAATGTTGTTTGAGATAGTTGAGATGTTTTCTTACTTCATTTCTGCTCACTGAGGAATAACTAGAATTTTTAATAAGTTATGTCAAGATAACGCGTGGACAACCAAGGCTTGTTCCAATGGTTTTTAAAAAAAATTGTTGTAAATACAATTAGAAGAACTAGAATCAAATTTGAATTTGATAAAACGGTCTCTGTTGGTTTTGGACAAATAATTATTATTTAAATTTTATAAAACATGATTGATAAGTTTGATAAAAAAAAAAAACAAAATATAATCGACGCGATGGACTTCTATATGACGAATCAGTGAAGTCTTCCAGTGCTGAACTGTCAATGGAATATATCGTGTGATGAAATATCGTGTGATGGGGGTCGTTAAATTATGTATACTATCCGTCAAGATATAATACCTTGGACAAAAAAATCCCGTCTTATCGTTGTGGCAGTCGGTGATACCCTTTTAATGTATTTGCTATTTAGGATATTGCGGGCAGGACATTGATCGCCACAGCGTTAAGACGAAAATTATTATAACTTGGCGGATATTTTACACGCCATATTCTTTTAAACACTCGTAAGCTCGTACAGATCTTCTGAATCAAGAGGGACATGTAATAGTAGATTAGACAATGATCTTGCAAAAAAAAAACCTAAATATTTCTTACCCCCAAAAGTTTTCAGAAAGTAGGTATCTTTAAGCCTGGAAGCTACAATAGCTGAATTAGGGACCGAGTGACATCTTAGAATTTTTAACAATTCATTCAGCCAAGACGGCTGGATACCAAAGAAGAATTTATATCCCGGTAGATCAATGAATGGTATACATGAATGGTATTATAATGGTATTACAAGTCAAATTGGTGTATTTTATTTATGAACCTTGGAGAGTCAATCAAAACGTGATCTTCTAGGGTTCATTGCTTGTTATTTAGTGTTCAGGAGAACCTTGGAGTACTCATTTTATGTGAGTTAATAAAATCTAGTGTTTCTGTTCTTAGATGTTTTTGTAAGATCACCCTTGTATGATTTGGATGTAACTAGCTCCATTCAATACTTTTAATTTTATTCGTAATGTTCTTGAGTCGGTAATGAAATTTATTTGAATTTTTACAAAGTAATTGTAAAGATGTGTAATGAGGTATTCATTAGGTGTACTACTCCTTGACTAAGTTGGGATTTTCGCAATCATGTATGTAACTGTGACACATAAGGGCAAGAAAATCATTTGGAAAATTTACTTGCATTTCCATGTCTTGTGAAAAGGAAAGCATCAACTTTGGAAATACCCTGGTATCTGTTATAGGGAGAGTGTTTATTCCATCTCCATCACTACACATAACTACTCTTGTTCCTTTTTTTCCCGAATTTTCCAGAATAATACAGTAACTACTTACTTCCGTAACCATAGAACGGTCGGAAAACCAACACACGGAACGTAAATATTAAATGTTATTTACCCATGGAATTTATAAAAACCTTATATAGGCGTTCGACAACTTTTTCGGCCTGTACACGTACGTGAAAATCAAACATTCGATATTTGAACAGCTTTCCACATCGCCTGCCGGCAAGCTGATTATTATTTATTGGATATGTCAGCGAGTTCGATCGACGTAGTCACGGGTATTGCCAATCGTAAAATAAATGACAATTGTCGGTAACCGCAAAATCAAATTTGAAACGCGGTTCTCGAATTAGAAGGAGCATTTGTATAATAGATAAACGGGTGCCCTGCGCGGTTTCAGTGGGAAATTACGGTTAAAAATGTTTTAGTTCAATTTTGTTTTATTTACTGATCGGTGTGGAAAATGGTCAAAAAGTAGAATCAGTCCTTTTAGATTTTATTCTCACATTATAATTTGTAGGCGTACCTATTTAAAGCAATATGAATAATCTAAAAGTTAAAAAACATTACTGCCGAAACTAACTAAAGAATCGCATGAGGCTAATTCGTTCCCAATTTTGCCTGTGTAATACGTAACTGTAAGATCATGAAATATCCAAAAAACTTCATTTGTTTCCTAAACGATCATAAATAGTCTTTGGCAAATTACGAGAGCGCAGTTTGGATTCGGAACAAAAACACGGCCGCGAGCAAATGAGACCGGCGCGCCGTAAATTTTCAATAACAACGCCAATCTCCGAAATCTCTCCCATTACCATTTTCATCCGCGTACAAAACCCGGTTGACTCTAATCCGACCTTATTCACTTTTAACTCGAATCCTATTAACTAACAAAGCCCCGTGTAGTTTTTGATAGTTTTCATGCTGCGACTTCTACTTCAAAACTCCGTGCGAGTGTAACCTAAAGGTCCACATGACCCAATTTAGGTAAATTAAACGGGAGGGAGCATCTCTGCTAATCTGATAATCTCTCCCACAATCCTATGGTTTTATCATGTAAGGACGTTTTTTGATGTAAACATATTTCGAGGCAAAGCGAAAGGGAGAAAAAGATCCGATAAGAGACACGTGTGTGCGGTACGCACTTTTCACGTGAAACCTGATTCAAATTAACCCTCAAATCCCTTATCGAGACAGCTCGTTCTGATAACGAAATTCACTTCGCATTTACCTGAATACATTAGTATTCATATAACTGTTATGATACCCAATGTAGTATGTGTTTTGAATTATTCATGGGGTTAATTGTAAATATTATTTCTAATAAGGGTGTTTGCCGAGCTGAAAGCACTCCTTCTGCTTTCAGTTTATCAATACTTTTCATTCATCGACACATTTTGAAGCAACGATTTTATATTTTTAATCTGTTTCATACAACAGGACTGTTTTTCAATTATTTAAGCAAGTTCAGTTATTTTGTAATAAAAAAGATGTAACCAACAATATTATGATCTATAACAATTGAGATAACTCAATCATAATTTTCTGTTTACGAAAAGTTTATCGTATACGAATCTTCAAACAAGAAGAAACTAGGAGATTAATAGGTTTGGCATATTTCAGAAATTTTCAAAATGTCTCAAATTAAATGGGAAGGTACAGAATTTTTTATATTATTTCTCAAAGGCTCTGCAAAAATAGAAATATATTGCTTTGTTTTGAAATGATACTATATCTCCAATTAACTATGATAAGTATTAAATTTTCATTACAAATACTTTTTAAAATGTAAAGGCTTGGCACATTTTGGGAAACTTCAAAATGTATCAAAATACATAGAAATTTACAGGATTCGTTAAAATATTAATAAAACTTACTACATTACAAGCACTGAAAAACAATTGTACCGTTCTGAATCGCCTACTAACAATCTTCATTCTCCTATGGAAAGTGTACTACTTTTTTCACTTGATGAATTATAAAGTGTCGATCTAAAAGAAATTAGAAAATTAAAACTTTTATTTAGAGAAATATTTCGAAGTATGTCAAAATAAATGGAAATTTTCAGAATTCATTGCAATATTTTAAAAAAGTTTGGAGCAATTAAAATAACAATAACGTTTTCAATATAACTATCAGATTCTGAATAAACTGAAATCGGTGTCCTCTTTCTTCTAATAAAAATACTTTTTGGTGTAGGATGTTTGGATCAAAAGTAAATTGAAAGGAAATTAAAGGGTTTTGCACACTTCCAGAAATCCCAAGATGTCTCAAAATACATGGGACTTTAGGGTATGTGGTACAATACATTTTACAGAAATTGCAAAACGTAAAAAATAATAATTGTAATGTGAAGAACAGATAATTTTTTAAAATTTCCAAATTCTTGGAACTGAACTGTTCTAAACGTGAACGCGAACTAAAATGTCTAATGTCTGTAAAGAACTTTCGCTACGAAAAATATTGCAGAAATTGAAATATAATCTTTATTCCCTCTTTAACAAAATATTGAAATTGTACTATATTGATTGAAGACACTTTATAATGTTTCACAAATTTCCAAACAAAATGAAACTAACAATAAGAAAAAAAGATTTGCAATGCATAAGAGATGTTACAATACATTAGATTAGTCCTCTAATTTTTTTACGAACACATTTTTATTTATGAATTGTGAAACAGGACGAATCAAAAAAATTACTTAACTTGAATTTCACATTTTGCAAAAAATATAATCGTTTTCAAAGGAAGGTTCAAGGAAATAAAATAATTATTTCTAAGCCTAATTTTGGGTTGGCCCCTGCAAGTGATTAGACCGCCAATAGAATTTTTCCTAGATGAATTTTTTAGGACATATTAGATGCGATTTTGCAGTCCGAAAATTTAACTACCTGTACCCTTTGTCCTCAATATAATTACGTTTAAATGTTCTCAGGCGTAGAATAAGAAACGAATTATAGTTTATTTCGAGGTAATGTAAAGGTATAAAACCTTATTAGGACGTAAAAGACGAATACAAGTATATATTTAGGAGTTTTATGGTACGTTTCAAATAACGTTCCAGTCGTTTTCCCTTAAATGAAATTCGTTAAGGTTCTCATCACCTTTCACGAAAATTTTTCTTGTGTATTTAAATATCATTAATCAAGTCAAAAGAATAGGATTTTAGGTATCATCAATGGAGTATATAAATATGGATCAACCTGAAATATTAAAAAATTGATGATTTCGAATCCGTGTCGAAGTCGTAAACACCTTATTCCTTATAGATGAACTTTCTTGAAAATTTTGGTATTGTTTTCATTTAATATTTGCAACTCAAAAAGATTTCAAGTTGAGGTTCGTACTTACGTTTAAAACGGCATACGTGCCTATAATTAACGTTTCGATTTTTATCAAAATGTATACCTTATCGAACCGTGTACATCCATTAGTTTTTCTTAAATAATCATGTAGTTAAGTTAATTTTCCGAGATCGTACGATTCTGACTACATAGAATGCTCTTGTGGACTTTGTAGTCCAGCTTGAGTTTCTATGGAAAATTATTAGAACAGTTTATAACATGCACTAAAAATGAATAATATTTCAATTTTTCGAACTTCTTAGAGGGTAGGAAAACATGTTTAGAGTTTCTGCTTTTTCAGCTTCACGCATTCATAGATTAGTTTTGTAATTTACAATATTATTGAATTATTCTACTTCAATTAATAGTGTCCGTATGATTCCTTTTATGTACGAAACGTACGTTTAAAAACATGTTATTCAGACTTTTTTTAAATTCATTTACGTTTAAATTTAATGCAGCATTCCGAGTATACCTAACTCACTTTAACATTTTTATTAAAGCGGGGAGTGCAAAATTCCTCTCCCATTATTCCGGTTATGTAATATTTAATTAAATTTCTTCGGTAGGAAAGAGGGGCGTATATCACACCCTAAGCCCGCGGTAGTCGTAAGGAGCTGCAACCGCGTTCAATAAAAGCAATTAAACCAACACAAATAGGCCCATGATGGACTACATCCAAGAAATTCGCAGGACATGTTCCACAATTACATCGGACGCGTCTTTGTTCCCGAAAATGAGCGAAAGAGGGCTACAACGATGCCGGGGGGAATATTAATTGTACGGTGGGGGTAATAAACATAAATTATTGCCATGCGAGGGGTGTAAATCTGCCCGTGCATCCTTATTATACCCTATTAAATTAACACTTACTATCGCATATTTATTGCACAACTTTCAGGTACACCTTAATGAATGTTGTGTGTGTGATTAGTTGGAGGTGGGTACTTTTCTGGCTGAGCAGGGATACAAGCGTAATCCCCAAAAATCATCTGGGAGCCTAGTTCCCACCACACTAACACAGTGATTTATACATTATTAGGTAACAGTTTAGGATTATGGTCTAAAGGTTAAAATTATTATTACAGCAGTGGACGGAGAGAAATGTATACGCGCTATATTGTCCATGATTACTCATTATTGATTAAATCAATTAGATTATTGAAAACCAAATTCATTACTTTGTTTCCTTGGTTGAAATGAGACAATTCGTCCCTAGGATAAAGTAATGTATTTCGATGAGAAAAGGCGAGCCAGTTTTCCACTTACTTGGCTTTTCCAAATTTTCTGATCCGTATAACGTGTATTCAACGAAGGGCCTTCAAGAACGAAAGTGATTTATTACCACCTCGATCAAAAGCAAAGTGATTAAGTTTTTGTCCGCGACAACGGGAAAAAGGGAACATATTTAAACCAGTTCACCTCAACGAGGTTTAAAACTTTCATTTCGTATTTAATACGGGGGCTCGATCACAACAAAAAAAAATAATCCTGCGATGATAAGTTCACAGGGTTGTTGACATTTACACAATACATGCAGAGAGGCGAGAGAAAAGAGGGAGAGAGGGAGTTTCGGAGGGTCGACCGTCTATAAATCCATTTACTTTGTTACAAATCACCAAACAAGCCTCAATAACAACTTTATCGATCTGCGGCGCCTTTGCCATTTATTTGCGCTCAATTATATGAAACCATTCTGGAATACATGTCCCAGAAGGAAATAAGGTTAATGTTAGGCTTTTGATCATTGTAAACTGGAGAATAATGTTCTCAGGTAACAAAAGCTCGTCGGGCGGAAATTTCAATCAGTTCCCTCTCTCTCTCTCTTTCTCTTCTTTCATTTCTCTCTCTGTCTCAGTAGTACACATAACGAAAAGTGAACCTATTTATGTATAATAAGGAACGTGATGATTGCAAAAATAAGAAGATACTTCGTCCTATTTCATGGACGTCCATTTATATTTCTCAAAAAAAATCAATCAGAATCATGAGTCTTAATTAAATGGCTTGCAAGAACATTAAATTGTATGTTTTAAATTCTTGGTTGTTTCAAAATGAAAGTATTTCACGGAAATTTTCGGATTCCATGAGAATGCAATGACGTCTACAGTATTTCGAGAATTAAAATGTTAAAGCAACAAAATCTAGAATTTTTTCTTTATCGTATATTCCTAAAACTAAAAAAAAATTCCTGGTCTCTCAATGACTCAAAATGTTTTCAATCTCAATATACCACAGATCAAAAAATGTTTCAGAAACAATTTCAAAAAATAAACACTATCTTGACTTTTACTACACTCAAAAGATTGCGAGAAAAGTTTCGAGAAATTAAAGGTTAAGAGAACCAATTCTTTGAATCTGAAAAATAAATTTCAATAACATTGGACTGCAATAACCTAAATAGTACATATCGATATATCAAAAATTTTAAACATTAAAACGTAGCAATGTTTCAGAAACATTTTAAAACGTTGTAAAACACTCAAACTCAAGATATTATTACATATAAAACATTCCAGGAGTATCGAAAATCGTTTAAAAAATATAATGTTAAAATAATAAAATATATTTGATTCTATTCAAACAGCATAAAATTAAATAACAAAATTTTGTGTGTCGAAAATTAAAATACCAAAACTACGAATATGTACGTCAGAGAGTTTCAAAAATTAAAAAAGTTCAAAATCTTGAAATTCGTTGAATTCCAGACGTTCTGGAAATAATAATAATAATAACAGGACTTTATTCAGGATAATTGTCCCTATAAGGCGGAGTCTAGTCGAAAATATTCTACTCAATTCTTTACACAATTACATACCAAAGTTATTTGAAAAAAAAAACACTCAGATACATTAATATCTATCATTTGTATCTCAGCAGCATAGATTTCGGAAATGTTAAAATTTCCCAAGCGACTAAATCAATTATTTTTAAACAAAAGGATTGAACTGAATGATATTTCAAAATTTCATCTCTCCTGAGTTTCAGGTGTAGTTTCAAAAATTGTAAAAGGACATCATTCGGAAATTTACTGAGTTAAAGGGGTTCTGGAGACATTGAAGACTAAAAAGTCTGTTCCAGAATTATACCATTCGAAAAATTTTAGAAAACTCCTAAGTGTCCTAACTCAACAATTTTTACAAGCATGGAGTTTAAATACCTTTTAAAATTTTGGCAGTTTCAATTGCAAAGCTAGATTAACTTTCAGGAACCGTTTAATAGTTTATGACACACGATCTTAGAATTTCTTAGAATTTCAATCCTGTTAAATTGATGATGATCAAGAATATTGAATCTATACATACAAATACATCTTTGCATGTCAAAATAAATAATGGAAAAAGGCGTTTCAGGAGTTGTTCTATAATCGTAAAAATTCAACATCATGGATTTCTTGAACTCAAAAGATCTCGAAAACAAAGTCAGAATAAATTTTACGATTAGCTTCAAAAATTGTGAAGATTTACTATTCTGAAATTTGTTAAATCCAAAACACTGCAACGTATTAGGACGTAAAGTCCTAAAATCTACGAAAATCCCAGCATGTTAATGGAATGGCTCTCAAGAATATTGTATTGGAGTATTCTTCAAAATTTTGAAGGCCAAAACATCCAATCAGAAGAAGTTTCAGGAACACGTTCAAGAGTTTTAAAAATACACTATCCAGAAATTTACCGAACTTAAAAATTGCGAGGATATCGAGAGAATTTCAAGGAAAAAACATTGAAAGAAAAAAAACGTAGAAAAATGCTTCAGCTGCGTAAATTTATATTACTTTGTGGAGATTTTTAAGTGTCTTAATCATTTTACTTAGAATTCTGTTGCAACACAATATGTTATCAAAATTTTTAATCCCGTAGAAAATGAAATAGAAGCTAAAAGTGTACCAAAAATTTATATGACAATTGATCGAAATGTTAAATTATAGATTCTACGGCTTCAAAACGGGCTCAAGGATTTTTAAATATTCAAAATGAAATGAAGTTAAAAGACATCTGAAATTCAAGTTTCAATTCTTTACGGAACGAGGAAATAAAACCGTCTAATTCTACGCAATATTAAATTTACAATGCGATGAATACGTAATCCTTTTAGTGTAGCGCGACCGGCACAAGGTAGAATATAATTTTAAGAGTGCAATAAAATTCGCATTAAAGGCGTCCTTTTTAAAACGACACATTTAAAAAAGCTAGGGAGTGTGGCGAAGGAAGTTTATTTTTCTTTATACCGTGACATACAATTAGCTCTAAAACCTAAAGAGTTATTGCCATCAGTGAGTGCTCTTTAAAGGAGAATGGAAGGGGTTTACTTGAAATTTTATAGTATGGCGATGAAAGTGATAAGTTTGTTGAGAACGTAAAATTCAAAAGAGCAAAATTTACAATTATAAGAACTTACATAACTTATTTTCTTGAACTGTTAAACTGTTAACGAAAAAAATACTTTTTGACTCACTTTTAGTTTTACATATTGGCTTTGTTTTGTATGTACAAAGCGCATATCAGGCAATTTGTACTGTTATCTCTAAATTATTCCTCGTCATGGACGAAGAGAGAAAATAAGAGGGATATTTGTCATTGTTATTATTTTACTAGATGTATTTCTTCTTAGGGAGTTCAATAGACTTGCTAATTTTATGCATCTTCTAGGTTAAAGTAAGAGGTAGTAACGTGTTTATTTAGAGATTTATTCGTTTTTAATCAATTTATTGCATGGGGTGGTTCTTATTCAGAATGAAATGCAAAAAGGCACATTTCGGTTAGCTGAAGGTTTATTGTAAAAGTACATGATGAAAAATGTATTCCCTCGTTGTGAATTCAACCGATCGACCCAATTTTTCCCAATCTAAACATCCACTGCAGATATTATTCAAGACGAAGAAGAAGATACATTCACACACCTTTCCACGCTCTTATATTTTATTCAAGCATTATTCAACTGAATCTACGCTTTATTATTCATGACTTTTTATCATAACTGAATTCGTTTGCTTCATGTTCATATAGAGACAGGTATTTTTAGTGTGATACGTGTTCGTCACTCTCAGGAGAGCGAGAGAGAAAGGGAGAGAAGCAGAGGAAAAAATAAGAAGAAACTCCACTCCGAGGGGCAATTTGTTGTTGTGTCATTTGAGCGACACCGTTGCAAAATTACATCTTTTGTTTTGGGAATTTTCTCATTTATTTACGATGTAAACCTACCGTCGTATTATTCAGGGAACAGATTCGGATAAAATGAAAATAAATTCGGAGACATCTCAAGGTTATTGAAGTCAATGAGGAGCGAAAGTGTAATTTTTCGAGAACTAGTGCCGTTGGCATTATTTTAAAGGAGACAGCCGTTTCAATATTGGAAGAATATCTCAATACATTCTTTAATTTTGGTTTTGGTCTAATTCCAACGTGCTAACCTTATAAGAAAAAGATACTAATGATTCTGAACGGAGATTCCACTCCTGCTCTAGTGATGCACCAAAGAGCGGGTGTAACCGCCATTTTATAGAATATTAAGTTTTTAATCTGGCACTGGATACTGGCTCATTTGGAAATTGCTATACATAATCTTCGTAAGGAATAAAATTTTGACCTTTAGCGATTTTCAGTATGGAGGGGGCGTAACCGCCATTTTATAGAATATTAAGTTTTTAATCTGGCACTGGATACTGGCTCATTTGGAAATTGCTATACATAATCTTCGTAAGGAATAAAATTTTGACCTTTAGTGATTTTCAGTATGGAGCGGGCGTAACCGCCATTTTATAGAATATTAAGTTTTTAATCTGGCACTGGATACTGGCTCATTTGGAAATTGCTATACATAATCTTCGTAAGGAATAAAATTTTAACCTTTAGTGATTTTCAGTATGTGCCAGTTTGAGTAAAAACATACTTTTTGTTTAGGTTTAATTGTGTGATATAATTGAGTTTCATGTTGTAAGTGCCCGTGATTTTATGCAATGATACAGGTGATATACACACGCCACATATGCATGGAATTCCTGGGGGTTTCATAACATTGGTTTTTCAATGGGAATTCCGGGCAGCGGTTTGTTACTTGAGCAAGCAAATCATATTGTTAATCATGCAATTAAACCGGAGCGCATCGCCCGAGGTACTAGTAAAGCAAATGAAATTAACAAAGGCAACAGCTCTCTGCCCATGCCTGCACTTACGGAGCAATATTTCAAATTTAACGTACGGGCACGAAATTGGAAATATTTTAAAGTCGTCGTCTTTTATTTTAATGCCGATAAATTTCCGCAATCCCCTATAAGGAAATTGCTTTAAAAATTTACTGGAACGTTTTCAGCAGCGATATTTCGACTCGTTTGCTTACGCTTAGTAAAATTCCGAGTCCATAAATATCGCTCGAAGAGCAGATTCGTTTTGAAAAGGGCGTATTAGTGAAATTTTACTTTTGGGAATTATAGCAGTAAACCGAATTCTATTTGCTTCAAGCTCTGCTGGTCAAAGGAAGCGGAAGGCTGGCCATGAATGCGGCCAGGGAGTTTTTAGGATTCGTTCCTCATCTTTCTCTGCGATGCATTTTTGCGATAATTTGACCCATAAAGTACATACTGCGAAACCGCCGAAAGCCAAAATGAAATAATGTTAATTGAAATAAAAAAGTCAGCTTACAATATCAATTTGGATTTGTAAATGTAAGAAAAAGTTGCAGTTTTCTCGAGTCTGGCCCCTTGGTATATTTAACTCGAATTTAAGGCTAAAATTTATGCGACGACCTCACTTTCATGGGTTTATACAAAAAAGTTTTAATCAAATTCAGGCTTAATTATGTCGGGGCGCGAGTTTCCAGAAGAATATTCTAAATTTTTCCTAAGAACAATATTTTTGTTTAATTTGGCGTTAACGGTGATTTCGAAATTACTCGAAATTAGAAGGTCCGCCAGATTTGAATACCTAATTGCAGTATTGATTGTGTATGGTAGAAATGGAGGAAAGAAAAATATTTGTGATGTATGTAAACATGGTCGAGCCAAGAAATTACAGAACATTTTACTCGTTTCTATTACATTAGAGGATATAACAAGAAGGGGTAGTCTTCAGGTTATATTTCACGCTTCAGGAAACGAAAATATTAGTTTTAATGAACCGTGTGTAATTAATGTAATTAAGTGGATATTCTTGACCTTAATATGGTATGAGGTTTAACTGTTAGTGCTATACTTTACTGAAATTTACATGACACACCTTTTAAAGGAGTATTAATCAAATTTTATAAAAAAAGAACAGGTGTTACAAGCCCTGTTGTGAGTCAATAAACACATTCTGCAGTCAACTTTTGATATATCATCCTTTATACAACTACAGAATGAGTTGGTGAAAAACTTTCGTTTTTACACCATTCGGTTTCTTGAATGACATTTCAATATTACAAAATGTTGATAAAGTAATAGGCACGAAAAATTAGGTCACTGACTCCCTTTCCCCTTTTATAAAATAACAAAATCCTGCGAAAATTCTGAAAATTGATTCTAAAAATAAGTTATTTGATACCTTTCCCTATATACTAGTTAACATTAAAATCCTTTTAACTCTTCTGATATCAGTTGCAAATGCTGAAAGATCAGTTTCAAAATGTAAACTAATTAAGAATTATATACAATCTGCTATGAGCCAGAACAGGCTTAATGGTTTGACAATAATTTCAATTGATTCCGAAATTCGTGAAAGACCTCATATGGATGATACGTAAGTTACGACTGTATTTACTAAATTTTGTGATGCATAAGGTTTGACTTGCATTCTTCCCTTATGTCATAAACATACGTAATTGAGAAATATTTTAAGATATTTGCTGTTAGCTTTGAGGTAACAAACGTCTCACGTGTGATAAATTTCGCATAGAAAAACCCTATTCATAGGTACAACATCTTAACTGGCGCAGTAAGTGGAATCTTTCTAGAATTGCACATATCGAAGTAGCATTTTAATGGTTTCAACGAAAAACCGAAAAAACTATGAACAACTATGGAAAAAGTATAAATTTCAGTAGTTATTTAATCGAGAATCGAGAAAATTGAATAATGAAAGAAAATTTCCAGATTAACTCTGAACCACGAGAGTATTCCAGGGAAAGACAAATGAAGACTATACCTCGTAGGGAGGAAACACGAATTGTCCGAGCTCACAGGACCTAGATTGGTTCAGGAACTGTAATAGACAGAAAGAAATTAGTCTGGAAATGACGATAATAATCTCGCCATAAGTGCTCTTTTCTATTTTTCTCCTTTGAATATTTCTCAATAATTGTTAGTAGTTGTGTGATAATATTCCATAGGGTAATTCCCTAAATTTCGTTAGCGAATCCGATTTAGATGAATTAGTAGGGTTAATCGAAGAATTAAGTTACAATTACGAAAATCCAGCCGAAAGGTCTGGTCGACTCACGGGGCCTGTTGGTGTCGAACTTTATAATTGAGTATATTTGGCAATGTCCCTTTTATATATACTTTAATCTTAAATTAATCGTAATATATTAATACAATTCAATGGCAGTGAATTAAGGTGAAATATTCGAAGCGTATTCACCCATTATCACCCATTTTCGGCCCTATTTTACAATAAATTTAGATTTGCCATGGAGGACACAGAAAACCCCAAAAACAACACGGATGTCCATCACGTCCATCTCCATACAGATATAACAGTGAAAATTATGTTCTTGAAAAACACGCAAGGAATATCAACCGAGTGATGGCAAGGAATATCCGAACAGCTAATTGCAGCTAACGTCTTTTCATACATCCCGACCTACATATCCAAAAATTGGAAATCGAACGTAAAATGAGATCAATTTTCTGATCACGTAAAGCTCTTTGTGCTGAACGGTTCCGGCTCTCTATACTAGGTTAAATGCAAATAACTGCGGGGTCCGCTGGAGATTTATTGAAATAGGAGTAATAGTATACACACGGACTGGAGAGAAAAATATCACGTCAAATGACAAATCGGCCAGTACATCGAGTATGGTGGAATGGCGAAGTTATAGCCAGAATTGCTTTTATTTTTGAAAAACTAAGAACATTTCGAAATGCGAAAGTTCATGCAACGTAGGCACACCATCATTCTTTCACTAGACAAGAAACGAGACAAGTGGTACGAAATTGATTTTAACTTTACCTTAAAATTTACCATTAGGTCGTTTATTATAACTGAAAAAAGATAAATAATCTAACTAGCTTTGCCAAAAATTAAGCGATTTGTACAATCGAACACTCGATACCTAAATGACTACACAATGAATAATTGTACATGCATATAATTCATTAATATCTGTTATTTGGGGATTTTAAGTCCAAGAACTATTTATGTTATTTTCCTCTAACTTTCAACATTTAAGTTAGAAGTTGTTTACTGCCTACGGTAATATATCCTTAAAAGATTATTCCTATGTCTCTCCTTTGTAATTATCACTTCCAAGTAAACAAATTTGATCACTAGTTAACCATTTGGGAGGAACTAGCAGCTCAATCAATCAGAATTATGTTGTAAAGGAAATTGTTTAAGGTATTGGTTTCAATGTAGATAAGGTGGGTTAGCTAGTGCTTTATTTCTAGGTTGCGAAATTTGGATTAGATTTTACAGTTATGGCCTTTTGAAAATCAAGCTTTCCGAAAGTTGTTGTAAGCTTGAATATTAAAACCTCATCAAAAAATCATTGTTGGTTAAGTATAAATCGTGGAAAACGACGGTCATCATAGTATTTCCTTTCACTTCTACTTTTTAAAAAATTATTTTTCCTCTAACCACAATTCCACGCAACCATGCAATGTGTTCACCTGCAGCTCTTGCTGGTGTAATAGGCAGACAGCAATTTTATTTCCAACGATATATATGGAGCCTTCTTAACATGTGAGTTGCTGGTTTTCACACGAGACTTCCCGGCGTAACCGATATAAATCACACATTTCCACGGGGCCCTCAAATTTCAGCCATTTCCCACCAAATGAATTGACATGGAAGTGCCAGTAAGAGTGGTGGTGATACGACCATAGGGAAGACATGATACATTAAAGGTTTTTCAATTAAATTCAAAAGCTTCAACTTTCATCGTGTGAAATTACTTACAAAACGAATTATTTCTCTGTTGGAACACACTGCACGTATATTTTTACAACAAATAGCGGATTGCAACCACCTGCATCGGAGCATATACCAAGCATACATTAATGTGTTATGAGAAATAACATTGTAACACGACTTTTTGTCCCAAAATGTTTACTCGCTTATTAGTGGCAAAGGATAGGTATGTTTCATAATTACGAATATAGAGCAATAGAAGAGAATATAATAAGAGAATAATTGTAAATAATAGAAACGTTACAAAGCAAGGGTGGCCTGCATGGAATTGTCAGTTTAAGTGAGGATGCTTAATACTGCTTGTTATTTTGTAGAAATATTATATAGCAACGGTCGTCGGCATGGAATTCTTTTGTAAAAGATAGTTAAGTTATTTAGAAAATTTCCAATAAAGGCTTCATTTGACTTAAGCAGTATTGTTTAGATTAACCTACATCCATTTAATCATGTTAATTTTATGAAAAATTCATTAATTGTCAGATAATCCGACGTCTAAATACAGGAACCGGGTTCAAATTTTCAACTCACCATAAGTCCTCACTGTAATTTTTGTACAATGGGAGTTCTTCCATGTCCTTTCGAATAATATTCGAGAATTGTACCCACCACACACTTTTCCGTTTTTCATACTTCCGTCTCATTTTCGAGATTAATTTTGATTAAAGTCACTATGACAACCATTACAATCATGTTTCTGATATAACAAATTTAAAATTGAGAAGTATCTAAAATAACCATTTTCTCTCCATACAGTAAATTTTTACATCTTTACTCTTCAACCGAAAGTAGCATTCGTCACGTCAGCAGTTTAGCCACTACCAAATCTCTCTCAGTGTAGCCAACAGAATTTGAAAATGGCGAATGCACGAAAATTTCTTTATTTCACATCGTTCCATACTTCCCCATACTTTTCAGCGAAAATTTAATATTGCCGTTAAGGTGAAAACCATACGCTATTACTGGCGTTAAGGGTGTACAACACTCACGAGAGCACTAGAGAAATTCACTTCGAAAATCGAATTTTGACGGATTTTCTCATATTCCACATATTCCTTAAAAACTACTGGTTTCCTCAAAATAATTTTTTTTATTAGTGCACTGACCCTTTCACTGAAAAAAGACTTATTTTTAGGGGCAAGATTCAATAAGAGAAGTATATACCCAATTTGAAATTAATTAGAATTTGACATTAATGTACCTATGTACATATCGATATACAATTAACTGGAATTTATATTTCACTACTCGAACAATACTTATTAAACTTGATTATTTAGTTATCTATTTGTAGTAATACAAAATTTAATTTTCAGGTTACAATTTAACATAAACGTCATAGTGCGAATTATAACACAAGTACTTGGGCAATGGTTTTTTATATTTCTATCATAATTCGAGTTATAAACGATTATTCCAACAATCAAGTACTCGTGTTACCTTGCACTCGGGTTATCCCGTCACTATATCCATCACTAATGTTATTATATAATCCGATAAAGACATTTTCATTAAGAATTAGATAGTAAAAACATTCTGAAGAACAAATGAACTGACATTAAATTGATTAGACAAGTTACGATTATAGAATATCCGATATTCAACTCATTTAGACCATAATCGCATGTGATTTAAGTTATATAAGCAGGATACATTGAGAATACCTAGATAAGACCATGCAATTACATTTATATGAAACCTTTTCAAAAATTTTAAAATGTGTTTGTAATTATGAAAGTTATTTGTAAATAACACAGACCAGATAACTTTAAAATGTACACCCCTCTGAGATTTAAAAGAAACGCCACGTCCACCACCACTCCCTTCAATATTTTACTTCCAGGTCCCTCGACGCCTTTAATCTTCCTTTCACTTCCCTATGCTATGCTTAGTTATGGTTGCAATACGGAAACAATGCGAAATAAAACAAAACCGAGGAATCAGCCTCTTCCCCTAGTGTATTATAAAAAATTAAAGCTGAATAATAGGAAACAGTGCCATTCTTCTCGTGATTATTTTCCTTTTAATAAGACTGCCGTTGAGAATTGGGGCTACTGCGGAACGCTTTAGAAAGAAAGAAGAGGAAAAGGCGCGCCAGCGATTCTCAAAGAGACTCCTGGCGTAGGAGCATCGATTTTGAGAAGAGACAAAAAGTTAAAAGTTTCAGTTGCAGAACGGCTACATACAGGGTGACGTGTATAGAATCACTAAAGACCTAACATCATTTATGTACTATTTAAGTAATGAGATAATTGGTATCAGAGAGATTTATGCAGTTTCTCGCCACGAAGTTACTAAATCAGTAATATAAACATTCTGTTATGGCGAAGGCACCAAATAACAAGTATTTGAGGTGTTTTAAAGCCATTTTGACATTGTTATTTGTTCGTATATGTCATTAATTGCCTTAAGGATAAAGGCTTAAGCCACAAACTCTAAGGAATAACAGTGAATACAGTTTTTGTTAAGGGACTTCACGAATTAATCCTCGAATTATATGTAGTCAGTTTCGATGGTTAGAACATCTGATCAGGCAATGTGACGATGCGTTTTGTTTAAATTGCTGAACTAAATTCTCGAGTAAGTAGAGTTTCGCGGTGACCGGTGGAAAGGGAGAAACGACCAGTGACAGGGAAAGATGGTTTTTGGTACCCTGGTGAACTATTAAAGAAAAGTGTGCGAGATCGATGATCACAAGCACGGTAATGTGTGGTATTACTCTTATGTTGAGTAGGTTTTCGGTACATTGTTTTAGAGGAATTTGATGTTAAGGAAGTTGAACATAATTCAAATATATAATGCAGTACATAAGATTAGTTGTTTTTTCGAAAATGACAAGGTCAGAGGATTTACTTAAGTTCTAAAAATCTTATAGATAATGGAACATGTAGATGTAGATGTAAAATTAAAATTATTTGGTAATATCCAATGCCTAGAAGTCCAATAAGCAGGACGAAACCGTGAAATGTTTGACACCTACAGAATTTGCCACACTTCAAAAATTCCGTTCCCTTAAAATTGCAAGGAATTGTAAAGTTTGTGATCATTGTCATTCAAATCTTTTATTGAACGCATGACTTCCCCACATTAGAACGATTTTTACCTCTTCCAGTGTGTCATCACGGCGATGGCAATAGTACTATCAATTTCACTCATAGTCGCAAACTCGCTGAGTCGTCATTACCCTTCCGCCCGGAAAAAACTTCATCATATATTTTTTTTGGTCCGAAAACACACAAAAAAGCGAGCAGTTCGCTCGATATATTCCCGGCAACGTGCGATAACTTAAACCGTGTGAGAATTGTCTCGTTCGGTCCGCTGTCAACCATCCTTCCGAATACAGTTAGTAAACACGGCGTGAGAAGAATTTATTAGCTTGAACAGGAGCTCGAAATGCTGTTGTAAATGGACTACTTGCATTCAGGCATAGACATGACGCATCTTGAATTTAGCAGTTTGTCATAATGGGCGGTTGCATGTATATATTAAATTAAATGGGCGGCATGTGATGGATTGCGCTGGATATGGCAGTTGAAGGACTACGAAGAAACGGGGAGACGTAGCAAAATTGCAATTTACGTAGCAAAATTGTATTGCATTTCAGCAAAATATGGGAAATCATTCTAACGTCTTCTTAAAAAAAGATTTGAAATTCTTTGTAGGTTTGTCGTAGAATTATTTAAGAACTCTTTTTGACTATACACTAGGTAGCCATCCCAATGATCACCGTTTTAATCTTAAAGGATTACTGAAGGGTAAGGCGACATAGAATGCCTAATTAAGTGGTCTGAACTCTGAGAGCAAATGATGAATACGCTGTTCGATTCAAAAGTGCCCATTACTGACTGAATAGAATGTGTTTGTAAGAGGTTAGTGATAAAATCTAACGATTAACTATCGTAACTGGGATGATAACAACTCAGAACATCTGTAGTGTTTAATTTAAGTTAATTAAGAGGGCGAAAATATTACTACAGAAAAGTTTGTGAGATATATTCATCATTGTAATGTAGTGTTAACTTTTTTCATACATTTTTAATTCACAATCCCTCCTATTTTATCCTCATGAATACTGAGTAGCGAGTGCCGCCAACTTTAGGGGCATCCTATGAGAGTCCTTCAACATCCTTATAAATGATATATTACTATTGTAGATACGACCCATGAACCCCAGCCGCATCACACATCTGCAGGCGTGATTTAATCACATAAAAGTACTGATGAGAATTATTACTACGCTGTTCAATCATAAAGGTAGTTCTAAGAAAATGTTGCAAAAACTACATAACAAAATTAGTAGCTATCTTAAAAATGTTTTCATATTATTAATTGGTATATTCAAATGTTCAATATCCTTCAGATGGTTGGGTTATTTCCTCGTTAATAACCAGATAGAGGTCCAAAATTTGTAAATTAAATATTTTAAATATTTAAAGTATAGTATTGTATATTGTCTTGCATAACATTAATGTGTTTTTTATAATAGTCCTAATTTCCTGAATTTAATTAAAGAAATTCTTAGTGCACACTTCAGTAACAAAAAATTGACGGCCCTGAACCAAACCTGAATCTACATACAACACATATGACAATACGCTTCGAGTCTATGGAACGCTAGCGCGTTCGGATTGTCTACTCTACATGGAGATGTTCCCAATATCCATAGAACTCCGGGTGTTTCATTAAACGATGTCCCTCCTGCATCCTATCCTGGCTCGGTTAGGAAAATAAGTGCCAATCACCACCCAAACAGGCATCCGCACAACAAACAATAAAATATTTAACACTCTAGTGAGCAATACATTCATAGGCAGGTGAATCACGTGCGAAGCTGATAATAGTAACCTTCCCCGTCCAGTAATTAGCTGTCAATACCAACGACGGGCCTTATCGGGCGAGCTTTTACATCTTCATCAGCCATTCTTCAAAAGTACGCCTGTCGAGCACATGCTCGTCCTGTTCTCCCTTTCTCTCTCTCTCTCTCTCTCTCTCTCTCTCTCTCTCTCTCTCTCTCTTTCCCTCTCTCTCGCTCGCTCGTTGTCATTGATGTAGTTGTTGTCTCTTGTGCACGTCATGGCTAAAGCATTAGGCCCTAAATAATGTCAATTTCAGGTGTCGGGGATTTTCATCCGCCGTAACGGACGCTTGCATCTTGCCCTATTCCGGAATACACTCTAAGTACAGGAATAATTTGAAGGTTCGTTATTTGTAGGTACATACACTCGACTGTATAATCGTAGAAGGGTGGTTACTGATTAAAATATTAGATTTTCCCTTAAGAGGACTTACAAGGGTAAGTGGAGCAGGATATGACCTCAACTTTTAAATTGGAAGAGATGTCATATTCCAACCAACAGCCAAAAATCAATAATCAAACCTACGTAATATTAATTTGCGTTTTTAAGCGGATTTACACCCCACCGACGATTTAGCTCAACCCATATCAATTAATTCAAATCGTATTGTAAAAAGAAGCTAATTTTATGTCTCTGGTATTTTAGATAATCTAGATATCTAGATATTTAGATATTTACATAATCTAGATAATAATAATGTCATGTTAAAATACGCAATAATAATTTTAACTTGCAATGCGCTATTGGGCGTATTTAGGCTCCATCCACGATATAGGTTACGCTGTTTCAACCAATTTAGCGCCTTTTGTAACTAATACACAGTGTACACCTTTATCTAACCTATTTTAAGATTGAATTCATGTTCACATTGCATAAACCATCAAACACGAAGGTCGGATTAAGAACTAAGTCTAAGTCTAAGAACTAAACTGTCTCGTTAATAATAGCTTCTAATGCGTTATAGATAGAATTTGAATTTCATGCACTTCTTAGCCCCACCCCTTTCAGTTAACCCAAAGCTATTGTTTGTTGGAGCAACGTGTAACATCTCCTCCAGCATATTTTCCTTTGATGTGAACGCCACATTTTAATCAACAGCAATATAAAGGGCGAAGCTCACGTTTAACGTAGTCCAGACAAGAGGGACGTGCTTCCAAATCATTGAAGAGTAGACAGGACTATTGTTGCTGCAAGTGATGTTACTGGAGTGATTCTTGCTTATGATTATGGCCACGGAGTATTTTGGCATCGCCATTAAAACGAACGCCAACAAATCCTAGCTTTTTGATATGCAATAAATATGTGACAAAACATGAAACACTTTTTATCTCAAGAATAAAGTTTCACATTTCAAATCTCGCGCCAATAAGGTCAGAAATGACCAAATTAATAGTATTGCCATGGATAAGAATGATTGCCTAAAAATGAAGAAAATAAAACATGGCATTACGGTACTCGATATCAATAGTTGAAAACATCAGAAAGCTGGAACGACGATGATGGTAAAAGGACGATCAATCCCTTTAGTGGACGTTTTAATGGACAATTCAAGAATAATAATTGTTGTGTTGATTCTGGGGATGATTTCATTACACTGTAAATGAGAAGTGGATCGAAAATAAAAATCTTGATATTGAAATAATAGATCATGGTAACAATCAACATGAAGGTAGCACTCAGATGAAATACTTTCGCTGGTGAAAATAGGTTGATATTAAGGATGATTTGTATGTATGAGATATTATCATGAAATTATTTGGTCAGCCAAGATCTACAGTGATATAGACCAAGAAGTTAATAAAACGAAGGGATTAAAGTTTTGTGATCTGACAACTGAGGAGAGTATATTAGTGAATACTGAGAAGTTCCTAAGAGACAATGGCATTATTTATCGCACAACGAATAGTCATACATTTTAACAAAATAGAGAAAATACTTAACAGTAGTAATGTAGGAAAAGCTATCCTTAATCACCGAGGCGTTGAATACAGTAGGGTTACCTGAAGAACACATCTGTAACCTTAGAAGGTAACAAAACACTTTTAACAGCCATTTAAAAATATTTGGTAGTACAACTGTGGTTCACATTCCAAAAGTGAACAAAGATATAAAAAGAATGTTCAAAACCGTATCTTAGTAAATAAGTTTTCTAAATGGTGTACACTGCATTATACTCAAGTAAAGAAAATATTCATAGCCCCTATTACAGGGTCTACAGTTTTACTGAAGGCGTTCAACCCACCGTCGTAAAGTAGAACCTTCAAAGGAGTGAAAAATTGAGCCCAGGAAGAAAAACACTACAGGAGATCGTCTTTTTCTGGAGGAGGAAGGCATAATGTATGGAGCAGGCACCGCTAACTGATGACAGTATACTTTACTTCAATATTTGAAATACAATTTTGAAAATTAAACTTTAAGAGCGGTTTTCTCGAAACAGCATTTATGAGGTAGGTGAGCCCAATTTTGAAGAATTTATATGACCGATTGAGCTAAACATTTTAGGGAATAATTAACTTCTATGGTCCGTAATAAAATCAGAATTTTCGACATGTTGTTAATATTCTTTTAAACAATTTTAGTTGCAAAAGACTTGTCGAGAAATTTTTCCACCGAAAATATTTAATTTTTCTACTGATGACAGTCACCTATGGTACATAAAATTTTAAAATGCCGTTCGAATTTTTTAATTCAGATATACCTGACTCGAGAAATAATGACCACATCTTTTTAAAGGGTTTCCTTATGGCTGCTATTGTGCTACTCTAAATGAACAAAATAAATATTTTTTTTTGCCGTTGAGTTAAATGTTCATCTTCTATTCCAGACAAATTTTGAAAGATTTGACTGAGTAATTCTATAAAAAGGAAATTATTAAAATGTTACGTAATAAACCCAGATTGCCACCTCAAAACTAAAGTGTAAAGGCTTATACCTCAAGACTACTCGATTTGAAGAGTAGTTGTTTAATGGGCGGCCAGCTGCCTGAATGTTATTAGCGAAATTCGGCCAAGAAAATGGCCTCGAAACGTGGAGTAAAATTTGGCGACACTTAAATATGCTTAAACTGCAGCACATATGTGGTTTTGAACGAGAAATTTCTTAAATAAAAATAGCTGAAGTTTACAGGTAGCAAAATCCATGGGGTCTCCCGTGAAGAGTCCGATTTAATCGGATAATTCCACCAATATCCGAGGGTATTAAGTAATCATCTCCGAGAGCACGGGTCACAGAGGGACGTATCAATGTCCGGGCTACGGCAGACTTTAAACAGACGAAAAGATAACCGAACTCTCGGGGTCCCTTTCTCTCTCTCATTTTTCGGTTTTTCCGTTAATGGTACCGTTAACTGAGAGAAGTCGGGCTGTAGAGTAGCACTCGCGAATGTGTAGGTTTTCAGCTTTTATGCTCGAACGGTCGAAGCACTCCAGATTCCGATGGAAATGCCCCGCAGGCGAATTTTCCGATCTCATGCAAACGACCGACAGAAGTTACGTTCCTCCCGTTCAGAATAATGAACGGAAAGCGTTTTTTCCAAGGGCGGCTATCTGCGCCCTTACCGCCCCGTGAAGGGACCCTCTCGAGACGTGAATTGATTCGTTTCGGATTGAGAACCTACCCAACCCCTCCGCCGGTTTTAGAAATAATTACCATAACTGTTATAGTCGTAAACACCGAGGCCCTGCCATTGTTTGCTTTTAATTCATTAAACGCGATACACCGTCACAGAATTATACTCATTAATGCTTCGTTGTTTTTAATGTTTTTTCTTTCTTATCCTCGATGAGTTGTTGGTAGCAGATTCGACTATAAAAAAAATTGAAACATTTTACTTCTGTGACTTAATTTGCATAAAGACCGGATTATGTTTTGTCTAATCGTATGTTCATATATTGAGTGAATACATATATACACACACACACACATATATTTATATTACAGTTAATTTAATTATTAAGTTCTGTTAATTAAAAAACATTAAAATTTAACGAAAATTTGGAATTTTATTCCTTTTATTGAACCATGGAGCAGGTTTTCAATTTTTTATTAAAAAATGTCATATTGACCCAGAACATGGATATACTAAATATTTTTTTCTGAAAGACAATTGAATAATTGTATGTATTTTTTAAATGTGAAGAAAATATCCCAGATTACCAAATTAAGTAAAGCAATGAGTTGTATTGAATTAGGCTCCGTTAAGGAAAATCAGACAGAAATACAAAATGGTTCCATGCAATATAAATTCTTCGACATCAGTATCAACTTCACTATCAAGAAATACAGACAACATCTTGGACATTGTTTCTATATGATGTCAGAGGGCAAGTGTTTTTAGTCTAAACTGGATCAAAAATTCCAACTATAAATATTTTGTTTCGTCTATTAAGCGATTTCATATCTCAATCGTGAAATTGTGTTATAATTTGTAGCTAGTTTGTACAGTCCAAATTAATTTTGTAGCTTTGCTTGTTCACGAAAAATAATGGACACTTTACTATAAGTCTTCACCTTAGCGAGCCATACTACAACCATCTATAATCGCCTAATGTCGAAAATTTTGAGGAGGCATATTTGCAGTTATTCCATAACCTTCATATGGGGTATATGGCATTTTTCAAAAACTATCTCATTTTTGCGATTAGTACTTCTGAAATTTCAAAAGTAGTCTTAAATTGATGTATAAACTTTCATGATTTTCATCCATAGCTTATTTTTTGTAGCTCTTCATTTTCCAGAGACAACGATTATTGCAGCTGAAGTCGTAACGTGCACTACTTACACTAACTACAATCGCTAGATATGGAATCCTATAAGGAGTTAGATTTTGTTGCTACTTCTATATGGTGAGGTGTTTCTCAAAAAATAACACTTTTGGCAAAAGTCGCCTAGAAAATTTGAAAATGACATATATTGAAAGCTATCCACAAAAAGACGTCGAA
Source organism: Cryptocephalus primarius (assembly GCA_963576515.1). NCBI lineage: Eukaryota > Metazoa > Arthropoda > Insecta > Coleoptera > Chrysomelidae > Cryptocephalus > Cryptocephalus primarius. Next base: position 7,600,731 of record OY754938.1, on the reverse strand, counting down.
GTGAATATATACAAATCATGAATCAATTTATATTTTTAGTAGAAATATTTAAAAAGCCATGCTCTTTGTATCATTGTATAAATTGAAAGGATACACTAATAGAAATATAACCATACTCTCAATTGTAGCTTAATTACATAGTAGCTCACAAATTCATGTGATCAGAGATCAGAGATTTCTCTCTCTCTCTCAGAGATCAGAATCAGAGAAGCTTGTAGCATCCAGGGGTATTCGGCGTCATGACTGATTAGCACAGTGAAATACAATTCTTCAAATCTAATTGAGGAACTAAATCACAAGTCGTGTAGCTCGCGTCTGGCGTCTATTTGATTTGAATGCTGCCTAGCATTCCCTCCTTGTCTATTAATGATTTCTCTCGTTACTCTAGCGCACCGTTGAATTTACCAATCGGGTCTGTTATCGTTCAAAATAAGCCAATCATCTTAAACACGTGACATTGCACTATTATTACACCACGCTCTTTCTTTATGGTCTCACCATCTCACAACAAATTGTGATTCTCCGTACTTCCATCCCCATTGCCTCCCTGACGTGACAAAACAGCTGCATCACTAGAATTTCATATATCAAACGTTAGAGCAGGATTAAAATCCATCAAATAAATGAAAAGCTTCTGACGCAGATATTCGTTTGTGAATTAACTCGTAATGTGTAGAGAGAGTGCTGATATTAGATAAAATATGTACGAGATAATAAGTACGAGACATCGGCCCACGAGAAACATTTACTCGCTACTTGGATGATGCCTTCTAGCGAAAACTTGTGACAAAATTAGAAGGTTACAATTTGCATTTATCAAACTAAAACAATATTTTCCATATAGCCACCTATGGACAAATTATAGGAGCAATTATTTTCAGCTAGTCCGTACAAATTCTCACTACGAAATTCTATCGTTTGCGAAAAGTTGTAAATCATGTTGGCCGGAAATGCACACCGAAATTTCGAACTCTGATTCGTTGCAACTAATATGCTGAAAACTTTAGTCGCTCTCTCATACGTGCCGTACATCCATCTCTTCCCTTTGATATTTGCTTTCTGGCGATACCATTCCAATCCGAAAAAACAAACTCGTCCCGATCTAACTGAAAGATGAAAACGGCGAAAAGATGACGACGTCGAAATTATAACGAGAAAAGTTTTAATTGTGGACATAGTTTAAGAAAATACGGGTTGCCTTGGTTACGTGAGTTCGGGTTAAACACAGGTAAAACTGTTAATGATCACATTGTGTATTCTGTGTTAATTGAAGGACGAATGTGTGTTGCAAGTTATAACTATAGTTTTTCTGTTGCATAAAGGTATCTAATTGTGAAAATGGGAATCACACAACTGGTAATTATGTAATGTGAAATATTTACTACAATAATGCATATAAAGGTTTCGCTGAGGATCTACTGAATTACTTTTACAAGTTTTTTGAAACAATGAAAAATGGGTATAAATTCCGCTGAAGATACACTCCGGTAAGGAGAAATGCTAATTTTGAAACTTTCCATTACTCATTTTTATTTTTGGTGAATGCACATAACACGTAGTCACTAACAGCGAATTCGCCATTTCCCCGTTATATAACATGGGTCGTTATCGAATATTGGTCGAGAGAAAACCACCCACCGTAAAAAATTACTTATTTTTTGCTAAATTATTTGCAATATCATGAATTTGCTCATCATCATCAATTACTCAACTCGAAGTTAACAAATTCTTGAATAACACAGCACCTAAATAAAAGTGGCAGATTCGATAGGAGATAAGGATCGTTCGATACATCAAACATATAGCACGAAACAAGTCATTTTGTCTGAATAGAATGTTCCATAAAGCATTTGACTTCCTTCGCCCTGTTGTCAGTTTTAGATCTAACAAGGAGTTATCGTCCAATATAATCCATAAAGTTCCTTGTTCAAATTGTGAAAAATATTATATTGAATACTGAATACTGAATTATATTGAATTATATTGAAAGAGTACAAAACTTTAAAAACGGGAGTATCATGATAACGATACCATCAACCAAAAAATGACATATAGAGCCTAAACACATAATACAATAATAGAATATTTTCCTTGTCGGAAGTGATTAGCAGTATTAACCATATATACAGAATAAAAAAATCTTACGCTTCAACCTCTGTTCTGTTGTTTCGTCCAATGTGAATATTATTACTATGATATTATTGGGGGAAAATATATTTCAATATCATGTTAATTGTAAACTGGTTCATTGTGACTTTGTGATGGATACAACAGAAGTTGTATAATTTTAAAGGGGCTTGTAACTAGTTAAACATGTTTATAACTAAAGCGGGTAATATATGCAATCGAAACTGCGATTAAATGGGCATATATATGTTATATACATATGAAAAATATACATTTTTATAAACAAACGACAAATGTATGCAAAAAATTTAACAAACGTGCCAGAATTTATCATGAAAATTGTGTACATCCATGTTTGGTTATCCTCTAATTATTGGAAATATTTGTGATACTTTTAGAAAGGTTTTGTAAGCTATTTGTTTTCCAATAACATTAGTTATTTTTTTTAATATTCATTATCCCAACATCACCCTTGACATTGTTATATTATAAATCTTCGATTATTTTTAAAGATTCCACAGGGGGTATTGCTCTTTCTAGGGGTAAAATATATGGAATAAAATTATAATTATATTTTATGAAAATCAATTTTTTGCAACCAAATCATTTTTAAATAACTCCTGTGACTTTACATCACCCTGAAAATTATTAGTTAATTGTTACGGAAAGTTTATCAACTTTTCATAATATTTCGCATCAGAAACAGCAGCGTTTAACCATGTTTTCCACCTTGTGACAACAGGCTATGTTGGTAGAGGACATCCAGGTAATTTCTCCTTATAAAATTGAACACTTACTGGAGCCTTGATAAACATCTTTTACATTAGCTATTAACTGATCAACCAAAGGATCTCGTTTCTTATAACTTCTGCCACTCTGTTCATCCCATGTGCTAGCCATGTGACGTGACATAAATTATCTTAGAAAATTTTTAAATTTTCAGCCATTATTATAATAATGATTACTTGAAGGCTTTTCTGCTGGTAGTGAATTTGGAAAAAAATTGCCAAAGATTACAATGTAACTGCTATATTATTTGTACTGTCGATTTGGTTTGAAGCTATAAGATACAATTTTCCTGCAACTTCTTGAAGCATTCCGACCATCAAATGGGTCGAATTCCACACATGATCTGCCGTAAAACGGGTCCAAAATTGAGGGAAAACAAATTAGGTTGCAGGTCTTTGGGAATCGGTTTTTTTTTCGAAGTTTTGGAATAGGCCGAAATTAATGAACACGCAAAAATTAGCCGGCGAAATATTTTTTTGGCCATTATATGGTGAAATCAGAAATTTTGCGATTTCCATTTTCGTTAATTTTTTTTGTGATTTCCGGAGAGAGGTTTTTCATCCCAATTCTGGCATTTGGCTTATTTAAACACGTTAGTGATCAACACCGGTTCAAGGCTGATAACTATTCATAGTTGAATTTAATGTTTGATTAATGGTAATTAATGGATAATGAATGATTGAAAATAACAGAATTTTGATTTTGTGTGTTGACGGATCAGTGGATGTTCACCCATTATAGTATGATTAATCTTCTTGATTAATGACGGTCTGTTTTCACTCACGATGATTAACCCACATTAACATTGTTTAATGGTGATTAAACATGATTGGACACCATACGATAAAATAATTTTCATTTTCACGTTAATTCTTTGCAGGACTATCTATTGCATCAACCGACCTGTAATGTGACGAGTTTGATTAACCTTTATTAATGATGATTAATGCATGATTAATAGATGATTAATGCGAGAAAAAGATGGCAGTAACTCGATATTGCTCGATCGGGGTTTGGTGGATGATAATAAATGAGCGAATGATCATGATCATTGACATATTTTAATCAGTCGAATACCAGAATTGGGATGAGAAACCTCTCCCCGAAATCACAAAAAATATACAAAACTGGAAATCGCAATATTTCAGATTAGACCACATAATGGCCAAAACAAAACAATGTGCCGGCTAATTTTTGCGTGTTTATCAATTTCGGCCTATTCCTGGTGACCAAAACTTCGAAAAAACCGGTTTCCAAAGACCTGCAACCTAATTTGTTTTCCCCCCATTTTAGTATCTATCTAGTATCTATGACAGGCGTCGATAGATTCGCCAATAATACCGCAAAATAATTATCTGCACGTTCTGTCCGGCTTATTCCTATTACAGTTGTGTAAATTTTTTCTATTTCCCTTTTTCTGAGGCTGGACTTGTAATAGGTCATTGTGCACATCACTAATTTCATTGATGTGTGAAAGGGTTCCAATTCTAAGTCTAATGCCTAATTCTAGGGTAAAATACAGATCGAAACGTCAGCGACTTTGAAATAGAAACAAGTTGGATTTTTTCGTTTAAATCCCGCTATGCCCCTCTACAAATACTTGAAAAGAATACTCACTACGATAATATCCTTCAGAATTTAATTAAACCAATAGCCTTGTGGGAGTATTATGTTAATTAGAAATGAAAAGGGAAACGTTTCGGCTGCAATAAAAAGAAAATACGTCGGCAGGGAACGTTTTACGTTTCCTAGATGTGCACTTTTCCATTAAACTAGTAGGTAGTACGACTGGGGATATTTAAAAGCAGACCGGCAGGGGTAATATTTCAAGAGGTTCTTTTTCTCTTTTCGCGTCGGGTAGGTTTCCCCAAATTATCCGACCTCTACGACGGTTTCAACGGACGCGGGTGTTTTTTTTCCGGTGTGCAGGTTTAAATTCGAAAAACACAGAAAATAATATTTCAACCGTTTAATTCCAGAAGAGCCATTTATCAGGGATGTGGCAACGCGGGGGTCATTATTATAGTTTATGAAGGATTTTTCAATCAGAATCACTTAAGTCCGGATGATGAATGGTCGGGTTTCCGATCGTAAGTCAGGCGGGCTGGCGGGCGTAGCCAGGGCTACCTGGGCGCGAGCGTACCTAGTTAGTGTGTTTACTTCGCAAGAGAGTTATAAATCAGGGAGGTTTTTGCCTCGCCATCGGGAGTATCGCAAACTAACCGCTCCCCCGGGCACCGATTAGCCCGATAAGCTGATCTCTTTTCGGACTCCCGCTTCCCGCCTGACACACAATCACTATGGATGAACGTTCCTCCGAATATACGGCCGCCCGACAAAGTATGGGCTTATGCCGGCCGAACTTCCATTTTTATTTATACGGCCGGACTCTCGGATGTTTCGACAACGGGCGTAAATAACGTTCGAGGGATAGACGTTCGTTACACGCGCCCAACCGCTCGATACACGGACACACAACGCCCGTTCGAGAGAATGGCCATTTTCCCTAAATCCTAGGAAACACCGTCTCTCCTGTCATACATGGTATATATAATATGTAGGTCAGAAGATCTATCGATTCGACGGCTTTTCCGCGCGCCATTTCTACACCTTCTCAATATGAAGAACGGAGGAGGTTTTCTCTCCCTTTGTTTCTGTCTTGTTTATTTCACGCTCGATAATTTATCACTAAACTGGTTTCGGGGGTACCGATTTGGGAGTTTTGTGGTATTCGAAACATCGTCAAGATCCGATTGACCTAATATGCCGACATTTTAAGAACCCATTACTGAACCCTTTAGCATTACTTAAACAAACTCAACATATATTTCGAACCAACATGTTACGCTTAGTTTTGCTGTTTTGTTTTAAAATTCTATATTTTCAACGCAGTCCGATTGGTCACAATTCAATAGGTTTGTTAATTTATAATAAGTTTTTCGGCAGCAGTTAAAGCCTTTTTACGAGGGTAAGCATTTTACTCACGTTCCTACGATTTTACTAAAAGTTCTCATTGATAACTGAAACTCACCAACTCTTATCATACCAACGGTTTTTAAACGTATATTCACATATAACAGTGAATAATGCTCAAAACTCCGTTGATAAAACGTTTCAATTTGTTTTATAATTCACTAACTTGTTTACTAGGTTTTTGTATAAACTATCTCAACGATGTAACTTACGGGAAACTGTAGGTAAACATGGACTCGGCGAACTAAACCCGAGAGGAGAAAGCTTAATTCAATTTGCTGCGGATAATGAATTTACAGTCACGAACACCAACTTAAAAAAACATTTTAGAAGATTATCTACATCGACGTTGTCGGGTGGAAGGTAAAAAAATTAAATCGATAATATTTTGGTAAAAAAGAGATGGAAAAGTTCAGTTAATGATGTGTAAACCAAACCTAATGCTGAATGTGGGTCAGATCACAAATTCCTAAGAGCATAATTTAAAATAAAGTATCATAAAACGATACTAACACTAAGCACAACCAGGAAAGTACCTAAGGAGCTAATCAAATTCCTATCGGCTTTAGAAGCAGGACACCAGATGCTACAGAAGATCTAAATAAAAACATGGATCGACAGAAAACAATGGATTCTCAGTGGATTCACCAAATTCCAATTAAAGATTTCAGACACTGGATGGCATACGAAATAATGTAATTGTAGGACAACTGATAGACCTAAATAACTGCCCAAAAAACCTCACAGGCCAAAATCAATGGATCGCTGACCTAAATACCTAAATAAAGCACCTAAGTAGAAAATATAAACGTAGCCACATCAATGCCGTATGCTGTGAAGTACAAGAATACGCTGACCATCAGGAACCTAAAGAGCTGTTATTCAAGGCACAAACAAATCATTATAGATAAAAAAGGCAACTTAATAACCAAACTGGTAGGAATAGCAGAAACATGGAAAAACCAGTGTGAAACTCTATGCTCAAATACCAAACCTGAAGACGAAATTGGAGAGAAATACACCAGTATAGCGAAATATCAAGTAGTAGGGAAGTTCAACTAACTAGGATTCATAATAAGGCAATAATAAATAAAGGCAAGCATGAAGAAGAAATAATAGCAATAGTAAAACTGACGAAATTTTGGAAGACACCGATATTACTAGGGCTAGAAAACCTTGCCTTGCAGGTGCATTAATCTTCTCCATTGCAATATATGCTTCTGACACGTGGACCGTTAAGAAAGCTAAACCAAAAACTTCTTCGAGACGTGGATTTACAGGAGGATATTACGAATGCCATGGACAGGACGGCGTACAAATAAACCTGTAATTTAAGACCTAAATATTAATACAAGGCTCATTCCAAAAATAATAGAAATATCCTAAGGTATTTCGGTTATACCAGCAGGAGAAAAGAAGGAATGAAATGGTCTGATCAAATCAAAATGTTCACAAGTGTCTGCTGTTCGGAACCATCTGACGAAGCTTAAAATAGAGATGAACAGTCAATAACAATGAACAAAATGCTTGAGGTCACCATATCCTTACGTAGGATAAAGGACTGAACACCAAGATAAACCATCCCATTGAGGAAAGCTCGTAAATCCCTCTGTGTAGATCTAGATAAGATTACAACTAAAAACACTGCTTTGATTGATAATGATTGGTCGATGATGACTGCTAAGAGATCAAAACGGGGCACGAACTTTAATAAAATGTTATTAGTTTTCGTTATGATCCGCCACCTTCGTTTCAATTTTGAAGATCTATAACTCGTTGATGATTTGAAATGCAATAAGTTTTTGAGATTCAATTTATGTACATTTCATCCTTCTAGAAAAATTCCATAACCTACATATTCGTAAAATTTAGAAAACTTTGTCATTGTGAATTTAAAGCTCTTAAGCTCAGCTATTGAATGAAGATGGTGGTAATAGTATTTATCGACGTATCAACACAAAGAAGGTCTTACTTTACCATGCAATACTCAAAACTAACTGATGTTATGTATTCGTGACGAAATTTGTGGTTTTACTTGCAGCTGTCTCTACTAAGTAGAGCTCGTCATTTATTCCTGACGAAATCTCTCGTGTTAAGTGAAGCTCGTAACTCACTATTCTTATTATCATTCACTTCCTATTGCATTATTTCTTATTGATTACTCACTTGCATAAGCACTCGATCACTCGATTGGGAAATGTTGCTCGTCTATTTTCGACTACTGCACTAAACTGTCTGAATCATGTCAGTCATGTCAGTCAGACAATCATGTCATACTGTCTGAATTATATTTTCTCAGACAAAAATTTTATATGAAAACTCTTCTCATTATTAAGCAGTGTTCTATAGGCCTATCTAAAATACTAATTTAAATAAGTATTTATCATTCATTGTCACATATTAACGACAGATAACGTACTACTTCACCGAAAACCAAAAGATACGAACGATTAATAATTTCGTGGTGTTAATTTACATATAGATAACATTTAAGATACTAATGAAATGTTCCTAAATCAATAACGCATGCCATTAATGATTAATTCTCGTAAATTAAACGTTTATCTTTTAAATGTCGATTTATTAATTAAAGGTGTCAATGTGTTTGTCTGACTGTCTGCGTGAAGTAAATCCAGCGAATTGTGCAGAAGGCACTGTTATAAACCGTTAACGTTTCGGTGAGTTAGTTTGAGAAACTAAATTCAAATTATTTACCCAAATTGTCGGACAAAAATGAGAATACTAGAGGCTTAGATAAAAATTAAAAAATATAAAAGCCTCGAAGGCGCTAAAAACTTCACCTGGGACGGTATTTGCTCAACACGAAAAATTCAGAAATATCACCCTCATCAATTCCCACCAATTTCGTATTTCTCGTGAGTATCGTCGCTTTCATAAATAAACATTTCTGATGGAAGCAGCAGCCCGTTAAATTCCCTGTTTGTTATATGATCGGTACACAGAAAGTTAATTAGCACCTTTACGACGAATCTGTTTAGTTGCAATTAAATCCGAGAGGCCCGAATTAAAGTAACAATTAAACAACGGGAGGTAATCCGAATCAAATCCCGTGAAAAAATGACACGGAAAAGCGGAATAAATGCGAAGGGAGGAGTTTATTACGGTTTGTAAACACATATTTTCATTTTGTGTATTTGGAATTAATCATATAACGTTCCATAAGTAAATATTTTTAGTTGTAAGAGACATGACTGATATGGAAAAGTATTGATGATAACTAGGGAACGGGAAAATGTATATTTTTCATGTTATGCATTATCGAATTATTCAAATTCGTTTGGAAATTGGCAACAATGCAAAGAGTACAGAAAAATGTACCTCCCAAAATGTTAATGGTAGATTTGGACGCATATATGTCTTCCTATATTGAAAATAATCTTTCCACATTTTAAAAAACACAAAAACAGCTTTCCAATAACGACTAACGAATAGTTTGTAAGTCTCAACTTTAGCACAAAGAAGTAACTTCATATATTTTTTACCCCTCACTTGGATATTTACACTTTTTGTACTGAAACTGCACACCCATCGGTCCTAATGAAATTTGTGTAATGCAAATTTTACGGTACAACTCTTTGACGTATTGGAATCAAGAACGCATATCGATTTCCGAACACAGTTCTGCTCGTGGCACTTTTGTAATTGAAAACGTACGCATGAAAGTGACAAGTCAGACTCAAAATCGAATTCTTTTCGATTTAAAACACATTTTTCTTTCTCTAAAGTGCGCGCGACCGTGATATATCTCAATGATAGGATTGAGAAGTGATTCAATGGATGGACTAGAATTAGCGTGTATGTGTTTAAGTGGCTTTTTTCCTTTTAATTTGACATTGGCGCAATTACTCATCAAGTGAAGTATCGAATATTGAAAACTTATTCGTTTCATGCTACGTTATTACGTTTCGTTCGTGAAGTATCTTAAACTATAAATCTATGTAATCTACAAAGGACACATTTGGTCACCTCTATTGGTCATCTAAGGGCCTTACGGCGAACTCGAGAGTTAACATGAGAAAAAAAAGGATAACAGGATATCTCTGGTCTAGACACCCTGGAAAATCAATTATAAAGGGACTTACCCATTTCGAGATTCCCTGAAAGATTCCTTTAGGTCCTTAGCACTTGCGATAAGGACGAAGGGGGGAAGAAGTACCGAAATCGAATTTATTCTCTTACTAAAGACCAGAAGAGCGAAAAGTGGAAAAGGTAAACTTGGAGTAGGTATGTGATGAAGCACGTGTATATATTTCAGGATATCATATATTTCAGACACACGCACGCACCCACGCACCCACCTACACGCACACAAAATTGAATTAATTCAGCTTTTCAGTCCAACTGTTAAATACATCTTAAAAACTAATCGGAATTTGAAGTAAACACAATAGTACATTTTGAGAAAATTGTCTTTATGTAATGGTACTTATATAACATAGAAGCCAGGTCATAATACTTATTGAGTATTAGGACACATATTAGGACATATACTTAATGTTCTTGGGTACCTATTGTAGTCAAAATATTACTGTGAGTGAACGGAAGTGACTGATTTTACTGATTTTGATGACACAACTATTGGTGTAGTTTACAAGAAAGGATATTGGCTACATACCACCAAGAGTTCAATCGTAGGAAGTCCGATGAGAACCGAAAGGGAATGTAACGGGTGAACGGCTCTATAATGTGTTGAGGCACTCGCTTATCATATCTACTTTGGGTAAGATCAGAAAGTGAATTTCCTGCAATACGTAGCCTAAAGAATCTACGTGTATTGAAGTAATAGATCAAGCACTCATCACCGCTTAAAACATATATACCCCTTTTTGGCGATAGCATACGATTTCTACTTACTTTGTTTTAATAAATTGATGATATTTTTGTGTAGATTTAAAATCTTCCGTGCAACTTTCAAGTGCGAAAGATCATTTTCTCACGTTTCAAATACTTTGAATGCTCAATGCAAATTTTGCACCACTGTCGAGTACTTATTTCATTTCTGTAGGGCCACTCGTTTGCGTCAAATATTATTTTGAAACAAATTATTGTACTTTGTATTAAACTGAGCGCCGGCGTGGAGTGGGGTGCGCGAGAAAACGCTCTTGGATGCGGAGATCCTTTAGAAGTTCCATCGTCTCTAGAACCCATTTCGATGTGTAAAACAATAATGATTCGATTAAAAATATAATTGGAAAAAATGTTACCGGTAATGATAAGAACAAAAAATTTCTGAAAAATTGCAATTTTTGCTAGTTGCGATATTTTCCGGGATACAGAGATATTTGTACTAACAGGTTGGAAAGTTAATCTCTTCTCTCGAAAAAAAAATTAACCGTTCTTTCAAATTGTTGAAAATTTGAGTTATACGGTGAGATCAGAGGGATCACTTCGCGGACCTAATAAACATTTTTTTCTTCTTTTCCTAGCCTATAAAATATATTGTCAAATTATCAACGCAATCCCCAGACCACGCATACAAAATTATCACTACTTAAAGATTGAATCATATTTGTTATTGAATATTTGACTTATTGAAACTTATCAAAGCATAATTGACTTAAAGGCTAAATTAGAGACAATTTCTCCTGAAAAAGATATTCCGCAGTGAAACGCTTCGAACTGAGTTACAGTCAAAACGCGATATATACGCATAGTCCTGCCTTGTATTTCTTCCAGATGTGCACCTTAAATAATTACAAAAAGTTATTTCAATTAATTTTACACAACGGAGGGCTTAAATATTTAATAGAAATCAAGTGTAAACTTTCAAAATATTCTGAATATTAATTTTTGAATCGATATTCAAAAAAGGAAATTTTTTTTAGGAATGTTAAATTTTGTGACTTGTAGGCATTTATGTCCAGAATATAATGCCTAATGTAATATCAAAATTTATTTATACGTTTTTAAGCAAGGATTTGCGATAAATTACATTGGGATATGTATTGTGTTCAAGACCTTTAGCTGATAATTTTATAAAATAATTTTGAGGGAACCAATATAAAACGTACTCAGAAAAATCTAAAAGACAAATTTTTTCAAATTTGAATAAATCAGGTTACCGCCAAAAATGTTGCTATTGACATGCCATTTGTACTTTTTCCTTTACAATCAAATTAAAAACACCGTACTAGTTTTGCCGCATATAATATTCAGTAAAATATAATTTTAAAACTAGAAATTCAGTGTTCACAGAAAAAAAAAATTACCAGATGTATACAAGCAAAATCAATTACAAATTAGTCAGAATTAAAATTATGACAAAAAATGTCCCGATTTTTCCGACTTTTTCGCTTAAATTTCCGCGTATATTTTACGAGAATGTATTTTTTTCTGCATTCACAACAAGTCAGTTCAATATAAATTCCAAATTTCTCCACAAAATTACCCTTGTAATTTTTCCACTTGCGATAAGTTTTTGAGATATTTTGAAAAAATGTTTGTAAACTGATCCACTGTTAGGTTAATAACATCTCTTAATTTAATAAGCATTTTATATTTTAATCATTCTTATGAGCTCAATAAACAGGTGAAGCAATAAAACCCCTATAACGAAATTGTGTCTTATCACGCTCTCTTGAGTGTCCCTTTCTGCATATTATTACTTAGGTACAAGAAACTTTACTTCTGATTAGTTTGAGAATATGTGTCTAAAAAAGCTTTTAAATTTGTACTGTTTTTCCTCAAATGTGTCGTTTCGATTGCACGTCGTTATGTTTCATTCAAAAGTAAAAACTATAGGGCATTAATACCACCTCTGCAAAGAAAGACTAAGGAACTTTTGATGGAAAAGTTATGCTATTAGTCGAATGGGTTTAGTTTTAATGGCGTATATGCAACTTTACGATTTTAACGAAATTGGAAAGTTCGGTTTGGGAAATTTACTTTATGGAAATTTGTTTTGGCCTTTGAAAGTGGATGTTCCTGGAAGTCTTGTTGAATAACTACCAAGTTTTGAAACTTAATTAATACGTAACCTATTAGCGTACGTTTCATGTTTCCGATTCTGTTTTATAAGGCTCTAATGCAATGGAACAAATTTTGACGGCGCCCGTCTTAACCTCCTCGACCTATTTTTACGAGATTATGTAACTCGATTTCAACCCCCTTTGTGCAATTTCCATATTTTAGTTTAATTTTATCCAGACACATTTCAGAAACAATTTGTGATTTGAATATTTAAATTGCTTCATCGCTAGTCTTCAAGGAAACCCCTCCTCACTTTTTGTCTTTGTGTAGATAAAATGATTAATCAATACACGATGGTGAGGTGACTGTGTGAGGTACAGATTTCCTGGAAATTTCGTAGAGAAAGGAAAATAAGTTTCCCCCAATGATTTAAAGCCGTTCTGATTTTGAACGCAGTATTTTCCATCATTGAGCTTATCGAATTCCTGGAGCAGAGATAGGGGACATTACTTAAAAAATAACGTGGATTAAAGCATTATTTCGTTGCCAAGGGACTTTGATGACGTAGCACTTTTATCACCGCGGGAAGATTTTCCAGGAGTTATTAGACTTTCCCCGATATTTATCCGCCGAAGTAAAACGTTTCCTAAAACTTACCGGATATCTAGACTTCCTTGTGTCAGCTCGTCTAAGGGGATATAATTTAGCGCCTCCCTGAAAGCTCCGCACTGACAAGATTGCCACAAAAAGGGCGGTAAACTTAAGTGAAACATCTCGTCAAGTCCGACACTCGCTTTTTCCCACGGAGCAGGTAGAACAGAGTTCGGTCTTTAGGACCCATAATAGAGCTCGCTTTATTTTCAGTGTCTACGGTTGCCCTTAAAACGGTTTAAAAAATGAATTTTCCTCTGACGTATACAAAAATACGGAAGTTGAACGTCAAAACTCAATGGGGTTCAAACAAATTTGAAAGATTTAGCAATAGAGCACTACCTGTATCCTAAATATATTTAATTGCCTCATAGGTCGATAGGAAGTGTGTACACCTAATTTTAGCCTCTGTCGCCAAGTTTATCGGCAGGTCCCGCGTGTATCAATAAACTTACACAAAGTTATAACGTAAAGGTAAATAAACGCGTTGCACAATATCGCCACCGAGGTAAAGGTGTTTATCGAAAGCGCTTTGATAGACATATATAATCTGGCCAGTTTATGTTCGTTCTTTACTTTACGTCAAAGTAAAGGAAACTTATAAAAATACCGTCAGTAAAGCCAGTAAATATTGGTTATGGTATCGGCTGTAATGTTGTAACGGTGCGATGAAGATAAACCCTAAATTGCTGTTATAAATCAAGGAATTTAATAAATGTAGGTATGATGGTGTCACAGAGGGCGGGATGGATTTAACTTGACGGTCAATTTAATCATTAAAAAATTTACAGCTATTGATGTTCGGCTGCTGGGAATGATTTTGGACTTTTATTCGATTGCCTCAGATACTATTCAGGCGGACATCAATTCGGCAGTTTATTGGGTCTGGGTGACATTTCTAACTAAATAAGATCGGTCAATTCACCAGGGGAGTTCCTTATCGACCGGTCGATTTGGTAGAAAACAACAGTAGATTCAGCAGTGAAATATGAAAACGCATATTCATATAAAATATATATATGAAACATAGCTAAAAGGACCAATATATTTTACTAGCTGGTTACCCGCCGCGGCTTTGCCCACGATGCGTTAATTGTAAAAAATATTAGAATAATAACCTACATAGATTATTCTACTATATACCACGATATAAGTACATTTATGGGCGTAAAAAATAATTTTACAATTATACATAGAAAGTGCAGTTAACTCAATTTATTTTCAGCACAGTTGGTATAATTTAAGGCAATGAAACATATTTTTGCGTAATTTTCTTCTTATTTCATACAGAAGATACAAAAAGAATTCATTTTATTGGTAATGTTTGCTTGTAAACTATACATTGATGATTGTAAAATATACATTGACTAGATATACAAATTTTTTGAAAAAAGCATGCTTCTTATAAATTGATACCACAATGGCTTAAGGTTGGTCCTTGGGCCTTGTTTATTATCATACTAAATGCTAACTTCACTGGAAACTGTAGGCTTTGAAATTCAAACGGTAATTCAGTAGATTTAAGAGGAATCCTTGAAATAAATACGTTGTTTCCTTTATTTTTCCTGACATTTTTGCTTCAATATAATTAAATTATGAATTATTATTATTATAGCAATTATATATTGCTATAATATTATTCAATATTTAATAATAATATTATTATATTAATATTATCAATATTACAACTCTTGTCAATTAGATAAGAGTTTTACAGTCTTGTTCCTTTATGTAATTTTGGTGAACCTAAATTCCTTAAAACAATAATTGGTGATCCCAATTTACACTTAAACCATGTAAAGGCATTCGTGGCAAGGTTAATTCACAGATATGCCGTAGCGACCTATAACTTTTCAGGTGAATATAATTGAATTATATTGTCACCTTCTTAACGATAAAAGTCTTAGAAAGATGAGCACGCTGGAGAGAAAAGATGCGTAGGGAATGGGGTTGAATTGATAAAAATTTTAGCAATAAATTGTATTCTTTTTAGAATTAATTTTCATACACAAAGATACACAAAGATAAAGAAGTTGAACATTTAATTCTGTTTTGGCTATCACTATCTTGGCATATATTTATTATGACTGGATTCGTGAAGTTAATATTTCCATACGAATTTTCAATTTTTCTTTACGTATTCTACTAAATTTATTCCAAAAATTTATGCAAATATTGTCATATTATCTGCAACACTGGTTATTAATGGTATAACACTTACACTAAATCTTAGTGTCTTACTGACTAAGATTTGATGAAGGGTTTCTTATTCTCTAATCATTAGAGTCTTATGGTCTTATTCATAAACGCATATTAACGTTACAATGAATTTTAGCGTTAAAATGCGTTTATGAATAAAAAGGTACATATTTTACCTGTGTAGTGATTAGTGGAAATATTTAAGGAATCTGTTTGATATTTTATAGAACTCTATAGAATGTTATAGTGAGTGATTTTAATTAATATTTCATAAAGGAGCGGCTTATTGTTTTTACTTCGACAAAACCTCCATCACCTTAGCCTTACAATTTTTCAGTTCTGCTCTTATAAGGGTTAAGGCTCAATAATACACCGAACCCCGGCTGTATTGTCAATATTAGCATAATCCTTATCTGGGTACTTCGGAAAGTCCTAAGTTGCTACGGTATATTTGTGAATATACTTTACTTGCAGTAACTTCTAAAACTGGGTAGGGAAATTTACACTTTAATTTGGGTTGACCATTGTATCAATCGATTTATATATCTTTTCTTCGCCAGGAATTTTATTTTGAATTTTCAAGTTGATTTCATTCACTACTTCATTCGGGACAGCTAAAATAGTCCTTTCAAACAGCCAATCTGAATTATTGCAATTTTCGATGACGTTTCAACAAATTTTGGTTATTAATTCATGTGAATTCTTCATTATGTGACATACATCATTCGAAAGTACGATTTGCCAAGATGGCAGATAATGCCAAGGCAAGAGCAATCTCCTTTGCACGTTATTCAGCCAATATTAAATTTACTAAAAAAGTTCTCCCTGTGCCTCCCGGTGCATCCAAATAAATTACTTTAATTATTTTTTTGTTAATATGTGCATAATAAAATCATACTCTTGCTTTTGATCTTCCTGTTATAAAGGTGTGTTTTTGGGGACAAGTTGCAACAGTTCATCAACTGTATAACTTCTTTAACATATCTGAATCTTGTATACCAATTACACTTCTTCATGGTACCTGCATCCCATCTTAACCAAGATTTGATTACTTATTGTCACATTAATCTTACATACGAATAAATGCTTGGTAGTGATCGTCCATTTTCACGGATTTCATGCATACGGCGTTTATTCTTTTCATTATTTGCAGTTTTTTCTGTTTCGGTCAACTGACTTTCGGACTTGGTCTTCTTCTCTAAGTACTTCGCGTTGTTCATTTGTTATCTTTTTAATCCTTCTATTAAGTGTCTCCCTTCTTTGTCTCTTCGTCGTCCTTTATTTTTTAATCTTTTTGCATTTGTCACTGTATCTTCAAGAATTTTAGATAAAATTGACATTACATTAGTAAGTTACTTCAGATTTCATAAATCAATGGTATCGTTGCTAGAATACCAAGATCCAGCACACTTGGATATTGAAGATATTACTGAACAATAACATTATATATCCTTGTAAATAATTTGTAAATATTCGCTTATTGAGGAATAAATGGTAAATACTACATTAAACACTATACCACTTATTTCCTGAATCCTTTCCTTTAACAAGAGAGAAAGAAAGAGGAAGAGATATTCATTACTTTTTCTAATATATTATGGATAACTTTAAATAAAATAACTTACATTTATAGATAATTTAAATTTTATTGTAATCCGTCAAACTGTAAAAAGACATTTGTATAACAATATAAAACTACATAAATAAACGGGAATTTAAAATAAAAACTGAAAATTCTCAAATTATACTTGACGACCTATGTATTGATATGAAAATAAGGTTAGCTGTTGAAATATTTCTAATTGGTCAGCAAAAATGCAGAATTAAGAAATGAATATAATAAAAAAAAATAGATTTAGGAGTTGATAATTGTCACAAAAGTTTTTCCTTAGATAAAAAATATGTATCCCTTATGTTCCAATAACCAGAACATGTTAGAGCGTCGTATAACCCGCAAGTATTTTTCACCGGTTCCCGAGTGGGCAAATGCTAAAAGACTACCTGTGCTGGCATGATTGCAAATCTGCAAATGCAAATTTAAAATTTACATATCTAGCACCCTTTCGCAGGAAAAGGTTGTCTACAGGGGCTAGCCCGGATCCTCAATCCCTTAACCGAATTCCGAACCGCTACTCAGGGCCAATAGGAAATATTATGTCCTTTTTTATTGGCTTTCTTGGTCGTATAGCCTTAACAAAAGTAACTAATTTTTCCATGATGAAGTTCGAGGAAATCACACTTTCCACAGCTTCGCTTCTAACCTAACGCTATGAGTAGTTATAGTCATTATCTCCTAGTTTTCTTCTAAATGTATTATCTGACTTAGCTATAATGATATTTACCTCGCATTTTCCCCCCAATGTTTCATCAACAATTTCACTTGTTTGGGTGTATTTATATGTATAATTATTTGTAATATTATTAAGTAATAATCGTTAGTTAGTGTGACCCCTCATCAATCTTGAACTGTAACATGGTTTAGCATTAGAAAATAAGGACTAAAAGAATGTTGGGATTAGTTTTTTCTGAAAAGTCAATCTAAACTAGAGTTAAAGCAGTTTTAAAATCTTCACCATTTATAAAGTTGAAATCTTAATTTGAAATATATTTTAAGCATAGTTAAATCGATTTTTACCTCCAATATTGTAATATTGAAGTATTTATCCAACTCGGCTAAGAAATCAAGTAAACTCCTGCCTAAATTACAGTTCGGAAGTCATGTAATGAATTAACCTCGCAACATACAAACATATACAACTCTTAATCAGCAATTAACCGAAGATAATCTACCAATGAATTCTCCAATCTCTAAGAATCAATTCGAAAGTAACCTATGTTTTCCCTGTTCAACTGGATTTATATAGTCTTAATTATAGGCAGGTCTGATATTGATGGACTTGGAATACAGGGGAGTTCGGTGGATTGTTTATCGTCAAATGAGAGTTGGTGATGATATTTCTGTAAGTGATTGCTCTCGGACTTCCGGATGGCTCGAATTCATAATTTTGGCAAGTAAATGGGGAAAGTACACGCCTGTGCCATTCGACTCATTTTTAAATTGTATTTGTTCTGAGGAGTTAATGTTAAAAGTTTAGGATCAGTACTGTGGTGTATTTAGGGTAACAGGGTATATTTTAATAGAAATATTTTTCAGTCCCATTTAAGACTCACGTTACCCTATCAAACATTAAACGAGCGATAATTTAATATCTAGTATAAATTCCGGTGCGATAGAGTAGATTAAATCTCGCCTGAGTAAAATCAATAACCTCAACAATTATTAAAGTGTCCCGCATTGTTTCCCCCTTCGATCGAGCGTACGATAACACAAGATAATGACGTAAAGAGCGAAGACATTTCATTTAAAATGTAAATCCATAATTTCAGGGTACGCTAATTAAGGTATTATTTGCACATGAATAATTTGCGTGAAATTTGTAAGATAAATAAGCCCGTTTGATTTCGATGAATCGGAGACGCTCTCGTGAATATACGCGGTACATAATTAGCTATGGGAAAGTTTAGGTTGTTTTACGTTTAAGGGTTGAGGTTTATATCGAGTAGTCGATAATTAGCACGCCAGTGGTTCGTGATACTAGTACATTGATGTAATGAGATTTGTCATCGGGCGGACTTGGGCTGAAACGGATTTAAAAAAAATACGATTCGAAGGAGTGATTATAATTAATATTTTTACGTAATAAGATCATTTGTACAAAACTTTTCCGAAAAAATTCTCTTTTAAATGAAATCAACCGAATATATTAACTTTGTTACAATTAACTATTAGTAACCACGATTTTTTGTAAAGATATACAAAAAGTGCTCAACTAATTAGATTAAAGCGATTACCATTGCAAATGTAATTTCCCTTCCCTCCTCGTACATCCTCCTTTCTCCTCCCCTTCTCTCTAAGACAAATCGAACTCTTCTTCAAAAACGAAAGCTGTATAAGATATGGGGTTCTTTATTGGGCGAAGGCTCCACGTCCCTTATCCGAACGGTCTTCGTCTCTATCACGTAACACATATCGTTTGTAGTAAATTATGAATGTATTGGCGAATAGAATCACAGCCTGGAAGTCGGTATAATGTGCTCCGAGCATGCACTAGACCGTCTCTAAGCTGCTTGTAAACAATTGCACTTTCATGAACTCCGGCATATATCAAAGTGTTATCTGGGTGCGAATGACACTAAATGTTTGGCCTCGGCGGAGCCTCGCTAACCGACCCTTTTCGGATGTCTGCCTGACCGATTCGATTGCCAAGTTAGAGTTGATCCGCGGAACGAACGGGGTTACGTGAAATCTTTAAAAATTCTCTCTAACGGAAGTGAGAATGAGTTTGTTTTTAAAATCTCGCTATCCTTAAAGTTTAACGACATCGGATTACAGTAAGCTAGGCGCCAACTTTAAAATCGATATTACAACGCGTTTTACTGCGATAATTCGAAAGGAAGGGCCGGCTTTATCCCGTCTCGATTGGGTACTTTGCTTCTGTGGGTCGATTTGGCTGTTGGTTGGGAATATGCCAACTCTTTTAAAATGGTAAATCTAGAAATGTGACCCCAGGAAGTAAAAATAATCATTACGGTTCAGGGGGGCCAAGTTTGTAAGAAACATCTAATCCTTACCTTTGATTTGAAACAAATTTATGTACGGTATACAAGAAGATCTATTATATGCAATGAGAACAATGCAAGTGCGAAAGAACATGCGAATATGAGATGTAAAATGCAACAGAAAGAGACGACGCGTTACGATTCCACCCCACTCGTTTATTTTTCATAAGGAACTCACAAGTCTTGGCGTCGTTTAGTCTTTTTTTCACTAGTCTCACGGCAATCTATGATAATAAATTCCTAACGCTTATTACTACGAACATTATCTCCAATCATACTAACCTATATGTTTAGATTTGGGAGTATGGCTCCTAACGCTATAGGTAATATGATGATTTTCATGAGCTCAATAACGTACAACCCGATTATGCTTATCGTGTAAAGGAAAGCTAATTCGTCAAGTAACAAAACATATCCGATAAAATGGCCACCAACGTTGATTTTTTCATTTACCGTTTCAGAAAATTTCATCCATCATATGACATCTTGGGCAAAAAGCTCATAAAACGTTTGAGCTCTATAAAGATGGTTCCTGTTTCCCTTTAACAACAATAATACGAGTCATCAAACACTAGAAACATGGGATTCATTCATCAGGTTTTTTGTGTGTGTATAGTTTCGGGGTGTATAGTTCTTTCGGGGAAACCTCTAACCTATAGAAGGCGCGTCCCCAGGTGGTGGGTAGAAGAACGTTTCTCAGATATGAGTGGTAGAAGAAACATCAAATTCCTCCCGCGAATTAGGATGTATGCAGCGTCTGACCCTGGCGGGAGGAGGCAAACCACGTTTGCCCCCCAAGTTAGAGGCAGTTGAACTCAAAGCAGTAGAGGTAACGGGAAACCACACTCTTATCATTTGTTAACCAGCATATTGTTATAACGAGGTAATCAAAAGTCAGGGGCCCTAATACTAGGTAGCTCTTTACTGCTCTTTACTTTAACGAAAAAGGCCTCATCAATTTTGTCAAAAATCGAAAGTAGTTAAGCGCCCTTCTTGATTTTTCGACTTGTGAATTACGTAGTTTCTGGAAGAAACTGGCAGGATAGGCCACTTAAAAAGTTCTAAGGCCACGGTAAAAATTTCAGCTCGATTACTCCAACGGTTTTGGAAATATAGGGGCTTGTAAAAAATGAGAACTTACCATTTTTCTCTCGTCTATAACTCGAAAAGTAGCCGTCGTGGGAAAGAAGCAATGCCATTCCTGGCATTAGGAAAACTTCCCCTTTTCTTCGAAATCGCAATTTTAAAAATTCGAAATGGTCTTAGCTTTGGCAAAAATCGAAAGTGGTTAAAATCGCTTCTTGGTCTTTCAACATGTGAATTTTGTACCTTCGGGATGAAACCCTCAGGAAGTCCCTTAAACCGGGCACGTAGTAGGAATTATCGCAACATCGGAAATCGGAAAGTATGGCATTAACTTTTTCCTAACTTACATGCATCTCCTTTTAAAATCAACACATTACAAATACAATCCCGCAGTGCAGAAAAAATATGACAACAAAGTAGAAATTCTGTATAATCAACTTAGTATAACATCAATAAGCTTAAAATTCAACGACCTCACATATATAATTGGTTATTTATTTTAATGCCAAAATTGGTAAATGTCGTAGATTAGATACGTTATGGAACCATGGCCTGGGAGAAAACAATGAAGAAGGGAACAGGCTGTTTGGTTTTTGGCAAGAATACAATATAGTAGTAACAAACACATTGTATGCAATACATCGACGCAGGCTCTATACTTCAAGAGCCCCTGGAGGAAATAAATCGCAGATAGTAAGCAATCAGATTATTCTTACTGACAAAACATTTAGGACCTCTAGTGACACAGTAACAACGTACCCTGGTGCGGATATTGGGTCAGACCACAACCTATTAGTCGTCGATGTAAGAATCAAGCTAAAACGGATAGAGAAGAAACGCCAGCAAAACAATTTCACTATTTCAGACACCAATAAAGGATAACTAGAAAAGGTATAAACAATTACATATGACCAAGACATGAGAAGAACATAGAGTAACAAATAGGCACAAGAAACAACAATGGATGATGGAAGAAATATAAGGCTTTATTTTCATAAAATTTTTAAACAACTGAAGTATTGTTATAAGGCATATTCATTTTCAACGTTTCAAAATTAATTGTAGTTTAATGAGAGGAAATTAATTTTTTTCCATCCAAAAACGGTACACCGCTTATTATGGTACTCAGTTTGGGGAAAATTTTGTAAAATGTAATTTGAAATGGAGTTAATTACTTGAAGAAACAATTTGCGTAGTAGTTTAAGAAGCAATAAATCATTACCGTATATTTGTCCACAAATAATATGTCATATGCAAATTAAAAAGGACACCTGTTTTGAACCTGTACCATAAGTAACCAACCGTGAACTAAAAATAATTTCAAAATCCCTTATATTTCTCCCTACATTAAGATAGCCCATCCACTAAACACAATACATTTCAGGTCTGGTGACGTCACTTATAATTTGAGAGCCAACAAAGGTTTCGTGATATGCTTCTTCATCGACAAATTAGATTCCGATCGTATGGAAAAGTAGAAAGTAATAAATCAGATAATTTTATTGCTCTTCATTCACAGTTCCCAGCAGTATTCAGTTGGAAAATTTACAGTTGGGAAAATGGCGTATCAAGGAAGGGATGTTTGACAAAGGTTATAACTTAAGACAGGTTAATAATAGATCAAAAATTGAATGTAACACATACGACAATAATTAATAATAGCGAATTCCTTGAAGTTTTATTTAATGGTTCTCAGCCTCCTCCTGTATTAATTGTCGTTAATTAAGGAAAGAAGTTAAAGCCCTGTCGATCTGTGATCGTTTCGAGGTTCTCCCATTAAGAAGCAATTTAGATCCAAATTTGTGTCGAGTCACGAACGTGGACGTAATTAAATTAAACGCAATCAGATTTAGTAAATATAATTTGTCGATTGAATTTTAAACCCTCGTCTTGCAAAGTAACTACCCCCTACCGATTCGACGTGACTACGTAACAGCTTTGGATGTTTATCAAAATTCAAATATAAATGCAAATGTCGGGTTATCGCTAAAATTTGATAACAGTTGCCTGATCCCATGAACAATGTCTCCGTCGCTTTTAAACTAATTTACCTGATGTCTAATCAAATAATCATGTAAATCACCCCACTCTGTAATAATTCAGAAAATATTGTTAGAAGATTAAATTCGGGCCAAGCTAAGATGTTACTAACTGCATTTTGTGTAGCACAGACTGAATTTTTTTTAGGTAAATAAGGAAAATAAGACATGGTAAAATTTAAGTGGTAGTAAAGGGGGTTCAATATAATGCAAATTAGCTTTAGGTAATGGACGAAGTTTCTCCTGTGGAGTTCCGTTTCAAATTTGTTTTATAAAAATCTGTTAGTGCTCTTATTCATATATAATTAATGCAAAGAAATACTTGAAATTATTTTCAGTAACAGCCGGGGAATTCCATCGTTCCATAAATACAATTAAATCAAGTAATTAAATTATTGGTTGAAGAAATGAGTACAGATTTTACTTATTATTTATCACTTAAGTAAACGAACTTACACATTTACATTATATGGGAAACACGAATTTCATACTTGAATCCAAATTACCTATGGAATAAAGTATTTACTAAAGTTTTAAATTCATATCTGATTAAATTTAATTTTCGGCAATTATCGTACAAAACTTTTCCAAATATTTTAAGAACGAGAGTTTGGTAAATTATCTCTGAAAATTGAATTTGTGTTTGTTCACAGTGAACTGTTCCGGCTCGGAAAAATGTAGAACAGATTGCGCATGTTCCAAGTTCTTATTCATAGGCTGGGACTTCATCGCCTCCTTTAGATTTTAAGTTTGTTATCGCAATCAGGATTTTTCCCGGAGTTTTCCGGGCTGGGGTGGGGAGTATAATCACTTCGGGGACATTTCCAAACCGAACTGCCCTAACCGACTCCATTAAGGATTTAAGTCTGGGAATTTTTCAAGCATAACCCAATTTGACAACAACCTATTATTCTTTTATTACCTGTGTAATATACCGGAATGCAAGCTAATTATATCTGCATAGAACACATAATTTTAATCGTCTTAAAGTGCCACTATTGAGTTCCGTACGAGAAAGTTTTTGTTATTGTTATTACCAATAACCCATTCGAATGAAGCTGATATAATTTGAAAGCTACAACACAACTACACTATCTTTTATAATTCAGCACGAAGTTCCAAATAATAGCGTTATAAACTAAATATTACCCAAGTGTAATTGGGTACGTGTGTATATACCTGCATTCTCCGCTCTCGCGAAATGTGCTAATCAAGTTTTAACACAACAATTAGTATATACGGTATACACTACGCGTCGATAGATACGTAGGGAGTCATTTGTGCAAATTACCTCTCACCGCCCATATAACGTAACATTTGAACCATCCATAAAAATTTACTGCTTCTCTGATTTCTTTGAAACACCTTCCAGTTGTTAACTGAAGTATACTTTAGCTGTTTAGCAAGTTTCAGCTAAATACGTAGCAAAGTTTTTGAAATACAGGTACATGTTTCACCACCAGTGATAAGGAATTAATAATTTAGTCATTTTCAAAAATTTGTAAAAATTCCTTAAAGTCTCGTATTTCACAATATAATAAACTAAGTCTATTTAAGATGTTTGCGCATTTAGTGTACTTTTTTTCAAAGTTTGTCAATGTAAAAAATTTGTTACAACACTTACTTAAAATTCGTTACTTAAATTTCGATGCAATTCGATACTTTCAATAGTTAACTGAAAAACAGTTATGATGTTCAATAAGTCTCAGCTCATCGTGCTCATCACGATAGACTTTAACTTTATATTTATTCCATTTAAAATTTTGTAAAAAATACTGCAATTCCATTAAGTAAGTTTTTAGTGAACTATCTATCGAATTTCTTGAAATCTGAATATGCATTTCTCGTATCGAACATTACGTATATGTGAAATCCAAAAATTCAGGAAAAACTCTGCAATTACAATTTCACTGAAATTCCGCATGGATATTAAAGAATGTACATCTAAGCGTACTATTTAATAACTTCCATTGATAATTTCCGGAAAAGAACGTTCATCATATGTTTCAATGTCCTTGGTTTATTCAAAAATTCGTAAAATGGTTACTGATATTTCATTTTCTATAAATCTCCATTCCGTTATTAAACGCAAGAAAAATTCTGAGGATGAGTAAATTTCAGCTAATTACCTAATAAACTTTCTGAAATAATACACGGGTTTCCATACAAATTCGTAAAAACATACTGCAACTCCAATTTAGTTAAGACATTTTTTCCACAATTAATAATGACTGTTTAAGTACTTACGTGCTTAAGTTTACATAAGAAATTTCCGTGTATAATCTGTCGAACTTTCTGAAATATGAACGTGCATTTTTCGTACTTGTTAGTTCCAAAAATTCGTAAAAATTTCTGCAATTTAAATTATATTCAAAATCCGTACAAGCGGTTACCAAAATTTATTCAAGAAGTACGAAATGTTTCAGTACATTTTTTTAAAAGTTTTCAAAATACGAATTAATATTTTTCATTTGGACGCTTATGATTTTGATTTTCAGAGATTTCTTAAAATTTCAAATTCGTTAAACTTTCCGCAATTGTTAACAGAAGTACAATTGCAAAATTTAGTATGTTTTAGCTCATTATAAACGTAATTTTCCGAAGCAAGATACATATTTGTCTGCAATTAATAATAAACTTGCGTTCATCGAAACAAAAATTCACTAAAACATTACAGCAAACCCAATGCAGTCGAAACTCCTCATGGGTATTAAATAAAATACATCCAAGATGTTAACTGAGTTTTAGTGGACCTCTCTTGAAGTTTCTGAAATTATGAAAAATGAACGAGCAATTTTCGTTTCGATACCTAATTTTTTCAAAAATTCATAGATAATTACTGTAATTCCAATTTCATTCAAATTCCATACAAATATTTTCCAAAGAATGCAGTATGTTTGAGTACGTTACCCTTCGAAATTTTCCAAAGATTTTAGGGTTGGCTCCCGGGATATTGGGGAAATGCGCAAAAGTAAAGTTCTGTATAGGGCAAATTCTAGAAAAAGTTTTAAATAAAAGATGAATAAATAGATAAGACAATTTGTACGGGAGAAAATAAATCGCTTATGCAGTTTTGGGAAAAATTAAGAAAAATTAAAAATTCTCAAGTAAAAGTTTCCTTTACGGCAGTTTAAAATGGGATATGTTTCCTATAAAAGCTATAGGTAGTAAACAGCTTACGGAAACTTCAATGAATCAGTAAGGCCATTATTAAGGTAATTAAGAAAAAAACTGAAAAGATTCAAGAGTAAATTGATCGTTAAGGTACGTAATTTTTTTATTCCAGTAAATATGATGCTTGCCATTTACAAAAATTTGTAAAAACGGTTACTGTAACTCAGATTTGGTTCAAACTCTTTTCATTTCTTACTGAGGAATGTGTGGTGGGTTGGTTATGGAAAATAGTTTTGAAGTATTCTAAAATTTGTCATTTTTCGTCCAATCTTAGTATAAATTTTATTTTCATTAGAATGTGATTAATGGTTTCAAAAAGCGACTATTTAGCATACACAATGTCAAAATTGTCAAAGGGAAAAAGGAACTGAAATCTAAAACGATCCGATCCCCGTCGGGAACGACAAAAACTTCAAACCCAACTCATCATTCTTATGAACAAGAGTTGCATTTCATTGTCACAGAAAACAAATGCGACTTTTCCCTTCTCGTCCGTCTGCGCCCCCCCAAAGAAATGAATAAATCTATTTCTCCCGAAACTCCGACAAATAAATAAGAGAGCCGAGCCGTCCCGAAGTTTTTGTTTCTCTTCTCACTTCCAAATCAATGAAACGCCAAAACAATGAATTATCTTTTTCGGGATCACGGATCCGAATAATTAATATCATCGGGGGGGAAACAAAGTGGCATCTTCGGGCTAGAAACTATGGGGGTTTTGTCCCAATTTGTTAAAACGGAAGTTTTTCTCCGGCGGCTGGCTTCCGCCGCGATTTCAGCACGGTCTCCTGGATCGGGAGACTGCGCATCCGCCAAAATACAACTGGCCAAGGGACGACAAAATTCATTACAGTGATTTCGTTTTTAATCTTACTTGTGTTATTATTGAAATTTTCAATTTTTAAAACATTAGTGCATACCCCGTTATTCGAAACAATATCAGTTGTTTTTCGGCATATCTCCAAAAAATTGATCAATATTGTATACAGGACCTTGAACCAATCGAATCGAAGATATGGAGTAAGGGGACCTAATTTATTCTCATATTTCTCGCAATACCAATCAACAATATTAAAAAATCACAACGAAATATTGTAACAAAAATCAGAATTTGTTCAGAAGCTGAATGAAAAACGATTAAAACTTGTACATATGTTGGTATTGACTAAGTAGTTTTCAGGTGATGTGGTTCGTGTACCAATCGTTTCTTTACTTTTTTGGTTTTAATTCTGAGATTATATCCTAGCTGTTTTATCACTAAATAACCGCATTTTTTATAAATAAATTTTCGTTTGAGATTCCTAGAGATTTGACTATAACTCGAACCTATCTTGAGCCTATAAATTTGAGCCTATCGAACCTATAAATTTGAAGCGGAACTATCCCAGACTAGGTAATATTTTTCATTGAATTTCGTTCAGGAAATTAGTTTTATCAATACAATTTAAATATTTGGTAACTCAGAAATTAAGCGTGGGATGATAAAATTTTCTTATACTTTTAAAGTAAGAAGACGCGGTTTTATATGACTTAATAAAAGGGCCGGAAGTGCGAGAAATTCAAATAATTTTACTGGAATCCTTCTTTACAAGTGAAATAAAATGCTCAGGAGTGGTCATTGCCACCTGACTAATTTAGCACTAATTGCACAATGCCTTAAACTTTCAGGAATTTTTTAAAATGTAAAATAATCAGAAAAGTACTTGGACTCTGAATTTAGTCATTAGAATGGTTACTTTCTAGCCTTAGGACTATTGCACTTTTTTTGAAATTATGATATCCCAAAAAACTGTCAATTGCACAGTGTTTTAAATTTGCTGGTAAAAAAAAGTACTAAAAACAAATTTAATAAGTGCGATAACTTTCATCGTAGATGTTTATCATTTTCTGGTTTAAATAAATCCTTAAACAGAGCTTATTGTGAATCAGTTTAATATTAACTTGTATTAACCTCAGTAATCTAAGGTGATTTCAGTTTAGGCACGAGGTTTAAGCAAACCATCGATATGTTTACCTTGTATGATACGAGTGATTAGGCTTGTAACTTCGGTTGGGACAAACATTTTGAATAAATTTTTGTGTTGAAATTGTACGAATTATTAATAAATTTTCAATTAATATTAATCATAAAACGCTATAGAACCTAAAATTGATCGAGTATCCAAAATTTTAAAGAAAGTATAATAATCTTTAGGTTGAATATTAATAATTTTCATAAGCAAGTTCAACGGCCAAGAAGGGTGCTGACCAATACTACACATCAAAAATTTTCGAAAATTTTAGTGCATACTGCAATGACTCCTAAAGTAATATAGTGAAAACGAAGATTGTCACGACGAATAGGTATATTGACTAATAAAGAAAGGAGAGTGTTTCGAGTTCACAATTTTTTTGCTCCACGAACAGATCAGACTTTTCTGTATAGCTCATCCCTATGTATATAATATTTGTAAGAAAAAGATACCAGAAAACTTAGTGAACCAACCCCCAAAACCAAAAATGTATTGGTATTATACATAATATTTTATATCTACAACAAAAAGGTTTATTTCATGCAACATTATTTTAGAAAATTACAAAAATGTGCTACTTTTTGATATGCCAAGATAATTATACATATACGAGGTATGAGCGCGAGAGTGTACGAGGTGTACGTGATATGTGCAGAAGGTATTTGCACGAAATACTATATGCTAACGAAATGTACGCACGAATACGTGTAATACGCAAGTATCCAGTACGAGACCTTTGTACGAGATATGCCTACTATGTATGGGTAGGAGGTAGGTATACAAATCAGTGGTACGTAGGATAAGTACGCGGTATGTGACCGAAGCATGTATACCAAGTATACGTACGAAATGTTGGCTTGAGGTATGTATACGAGCCATGTAAACGGAGTATGTGTACAATGTGCTCTAGAAAACAAATTCTACCTTCGGAAAACTTATCTAATTCCGATATTAGTCACTAAAAATTGTTGTTCGTTATTCCAACCAATGGTTATTAAGTTTTTTAGCAGAGCAAATAAACATATCCTAATTTTGAGGGTAACTGTATAAAATATCAGCATAATTCGTAGCTGTCCAAACGAGTTGTTTCGAAATAACTCAACACACAAATGGGAATGTAAGATAGACGTGAAGAGAAACAGAAAGTTCTCAAATTACGCACTCGCACATTACCCTCCATACCCAATAAAATAGCACACAGTACAAAAATCGCCATTTCATAATGCAATCTCCCATTACCATATAAATTGGATTCGTTAGTCTAGCGATTTCTGAGGATTCATTCCGTTACAAAACGATCTGATTCAGAAGCGTTGTAATACGCTGTAACCGTTCCGTTTGATGGCAAGATAGAAATATTGTTCGTCGTGTCAAGATGATAAATAAGTTCCATGGCAATCATCCAGTCATTGGCGTCTTTTTTCGGTATTAAAATTAAAGTGAAATTCGCTTGGTTATTGCGTGATTAATGGGCTCCGTGAGAGGAACGCCGTCGTTATAGTAATTAACGTTTTTACTTTGCGGCATCGGCAGCTTGATAAGACAATAAAATAAACCCGGCACCGGGTGAATTAGGGTGTGTTTTGACCCGTGAAGATGAGACGTCATACAATGAAATATGTATTTCACTCTTTATCGTAAAACTTAAAATTGCTAGATTTTTCAATAAACAAGGTTATTTTACTGATATTGTCTTACTTCAAATGACTAAGAAGATCTGCATGTGCAAATCTATCAGGAATTTTCCCATTGTCACAATATTTAAAACAATTCGTAGTAAATACAACAAAGGACATTTATATCATTTGAATAAAAATATTTTTCCTTTTTAACTGCACCGTTAAATAGATCTATAGGTAAGCGACCCCAGCCCATAGGGTACTTGTACGTAACTAATACATTAACGGTAACTGCAATTTAATTAGCTGGGCTCTTTCGAAGGAGTTATAATTTAAGAGCCGTATTAACCTGTGGAAAGAAAAGAGGCAGTTTTGATAAAAAATTCGTTATATAACTGGCAAAAATATAAATCCCCCTTCGTGTTTAGAGGTGAGAAAAACAAGGGAAAGATATACAATTTTCACACATTGAAAACGTATGTACGACGATTCTCTTGATAAACGAGTACGAGAATTTGAATCACGATGTCAACTTGCAAAACTCCGTGGAAACTGCCCCGTAGAGAATTAGATGCATATTTTCAGCCTTGTTTAGTCTTGTATATCTTCAGCAATTTTCCTAACATATAACCCATTCAAGTTAAAATATTTATGGTGCAGTTTAACCCTTACGTGCTTCTTTTACGGAAATATCGCAAAAAATATGAATACAAGCTGAACAATAACGTTTCAGAGAGCCATTTATATTCCAAGGCGAGAAGAGGAACAGCCCCGGAATGGTCACGGTGTTATTGCTTTTATTTTTCTTGTGGTAATTCTTTGTGGTTGAACAAAACGATGTTTCGTAGTAGACAGAATCGATGATTAAACTCTTACGGATTTATCAACCCGCTTTTCCTGTCAGTTCAATTATTATCGAATACTCCTAGTTTCTAATCGATAAATCCGTTTTCTTCGTACATACATGCACAACGCACTTGATTAAAACCATCATTTCAACCGGCATATGAACACGTGACGCATAATTGGAGTTGTTGAACAAATCGACGTTCCGGAATTTCCATTACACCATGTACATACACCTGAATCAAATCCATTCCCGTATACTCGTGTTTGCAGTCACGGATTCGAAATTCGAACGAGATGTAACATATTCTCTCTCTCTCTCTTCCTCTCTCTTACACACATACACCACACACACAAAACTTATACGTTTAATATTGCAGTTTCCGATTTCGGCCCGTGTGTGTACCGAGAGAAAGGAAAAGCAGAAAGTCGACTACTGCGGGGAAGCTTTGATTAGATTTCTTGAGGAAACCTCCAGAGGAGCAGTAGTTAAACACTATTCCGCTTGCGACCTATTTTCATTCAGGGTATTGTGCGCGGTACCTTTGGCAATGTTAAATTCTCAAATAATTCGCCTATTGAACCAACTTTTACGGTCTGCTCGAGATTATCTCAGAGCAGCCGGAAATGGCGGTGTTGCTTCTTCCCCACTGCGATGAAACTCAGAAAAAAGTTAAGATGTTACAATATATGTCTGAAATTAGAGAACGTCAAATAAAAATTCCGATGGCACGGAGAGTTGATGACGCTCGTTTAACACATTAAGTGATTCCCAAAATAAATATTTTAAAGATTCGAACGTAAAGTGGTGCTGTCATAATATGTAAAAGTTGTCAAGCTTATGACCATGTTTACCAGCTAAGTCATTTTAACAAATGGCACATATAGTTTTCTATATGTATAGCATAATATAGAAATAATATGAAGTTGTTAATTTTTAGAATAGGGCTTTTGTGCGTAAACTATTAAAAAAATGTTAAATACGAAACTTACGAAGTTTTTAAAACCTTCAAAATTTTTATAACATTCAGCAGTTCGAAAACAAATTATTTACGAATTTTTATATAAATTGGCAGGACGCCATTTTGTTTAAGTAGGGCAATTTGTCGCATTAATGAATTCAACACAGGCGTTTACCCAAACCAGCACAGTCCATCATTTGGGCTAGTTAAATAAAAATCCATTTACCCTGTTGTCGACTAAAATTTTGAAAATTTCATTGCAGGGCACTTATGGAAAAAACTGAAATATCGAAAGCCTTGCATCTATTAAAGATTGGAAAAATGCTCTTTCGAATTGTACGTCGAAACTTTCAGGATAGTTCGTGTTAACGCAGTGTAGTTCTGTACTCAAGTTTGAAGTCGGTTAGAATCCTGGTCGCAGTCGTAAACACTTTTTCCTTACCCGTCAATTTTCATGTGACATTTTACGTTATGAATCATTCCCCATAATGCTTATAGCGGTATAACCCATGGGACCTGTTTCATATTGAAATTTCAATCAACTGAATCTTGTAAACCTCAGAAATATTACAAATACGGCAATTTTTTGAAAAAGGAAAAATAAAATTTCTAAAAATTGGTATATCCGAAAGTATAAAAAGAAAAAATATATAGAGTTAGACCTAGATATTAAAAATATATAGTAGCATTATATTAACAGAGATCAGTTCAATTATGTTTTGTCTAATTTCTCTTTGGTCTGATATAGTATGGCCAATCTATTAGTGTGGGCCAGATTTAATATGAAACTACCAACTTCGCTGTTGTGCTTTAGTAAATCAGGATAGTGTGTATACATTTCTATCGAAACCTTGCAACGTACAGCTCCAGGGACACAATAAGACATTCAATCAAAAACACTATCGCCCGAGGAAACTCCTGGAGTATTTCCTGCGGGATACATGTACATACGAGGAACTAATCTATGCGGTTCAGATTATCGGTGTACATACATGGCTAATACGCGTAAATTCAGAAATTCGTCGAGAGGTGATCTCTCGATATCAAAGAGGGAGTGTTCAATGAAGAGTAAAATATTTTCGTAAGGCATTGGAGGAGCGTACTTGCACAAGTTTAACGGATCGGTTGAGGACGTCAAAGAGAGAGAGAGAGAGAGAGAGATTCAAGTAATAAGCATTCATGCCCGGTACACACATACAAGCGAGTTTCTCAATCTAATGGGGCGATAGACGTAAGATACGTTATGAGTAATTATGCGTTTAATAAATGACTCATTAAAGTTTCGTTTCGTACTAAATTTAAGCAAAAATTGAAATTCACTGAGGCTACTACTAGAAGCTGAAATTGAAAACATGGATACTATGTACCTCTCAGTTATATCGGTGGAAGTTTTCGTTGCTCTGCGAACTTTATTAATTGTATGGTGAGGTTTTGTCACTTATTACTGTATTAGTGTATAATATCCATTGTATTTTAGAACCTGTTGATAGTTTCAGCTAAGATACGTCGAAAATGTTTCATTGACGTATGTAGTGTCTAATAATAATTTGATATCGCTAACAATATTCATTTATTATTTTAGAAACGTTTTCGTGCAACTGTTAAATATTCTTTAACGCTCATATAAAGAATGAGACGATGATTCTGCATAGTTTTGGTATATAAATTTTTAAAAATTCATATCTACGAATGCAAGCATTCCATTGGAAGAATGCTTTTGTATTTGGTAACGAAGAAATTTGCTTTTTTACTGACGCACGAACTCTTGAAATTCAACAACTTTTGGTTTATTTATTTTTTGGACATTTTTTGAAAAAAGTCGTGTTTAGCGATTTATCGTATCGGGGAAGGGACTTATGAATTTTGAATTTATTTTGAGGTGACACTGGCAAAATATGTTGAGGCAACGCATTTCACTAATTTAACCAAATTGGATACACTACTTGCAATAATTTTGTAAATAGACCGAGACGACGCACTTTAACTCTACCACATTAAAATCAATATTCTACCAAAATTCATTCATCTTAGTAATTTTCAAAATTTTATGATTGATACAAAAATAAAAATCAGTTTATTTATTTCCGAAATAATCCGAAAATAATCACTTTTTTAGAGAAAAATATTCATACCCGGCAATTCATTCTTCTTTCGTCTGCGACTGAATTTTAAAATAATTCTAATGGAATTTTGAGAAAAATCGCCAGAAGTTAAACTTACTCCTTTTGGGGTTGAGCAAACGAATTTTTGAATTTTGTCTTATAGAGGCAGACACATAATTTGTTACGGCGACACATTTTAATAATTGAACCAAATTTAGACTAAACAATTTCAGCAGTTTTCGAAATTTTATTTTTTTTGAAATTGTAAACATGTTGAAAAATAACTTTCTCCGAAAGTAGACGCTCAATTGAAATTTTTTTATATGTGGCACCAGATCTTTCTCCTTCTCGCTTGGAAATTTTGAAAATGTAATTACAGCGAAGCTTTGGAAAAACCTTCAGGGGTTAGTTAAGCCTGTCTTATGGTGGGCGAAAATAGTAGATTAAATTTGTGTAAATTACTGAAATGCGATGTTTTAACCTATTCTGCAATATCTTCACATAACTCAAAATTTTATGTATTCCCCAATAAAAAGGTAATTAATTTCTAACTACTGTCCAAAGTTGTACCACAAATATATTTTCAGAACTTTTGTAGCATACGAAAGAAGAAAGTTACTGAACGCATTGAAAAAAATTTAAAAAAAAAATCTGTTTATATTTTTTTGGAAAGTTGTAAAATTTCGAAGTAGGAAGTGAGTACAGTCGGATTTAGCTGAATTATTAAAATGGACTTGACACACTCTGCTTCATGGCAAAATTCAAAAATTCAAAAAAAAAGGAGTTACATTCAAATACTTTTTGCAAATCGTACCGTAATTAGAATTTCAAAAGTTCACATGCAAAAGAGGCTGATTCTCAATCTCGATAATAAAAGGTTTTTATCAGTTTAGCAGTTTTACCCGATGATTTATACCATTGAATAACCTTAGCCTTTCGTTGGTGTCTGTAATTTTAGAAATCGGATTATTTCACAATTTTTGAAAAAATTGAAGAAAAAAATTTTTACTTCTGTTATCGGGGAAGCGTTCTGTGTTACTGTAATAGAAATTTTGAATAACTAAAAATGGTGCAATTTTGAAAAAAATATCAGGGGAAAACCTGCGTTTTGGAGATGTAGTCTTAATAAGTGAATTTTCGAATTTTGTCGTGACAGTCGCAGAATATACCAGCCCGACCCATTTTAATGTTTCAACCAATTTGAATTCATTTACCTTAGTAATTTTCGAGATTCTACAATTTTTTGAAAAGTTATAAAATTAGTACTTAATATTGAGCATGCCTTTATACTTCTGGATATATGTTGTTAAAATTCGGCTTAGGAGTAGCCGAATTTTCATTACATAGACATTACATTAGAGATAAAAGAGTAATTGTAATATCGAAACTTATTAAACTACGTAATACAAGTGTCCTAACTCAATTGGGTATTTAATTAAAATAGATAAAAATCGGCTGCTCTAATAACTACTAAAGGACCCCTAAATGAACAACTACATAGCAATTCGTTAATAACTTTACTCATTAACATATCTAACCATCCATGTGAAGAACTGTGTAAATGCAAAGGATATTTTGTTTTCTTTGAATATGGCCAAAATTCAATATTTAATATTCAAAAATGTTTTTATGTAATAGTTATATCTGCTTATTTAATATATCGATAATTTAACATTAAGAGACCGCATCTACTCTAAATATCAGATATTCATCGTACTACAAGCTATAAGATTTCCTAAAATAATTTAATGCACTCTTTGTTCACTCACCTCTTTTCTCTCGATAACACACGACAATGGTTGCAATACACGTATGCCGACGGTTCTTCCCAATCTTCATAACATCGCTCGAATTCGATTTCCGGGATGAGCTTTAACTTAACCATTGGATCTTTTTAAGTTGGATGTCCCCGTAATGGAAATTCCAGTCTCGCGGAGTGGAAAATCCCACACGAGCATGTTTTTGAATGAAAATCCACGAACAAGCATTAGAATCGAGCATGGGGTTCTGCGTTTGATGAATTTGGAAATGATAAA
This sequence comes from Cryptocephalus primarius, assembly GCA_963576515.1. Lineage (NCBI taxonomy): Eukaryota > Metazoa > Arthropoda > Insecta > Coleoptera > Chrysomelidae > Cryptocephalus > Cryptocephalus primarius. The sequence goes on along the minus strand of OY754938.1, from coordinate 7,564,569 downwards.
AGTCGCTGGCGGATATATACAATTTGATATCGTTAAGTAAATGCACTGGCAGACGTCGCAAACTTACGGGTGGTGAGGAAATTGGATGTTAGGATTCAAATAGATTGGTTGTAATGTATTCCTAACGCGAACACTGTTAGAAACTAGAATGGAAATGATGTAATTGAGAGACCAAATTCAATGGCAATACTAAAGCTTTTAGTTTGTATAAGGTTTCGTGTTAAACATCGCATATTCCAGGAGTTGAGTGATTTCATATTAAAACAATGATATCAGACATGCCATAACCAAGGTTTGTAGCTAAATGTTGTTACCACTTACTTTTTGGCCATTTAGTAACTGTATGTTCTTATTGGATGCCATATTGAATGTGTAAGTTATCGTTTTCCCAGTAGTTATTTTATTATTTATGACAGTAGCTATCACGCCGTCATGCGGGTTCACTGCGTGATTACTCTGATAATAAGTGTCGATTTTGTCTGAAATTTGTTTCCTCAAATGACATTAAGTGCTCCAACCCAACAAGCGTCATTTTTTCACATGTCCAATGGGGCATGTACTCAAAGGCATGCTACTTGACAATACGAGATTTTAGTGTCGATAGTGTTACTAACATACTGATTTTCCTGCCACAGTAGAAGTTTATTCCAGTAATGATTCACGTCTACTCACAAAAAAATTAAATGCTTAACGTCGGAGAAAGAATTTTTGGGTTAGTACGTGGGGATTCGTGATTCCACAAAATATAGTAAAATTACACATAAATTCAACTACGATCTGTTGTTAATTTTGTAGGAATTATTTATGGAACAGAACCAAATCTAAGTTAATCGTGATACCTAAATTCAGTCAAGTACTATATGGTCCTGTATGACCATAATTTGTGGCAAATTAAATATTGATAGATTGAATGGTAATTGATAAATTATTTGTTTTGCAAGTTATGATATTTCACAGATTGTTTCAGAGTCTAACTGTAAACTTACTAGATGCAATTTGTATTAAGAGGATATTCGACACCAATCGATTATACCAGCACTACCAAAATAGATAGCATAAATGGCGTTTTTTGTGCCTGTTTTTCGAATTTGATAGCGACCAGGGGCAAAAAGGTAAAAATATGTTTTTCATTTTTTTCAAATTTTCATTTTTCATTTTTTCATTTTTCAAACATTTTTAGAAATTACCTTCAATGGGGATCTTCCTTCCTTTTACTATTTTACCATCCCTTTTCGTCTACTGGGGCCCATCTGGATGGGATCTACAACTTAACTTGGGCTCCTAAGTACTTTTCTCGAACACGGTTATATAAGGGTTGTCACTCCGTGCCCTACCGACTAGGGATGTGTGTATCCTACAGGATATCCTATCCTATTCTATCCGGCCTGCATACCGGCATGAATGTGAACGAGACATTCCGGGGATGAAACATCTTTAAAAGCCAAACAAATTATGATAGACCGATCAATGTGAAAACAATTTTTTTCTATCAAATAAATCTCGTAAGTAAATTAGTAAAATCATGTACGTCCTTAATAGAAAAGGGTAGGAAATGTACCCTTAAGCCCTCGGAGGGGTTGAAATCACCCTCAAAATTTAATCTATTTAATTGTTCTATACACGTTTTAAAAAGTCCTGAGAAAAATTATTTAGAAATTTTAACTCCAAAGAACTACGAAATCACTATTTTTTTGCTAGTTTTGATGAGGAAACAACTACAAAGATATAAATCCGCACATAATGAGAAATTATTGTGGTAAAGAAAAACTTGTATTTACTTTTCTATATTAATAGGCTATATATTTTTTATATTGATTTCTAAATTAAGGCAATTTATCATAATCCTTCAAATACACTTTGGTCAAAACTCGCCCTTCTCAGGGGTGATATCACCCCCAAAACATTATCAAATATAAAGTGTTTCTAAAAACTACAAAAAAATTAGATGATTTGAACATGATTCCCCTTGCTTTCCACGATGGTTTGCATTCTTGACGTAACTTCATACAATATTAATATGTGACTTTTGTTATTATTCTTGAAACATCAAACACTTCAGGATTAGGCCCTTGTATTTGATGACACTGTCTATACCCAAGGTACCAAATAACTGCCTTGACGTTGCTGTAACAACCAACACTTCGATTTCCACCCTCGCATGTCTATTTAGATCTATCAACGAGAATAAAAATGGAATTTCTTTGAACTTCTAAACTTTAATACGCCTTCACCAAGAGTAAAACTTCAATAGTTACTCGTAGTCACTGTATCTAATAGCTGATGTTTTATGTCTACGTGGAGGTGTAAATTATGCACAAGAAATATATTTTCTTTTATATGTTGACCATAATAGCTCTTATCTTTTTCCATTTGATAAACTTAACTGACATAACTGACCTAGGCATCGGGGTAAGTAGAGTAAATCGCATGAAATCGAAAATCTGATCGAATAACACCTCTCAGCCTTGGTATCTCGAACCATCAAATCATCCAATCTCGTCTATCAACCAAGTAAATTAATATTTCGAAGTGATGTACATGATTTGAACTAATGGCGTCCAGAAAAGGTCTTCAGGCAATTGCGACGAGCCATTTGTAAGTTTTTCACGCACAATACGGTGATAATATTTAACAGTATTCCAAAGGTATAGCTATAAAATTGCAATTGTTATTATATACCATCATGTATTCCAACTTAATGAAATGGAAGTAATAGTCGCTTGTATAATTTTTTATTTTTATTTCCATTTATTACCTAATATTTTCACTTCACTTAAATACTTTTTGTATTTAACTCAGTAGATCATATGTACTTAAGATAATGTATCTGGGTAATACAACTTATATGCAATTGGGGTTAAGATTAGTACGTTACGCTAGACTGCGCCTATAAGTTTGTCACGTCACCATAATGTAATGAAGACGTATTAATAGTATTATTATTTCACCGTTATAAGGGTTTTTTTATTGAATTAAAATCCGATATACTTTGATTTAAATTTAATTTCACCGATTAGAATTCACAATGAAACACTTTATAGTCGAACATGAAACAATCTCCTCAGGGCAAATCACCTCTAGCGTAAATGAAAGCGACGAGAAGATAGTCACGCTTTGCAGTTGATACCTTCATGTAGATCACTAATGAAAGCACTTATCTAGGAATCACGGGATATTTAACATCACTTTAATTTCATTGCCTCTCCAAATGCCGGAGTCGACGTTAGACAGAACATGGCACATGTCCGTTTGTGATAGAACTAAAAATGTCATTCACTTTTTCCCGCAAGTTTTATGGCAGTTTCTCTCTCTTTCCCTCGCTCTCTCTACTCCTGACGAGAAATTAACTACTTGAAAACAGATTTGTCGCCGATGTCGACGTGAATTCCGCGAGCCTCTCTTGCACAAATTGCGTTATGGACTTCCTTGCTGCATCTCACTGTACAAAATGTTCTCTAATTTATCTCCGAGCCAAGAAATGAGTTTTCTCAACACTTCGAGACCCTAATTATCTCCCTGTCCTAATTATGTTAAATTTTAATTAGAACTCGTACCGGTGAAAAAGTTATTACTGGAAAATTATACGATGCTCGGATATTTTCCGCTGGGCAAGTTGTAAATGGCTCATTGGAATACAGACGATTTAATTGCGTTTTGTCAGCGCCTTCATTAAAGGAAATTGTTCAGTTCGTAGAAAATCTAGTAGATACTTGATAATTACTGATGCTTACGTACAGGTTTATTCAATTTGATGGTAAACAGAGAGACAAACTCTTCCCATAGTTAAGACCACACAAAAATGGGAAGTTGCTCTGACAACAAATGCCAAAATTGTCTTCCAATTAATACATACATACATATTAATTATTAATACATAATAATTAATACACATAATACATAACACAATTAGTATATTAATACATACAATTATAATTTTATTTTCTAGCAAAGATGGTTTTTGCCTTCCATGTGTGGACGTGAATTTGAATAGTATGTAATAAAAATAATGTTTTTATTTATTATTGTTTTTTAAATAAAAAAATAATAAGGTACTTTTATTTTTTTGTATTTACATATATATATGTCCCTATCTAAAGTGTAGTTTTTAAGGATTGGCAAGATGCAATTATATAAAAATTTATAATCAGGAAATGAATTTTAATTTAAAAAGGATGCACAAATAAAATGTTGTAACTCGTATAACCTCAACAACTCTATAATAAATATTATTTTATTTTATTTTATTTTTGGGAATTCTCGAATCTGCATTTTTCCATTTTTTTCAATAAAGGGGTGATTTTCACCCCTTAAAAACAAGAAAAACCTCACCTAACCGGTATATAACTTTTAAAGTGGATGATAAGAGAAGGTTATTCCTAAATTATCAATAAAATCGAATGTCTAGTGGCATTGGGATGGTACAAAACTTATTAAATCTATTAACCCCATACGCTGCAATGAATGTGGAAACGAAAACAAACCGACCGCTATTCAATAAATTATAGTGTTCGATTCAAACTTTATTTAATTCAATAACAGTAAATTTCCTTCATTTTTTTTTCCAGTGGATAATCGGTGTAAGTAATTATTACCGTCATTTATGCAGCAAACTGATTATTCAGATCAAAATTTATGACATCACTGTATAGGGCTCTAGTTATTCTAAATGAAAATTATCAACCTGCAAGGGGTAAAATTCATTACAGCAATATTAAATGTGCATAAGAATATTGTTGAGACAGGTTGATTGTATTTCTTAAATTAGTATCTTCGTTTTAGTAAAATAGCAATAAGCGACGTTACTAGTTTTTTCACTAATATCGTCATCCTATATTCTTTGGAAACTTAATTTATAGTTTTCAAGGAACTGTCTACATGTCAATTTGAACAACAAATGTTCGAAGGTTAACTAAGAAACTTTAATGAAAACCAAATAAACAAACAATTATCCAGGAAATTATAATAGAATATTAGTCATGTCATTAACAGACAGCAGTTATTTTCTATTAAAATTTGGATAATAGGAATTTAAATCTCGCCATTTCCCCATGTTGTTAAAGCGAAATCTGAAATGGCATCATCAAATTTCATTGTTATTGCGATTTTTTCATAAAATTTAATTCAAGAAACGTTGTTTTCAAGATGTGGACCGTCAAAGTTGACCTTTAATTGCAACAATTGGATGTACCATAAAATGCTCTTTTTGGTGTAAATTGTTTTGTGTTTTAACGTATTATCTTGTGCCAAAATTTAAACTTATTTAATTGTTAGCGACATAGGTAAATTAACAAAAGAATTGCTTCCGAAGGGATGAAAAATGATGAGAATTGTCTGGGTAGTAGTGATAGGGGTGTAAGTCTCGAGGTAAGTAAGTGAGTTCAAAATAGAATTTTATTCTCTAACGACCAATATATCAACTTATAAGGGATCAATTTTGATTTTTTTTTAATTTGGTGTCCTGCCTACGAGAAAACTGTTTGAACATTTTTTTTAGATAAATAACAAATTTATTTCAGATATGTAATGATAATGCAAATTAATTAATATAAACAAAAATTTTTTTGTATTCATCCAAATAATGAAAAAAAATTTTTTTTTTTTTCAATTTATTTCTTCACAAACATTTTATAAGTTTTTGTTATTTTGCAACGAAACTATTGCATTTTAGAACACTTTTTAAGGTTACGCATATCGAAATTCCTATTTCATAGGTAACTGTGGAGACAGTCGAAAAAAAATTAGGGAGACTATACGTTATAACACTTATAACCAATTCGGTGCCTTCTTTGACAGATCCCGGGTGGGCTATTTGATCTTATTGAATGTACAAAGCAATGTCGACTGGCATTGGAATCTCCCACTTATTAAATCTGTTGATGCCTCACGGTGCAATGAAAGTGGAAATAAGGAAAACAAATCGACCGTTATTCGAAAAGTTCCCAAACTAGTTAGAAAAGATGAAATATTGTACTGTAGTAACCCCTTTAAAGTTTTAAATGAATTCTGTCATGATACAAAGTTGTATCACTATTGTAAGAACAGCCACGTTGAAATCATGTGTTTTTATTTTCAACATAGCACTGCTTTCGTTATATTTTGTTTCAAATTAAAGTGGCCGATTCAAGCTTTACTCGATTCACTAAGTGATTTTGTTTAAATATTTTTCCATGGATGTATTTATCAATAAATATTACCATCATTCACGTACCATAATACTCATTCAAATCAGGATTTAATATAACGTGTTGTATTTTTAAATCATAAACGAGATGAAATGAATCTACAGATGGTCAGAATCCACTTTTGTGAAATAATTTAGCCGGGATTGCATTACATTTTGTTTTTTCTACATGAATTTTACCTCGTCGGAGTGGATTTGTAGCTAAAGTGGAAGGTGGAAATATTTCAGTAATTTATGAAATGAGATGAACGTTGCTAATTTTACAAGCAGACCGGAAGCCAGGATAAAAGAGAACGTTTTCTATTGCAGCTGCACATTTCGAGATTGCAAGTACTCGAGCCCGTTTCGAATACACTAATTAGTTTTTTGAATAACTGAGAGGTTGATGGTACGGGATGGTCAGCGTTAAGCGTAGAATTTTCGATTGTTATATTCAGGAATAAATAAAGTGGGGTAAGTGGTAGATTTATGCTACGTAAATGTGGTATTTCGGATCTCAATGTGAGAAGTCATATAAAAATTTACATTTAATATGTATTACTTGACTGAGTTGTCTTGTTTTTAGCAAACTATCGAAAAATGGCATAGGTTAAACATTCATGTTTTCGGTTCAAAAATTTCACCTTCAAATTTAAAAATGAAATTTGTAAGGTAGGTTACAGCTATTTTATTATATCCTTTATAGAGTTACTTTATTTCCTAATACGACCCCATTTCAGCTTTTCAGCCCCGAAAGTTTTGGAGATATTCAAAATATGTAAGAATGCTTTCCAATTTTTTTATATTAAGGAATTCCAACACTAAATTTTCCCTGAAAAATGGTTCTAGATTTTGGTTTCGACTTAGGAATTCTAGAATTTCTGGGAATAATTATTTATTAGGTAAAAACAAAATGGTAAACCTGCGATTTTTTAATGGTTTGACAAAAATGAAGAGCTTCTAAAATTTTTAAAATTTCGGTGTCAAACGTCCTGAAGCTAAAATTTAAACCTGTTCGCCAACGAAAATTCGACTCCTCTAGTTCGGATATTTTGAAAGAATAAATGCTTTCCACATAAACGTCAAATACTAGGAAAACTCCAGTGCTGCTTAAAAAAAGGATATATAGTCCTATCGTGTGAGTTTATTTTCCAAATTATATAGTAGACTTAACGAGCAAAAAAAGCTACTTTATCCTCCTTTCGGGATTGTTAAGAAATACGAAATACCTTGAAATACGAAATTGGGTGTCACATCTAAAAACGGCTCCCCAATGGAAACTTTAATACTTAAGTTAGGACATCTTCAAAAGAGAAAACTATTCATGATATAAAATTTCAGATACTTGGAAAATTCCAGGGTCTGCTCAACTGAATCTCAGCTGAAAACTTTAAAAGGCCCATGTAATATTACCTTGCGAGTTTAACTTCAAACTGAAGAAAATGTGATTCCGTGAGCACAAAAAGGAAAGCAAGGGTATCTCTGTGAAAACTCGAGAGATTTAAAAATCAGACGTCTCAGCTTCAGCTTAGAATTTAGAAAATATTTTCATGAGCAGAAAAACAAGTGTAGTGATTACCTTGCAATTTTTGGAGAGTTTGTGAAAAGTGAGAGACATCTCAGATTTTCGGAAGAAAATTTCCAAACGTTAAGGAGAGACCCTCTGAAGTCAAAACTGAAAGATGCTTCCTTACGGATAAAGCGGTTATGAAATTAGGTAGTTTTAATGAAAGAAAAAGATTTTCTGTATCAATCTCTAGTCGACGTGTACATCAGGGTATCACCTATGAAGATTAACGTAATTCAGTTGTATGTTCCCAACGCTGACTATTCTATAGACGAATTAGAACTCTGGTATTAAGACGTCGAAAATTCATAAAACTAAAAAGAATGAAATTTATTGATACCATTAAAGGCGACTTCAATGCAAAATTGGGGGAAAATCTATTTATAAATCTAGTTAGTGAGCTTGGTCTGAGTGGGAGAAATAAATAATAATTGTTAGAATTTTGCCAAAATCATCAAACGGCAGTAACTAAGGCCTAGTTTTAAGCTTCCTTCTCGCAGGTTATAACTATGGACTTTTCACACCTTCAACACAATGCTTCGTAATCAAATAGATTATATTATGGTTATAGGTTATGGTTTAGGGTTAAAAACCGATCAAATTCCTGTGGTAGTGAAAAGAATAAAAAACATAAAATGGCAAAAGCAACTTGAATAAAAAAAGTTAATGAAAACATTGCTACGCAATTATACAACATAATATGAGAAGTTGATCGAACACAAATTTTAGTAAATAATAAAAACTGGATGTATCTTAATAATGTACTGATAAATATTACAAAGGAAATTTCAAAAATTTTAGGAAGGAATGGATTAAAATATTTATTCTAAATATGATGGATGGAAGGAGAAGACATAAAAATACAAACATTGCAGAATACAGACAGCTGAGCAGAGACATGCTAAAAAGAACTAATGGGACAAAAGAAAATTGGCTCAAATAAAAATGTTATGAAATTGAAGCTGTGCATGAAAAATATGATTACTACAATGTGTATAAGGAAATAAGAGAATTGCAGATATGATTGCAACACATATTGATAGATCCAAAAGACGACTAATCCAAAACAGGACAAATACACTAAGAGACTGGGACTATATATATATATATATATATATATATATATATATATATATATATATATATATATATATATATATATATATATAAAATTATTTACGAAAGAGAGAGGAAATTTGCTGACTTGAAATGGCCATAGAGCTCTCATGGGCCATACTATCTGCCTTGCGGGTTTAAGTTCGTAATTATAAAGTTCGTTTAGTGTAGAGAAAAAGATAGCAGGTTTACCCCATACGATTTTTCGACATTTTAAGAAATGAGAAAAGTCTTTGGTTATCAGAAATTTTGTGTCAAACGATAAGGGAGGCCGCCTGACGCTAAAACTTAACGCAAACTCCCAATGAACAGGAAATATGAAAATAATACCAGAAACACGTATAGACTATAGACTTGTTTCTTACTTGAAAGGGTTATTTGAATTTATGCCATTATCCGGATTAAAAATAAATCAAGTTGTTCCATTGCTAACCGTGAATAAGCAAAGAAACTTCATACACGGTGAAGTGCCCTCCTAATTATTAATTTATAGACCTCCCCCTCATTGAATTTCAAATTAACCTTGGTGGAATACCGTTAAAACGTGTGTTCATTACACCACGAAATAACATAACTCTTCTTCAAACAATGCGTTTGGAAGTAAATCATTTGTAAACACGCCATTATATCGGAAAAGGCAAGTCATTGTGGCAGGCATTATACTCCTTTATGTAGTCGCCTTTTGATTAGGGATTCTTGATGTAAACGTTTTCACTACAACACCGAATCGTTAGCGACGAGTAAAAGTTTAATGCAGGACATCTGAAACTATTAATCACCCCTAAAACGGTCGGGCATCACAATTGTAAAGGTGAGGTTGGGATTTGTGTATGTTTTTACGTCAAGGTAATGTAATCGATGCATTTCACACGAGAAAGGTGTGTTGTATGTGACTTGCTAAAACGTGTATTTAAATTTAATTTGAATAAACACTGGGGAGTATATTTCGCTTAAACTGGGGTTGCGATACAAATAAAACGCGCCTCGAAAGTGTTGATGAAGTGATTGTTAATTTATTCCATTAGCCTTAGGAATTTTAATATTTCCCTAAGAGACGAGCGGTATCGGATTGCTTATTATTTATGCTGAATCGAAATTCTAACAAAACATAACATCTTACCCATAGGGATTATATTAATTTGTCCTAGGCTAGATCGCCACTTTCTCGAAAGTGTAATATGACCGTCGAATTATTTAAGGATTTTTCTGACATTTCTGTCATTAATAGCTATAACAAAGAGTTAAACAAACAAAAAATAGATTCTGTGAGAGAACATGCACAGAACTGGACAATCTACTAAGAAACACTAAATCACGAACAGCGTGGAATATAGTAAAGAGACTGAGGGCAGATAGTAAAGATAGAATGAAAATTTCTCCAATAACACTCAACGAAAGTTTGACTTCTGAGTAAGTAATGTGTAATAAAGTTACTAAGATAAGATTCACACCCTCTCAAACTATACAGTCTAATGTGACTTGCACGCCTAATGTATGAAGCCACAAAACAATTACGACTACATGAATCTTCATAATCCCCACAGTTATTCTTCTTTCAAGGTTTACTTGTCCAGAAATAATTATGACAAGGCTTTGGGCTTCTTCAATTGACCAAATCGCGCTTGTATCTACATTATTTTCATTAGAGAATGTCAAATCATAATCACCGATGAATCTACATAATCTATTATTAACATTGGCTTTAATAGGTAAGCTAAATTCAATACTGTAAGGTACTTCAACTGAATGTGCAGTGCATCTTGAATGAACTAAATTCTCGGGAGGTATTCTTTACGGAAAAGTCTCCTGATGTGCTTATAATGAACAAGGTAAATTAAGTGATATGTCACTTTCTGGATATAATGGATTTGCATTCTACGTTCGGCGGCCCAATCGCCAAGATGAAGCTGCAGCAATCTATGTGAAAAATGAATACCAATATTAGCAGCTACATATTTGTTAATTTTCTGTTGAAACGCATTGTAAATGCAAATGATTAAATCATTTAAGTTATATTTTCAGTATTGCAATGTTAATATGATAATGATGTTAGATACTAAGAATCAGTTAACGTGCCATTAATTAGTAAATAATAACATTACCATAGTACTAAGTAGTGCAAAAATGTCCAATAAGTTTATTATAACCAAAACACAATCAATTTTTCTTCTCAAAAAATTTGATATATATTAATGCATATTTTGAACAGATAGTATGTTACAAATAATAGTACATATTTTATTGTTTCTTACGTGCATATATTCCGAACTACAATAATAAATAAAATACTCTATGGAAACACAGAAAGAGCAGCAATAGTCGTTTCTTTGGAAATATATAAAACCAACAAAGACATGAATTTTCTCTTATTTGGGAGACGAAGCAAATAGAGATGCTATATCTTTCCCAAATTTTAGGCTAGAAACTTTAAACTGCTTGGCAAATGGGGGGTATTCCTTCAACTGTTAAGATATATAATATCTAACTAGCTCAAATTTCGAAATTAAATCTCGTGCTATATAAAATCGCCCCTATAACCTTTTCTCTGGGTGCGTTGAAGTCCGAAATATCAACGGCGCAATTACAGATACAAATGTCATGAGTTAACAAAGAGATCGTAAATAATTCTGTTTTCTGGTCGAAAGGTTGTCCGCCACCTCTTGAACTTTACAATTACATTTTCGAGTCAATTACGTTAAGGCTGGGAGGCTTTTGTGTCTATTCAAATTAGATTAACCCGTTTCGAGGATCACTTAAGTGCCATTCGTAGAAAATGGCGGGACAGGTTTGTTAAGGCTAATGAACTCAATTTTTAGTTAGTTGGTTTAAGGGTCTTGCCTACCTTGCGTTGACAAAGTTTCGCCACCAGAGTCTAAGTAAAAGTGTAATATTAGACATAGCAGAAGATTTGCGATATTTGAAGAACAGATGTATTTGTTGCACCTTTGTTTTCCTTCGAAAATACCCCACATGTTTTCAGGTCCCCAAGTTGGTCTTCAATTTTCATGGTACCCCAATATGTTGTTGCGATACAGTGAAAAATGAGGAACACGTGTTTTTTATTAGAGGAAATTCACTTCTACGGGGTAAGATCGACGGCTATAATTTACCCATAAAAATAATTCTGTGAAATATTTTGAAACGAATGAAGAAATTTTATTCAAACTAAGATTTTTGGATTAAAAAAGTTATGAAACTACACCATGTACTAAGCTTTACACTAATGCTAGGGATTATAAAATATTATAGAATTACTTAAACCTTTCTATACTTTGAAAAATATTGAAAAATGTCGTTTCAAAGGGTATGTTGGAATTATTTTTCATTATTTTTAAATAAATAAACCCTTTAACAAACTAAACATTAATATGAGAACCAAATAACTTTACGTAATAAGTTACCTATATATAAATAAATTAGCTTCCCTATACTTAGGAAAGGAATGAAATATTTTTTTAATTCCTTTTCATCACAATATAATAAGCGGAAAGACCAGGTTGTCGCAGAGAACGAGTCTCCCATTACCAAAGCTCTAACCTAATTAAGCGCATTAGTAAATTTCAAATCGAAATTTCAAAGAAATCTAAAACCTTTTTATTACCCTAACTTTAATATTTCTTAGTTTACCCTTGCAAATTTCCACTTGTTTGTATTTGTAATGTGTAAGTATATCCGTTATTCAATTTTGCCTCCTAAAATTTCTAGAAATGTACTCTAATCAAGGTCCAAATTTTTCTGATATATCAGCTCGGAAATAAGATTTCTCATTCCCAACCACTTTGCGTCCGTACCTCTAATGGGATTTAGCGTGACGACCAAACTGGTGGAAAATTTAAAGAATCCAGGTTTTATATTTTCTTTGGTGTACCCATACTTTCGTAGTCTAATCGAAGAATCATTACCGACGAGTAGTCTGAAGCGTTGTTTTACGTCCAACAAATTTGGTCCCATCGGCAAGCTCGAAAAATTCATATTTTATTCATAGAAAACGTCCGTTTTAACAAAAGTCGCGTGTTTCGCTTTTGCTTACTTTGAAAACCTCAGAGAGTCACCCTTCATGATTCTATATGTATTTTTTCAAGTCGAATTATATTTCCTACAGTTATCCCGGAAAATATATTTTCCATATGGGAAATCCGCGGTTGTCAATTAAATATAATTTTTTTCGGTTTTTCGTTTAACATGAACTCAAACAATAACATTTCTTAGTAAAGTTTGTATAAAGTGACTCGATATACATATTGAGCTATCGACCAAAAATGGATATCGATTTTTTTTAAAAAACTGCAATTTCCGCTTTTTCTCGCCTTTAAATCATAGTGAATCTCAAGGCGAGTTCTTTATATTTGGAGCATATTTTCAGGTGAAAAGAAAAAGGAGTGCAGGAAAGTAATCGTCGAGTGTGACTATCCGATACTTTGAACGTAAGAAGAAAACAAGGAATACGATTTATATTAAATTGGAGGTCGATGGAAAATTTCGAGCTTGCGGGATGAGACCAAATTTATTCGACGTAGAAAACTCTATAAAATAGTTGTCGAGTATAATTCTACGATGCTTAACGAGAGAGAAAAAGTGTCAACGAGAAAAATGTTAACTCAGCAATATGAAGTTAAAATTAATAAATGATTTTTTCTCAGTGACATACCTATTGGAAATGAACCTGTGCAACTAGTTGTCCATTAATAAATGCATGGTGTATTGATAGCAACACAGCAATATCCATCCCCCTTTTACGTTATCTTTAACCACGATTTTGAAATTTGACGCCATTTTGAGTCTGTAACTGGAAATGTATTTAATTTCAATCTCACGGAATGGGCTCAAACTATTCAAAGAAAGAATTAAACAAGTTATCGTTCGATTCGTGTAGCTAATTAATATTTGATGGTGTTTCGTTCAGAATTCTTTCGGACAAAATCGATTGACTTGAAACTTCAATAGTAATTATGTAATGCCTCAAGGAATAAAAGTTATGTATAATCGAAGTGCGCTTCTAGTCGGGTAATTGTTACACAATATAAAATAATTACTAACTTGGACAATATTTACCTTATGAATTTATTTAATTTCAACCTACAAACGCTTACAACCCAATTTCCACCATATACATTAATATTATAAACCGTTATTGGATTTGAATACATTATTAAATGCACGATTAAAACAATTGAAGCTGTTTGGTTCATTGAAATGTAGTAAAATATTATAGAAAATATTCCAAACCATGAAACAATGTTTGTTCTATATATTTAAACATAACTCGAGTTAATGAAATGCTGAAATTTACCAATTACGCTATTTCTGGGGGCGGTTTTAATTGTTGAAGGCTTACAAGAATTCATAAATTTTATTATAAGCAGTTCAGTAATGTTAATTAATTATGAAAATACCATTAAAACATTTCAAGGTGGTACACTCATTTTTTTTTAAATTTTTTATGTGGGGGGGGGTTGAAAGTTAAAACGTAGTAAAATACCGTATTTCATATTCCAGAATCTAAAAGAATAATTGTTCCACCTTTTTAAACATGTAGTCTATTCATAACATACTTACATTTATAATTTCCACAATTTTTACAAAGGGGTGAATTTCCCTCCAATAAAACAAAAAGCACGCATAAGAACCATATAGGTTTGACGCAGAGGATATAATACTAAATTAGAATTCTGGTAGGTATTAAATATTTCTGGAATAATAGGGTAGCGAGCATCATTCTGTTCATCACTGAAAAACTCAGTTTCGTGTTTATATTTCGAAAAATATAGATTTTCAGATCTCAGGGAAGACGAACAACATTATGGAATGCTCAATGTAGTTCAAAATGCCCCTAAAAATGGCTCATAGGAACAATGGATCCAGGGATATTCGCGAAGGAAGGCGCGTAAATCTTTTCCATCGTGGCATCCAATGTACAAGTGTTAGGAACCAGTGAACTTGCGGTTTTGTTATTTCAGGGGTATATAAGAAACATACAAAGTTTCGTCTATGGGGAATTAATTATTTCCCTTTTAGTTTGACAATTTCCTCCGACAGTTTGATCAGTGGATTATAACCTCCAGATGTCTCCTTCATAACATTTTATTTATAAAGTGTTTTTATCATGTAAAAAAAAACTAATCACTGTTCAGTTTCACCCAATAAAGCCTTTAGGGAACCATTAGAGTATTTTCTGCATTATAAATTCCGGGACCTCCCTATCTATTGGTTGTGTTTTATCGAGATGAGAACTGTGCTAAAAATTTTTAGGGAAATCATGACGCCCCTAAGGATTATGAGAGAATATTTCAATTAACTTTATAATATAAAGCATTTAAATTTCCATCAGATGTTTAGATTTAGAACGCCTCAAACTGTATAATTTCAAATCCTTGTTGTCTGAATCTAGAAATATTGATCGAAAATGAAGCTATACACGTCATATGCATTTTCAGCCAGAATATTATGCCCAAAGAATTACGAAATTTTGATTTTCCCTTTTCTAGTAATTTTGTCCTAGGGATTACATTGCTTATGTTAGGGATAAATATTGTTACCCAAACCGTCACGGGCAAATTTAGTATTATATTTATTACATCGGAGTAGAAGTTCATGTTTACCTATTGTTATGAAACCCACAGAAGGCGTGTAGTCGTAATGTAATCTACACGTATGCTGGTTAACTTGTTTATGGTGTATTCCCTCGTTACTTTTTACAGACGTTTTCAGTGCAAAGTGACAATTTTTACTGGGAGAAAAGAAATGTGCCTTTCCCCAAAGGTGCGTTATTGCTTTATTAAGTGACACCGTCCGGAGTGCTTCCGACTTATCTCGGTTGTCGCACTCACACTCCTTAATATTTACGTCTCCACAGTGCCATTAAGGCGAGCAAACTGGAAAACGCGCTGTTTCCTGACAGAACTTGTTAATGCACGTGTAGCTAATGTAAATGCAAATTACCCTCGTTCATAATTTATGAAATTGTGTGCATTTTCCATGCACTTTCCCGGCGCATTTTCCCCGATGAACTATTTACCGTCGAGATAACGTTATTTTTACCGGAATTCTGCGATAGCGCCCGTTAATTAAAATTTCAAAAAAAAAAGAATTTCATACTAGAAGTGTTTCTATTCAAATGCGTCTGATGGGATTTTAACGAGTTCGGTCGCGCACTTTACTCACGGTTTAAATGACGGGACGATCGTCGCACTTTTTGCGGAAACTTCCAAAATGGATCCCTAATTGTAAGAAAAACTTCACAAAACTCGGACTGCTAATATCGCAGACAATCGAGGAACTGGGAACTTTTCCCTTTATACCCAACTATTTGCTCGGGAAAGTTTTTAAAGACTCCGGAACGGGAAGAAGGCTAAAATAAAATTCTGATAAATACCTCTGCTCTGCTTTACGCGATTGGTATTTCTTGCAGAGGTATTTATTAAAGGTGTTAAACTATCACTAGGCTACACTATAGATAATTTTAAAATGTAAACGTTTCAGATTATGGATGATATTTTGAGAAAAACAATATTTTCATAGTTAAGATCTCTAATGGTGTAACAAACCAAATATTTTACATCAATGAATGAACGTAATATGTAATTTTCAATCTTCATATATAACTCTTTTTGCGTAGTTATTAACAAAAATGTCAAATGTAACAGTAATAGAACTTTCTATGATATTTAAAAAAGCTTTATATCATTTCTGAATCAGATCGAAAACAAAAGGATTACGAATTTCTATAAAATTTGACAGGTCGTCATTTTCTTTAATGGGCCGCCTTTTCGCGTAAACGAAATTAACCAGGATTTTTATCCAAACGGTTTTTATAACAAGTGTCTTATAGATTAGTTAAAAAATGCGACATCTATCGTGTTTACAGATTTCATTATTTTACATATATATGTATATATTTTTATATATACCTTTTTAACGGAGGGGTGTTTTATTATTTAGGCACTCCACATCGAAAAACTGCATCCTAATTAATCAGCAATCCTAATTAACTTTACTAGTTTTTTTTTCTGGTGTGATGGGATTTTATTCGGAAATAAATTTTTCTACAGCGACAGTACTTATTTTAAATGAACAAAAATTGCATTGCACTTTTGCAATTGCCCAGTACTACATCCCTGGAAGAGCCCTCAACCACAGAATTCAGTGTAAGAGCAGTGTAAAAGCAAGGCGTGTGCCTAATTTGAAGAATTTCACAAGTGTAAAGTCAATGTTTAATTGAATTTCTCTTTAACATTTTTAGCGCCTTTTACACAAATTTATATTGTAACATTTTGATATGTTTATCCCAAAGCAGTCAAAAGTCAAAATTAGAAACGCAGTCATAACACATGATATAGAAGTTCAGTGGCAGAATGTAGAACATTCAATCATGGTGTAAATAGTTTTAAATAACATTTTATAGATTGCTTTACTCTTGGTTGTAATTTTAAGCAAGCATTTTGAAATGTCATCGAAAACCATTGGCTGTTTCTATAATTGAACGCTATCGCTATTATTTAGATAATACAATCGATAGTTTGACACCATCAGTAATGACAATGATTGATTGAACGAAATGGATTTATTTTATTTATATCGAATGGGCCATGCACACTGGAAAAAGTTTCTTACTTCCAAGTATCATACCCTTCGAATGGAATATCTATAATTTGGGGTATTTGTGACTTTGAGAAAGAACACGGTGTTAAGTGTATTATACTCTGCCTTCTGCTTTTTGCTTGTATGTGACATACATATACAGTTTCATGTGACATAGACATTCATGTGACAGTGACATATATACAGTTTCAAAAAAACAGTTTCAAAAATTTTTAAGTTTTCAGAGGTTTATTAACACACTCTTAAAGGTCTCTGTTCTTGTAGACAATTTAAAAATTTTACATAAACTCTTTTTAAATCTGCCTAACTCGTAGGTGTTTCAGGCAACTTTAGGGATTTTTATACTCTTATTATAGCCAAAAATCTCTATCAGTCGGACTGACTTTACACGACTATGAACAATGGAAATGAGACCTTAGAGTTCATCAAGTTCAGACATGATGCGTTTACTGGTATGCCTTTATGACTGATTTTAAAATTGGATATATATCGTATATAAACATAACCCCCTAGTTGGAGAAATAATATACTCACCTATTGTTTTACAAAGGAGATGTTCCATAAAATAATGTTTTCTCAATCCCTTCTGACGTTATATTGAAAATATTGGTGCAACAACACTTTTAAACCGTAAAAATGATTCATACAGTTCACTTTCCTGTTTTTCCAAATTTAGGAAATTCATGGAAGGAAAACTTTTTTCAACGTTTCATTAGTAAATATTTATTTGATATGTTGTTCATCCAAATTTTCGGACCCATGGCACATTGCTACGTTATTATGTCACTGAAGTAAACTTTCAGTGGTCTAGTAATTGATATAAAAACGAAAATACTCTTAGATTCTACTTGAGACCGTCTAGGAAATTTTAGATTCTTTTCCGTAGTCCTGGAAAAGCCAAAAAATATTAAAACATTCGCAAAGTCCATACGGAATTGGATTTAGGAATCTAAAAATGTAGGACTGCTAGAATTTGAATCCTAGACATTTCGAATGTTGAACACTAAAATGAAATTGTTCACAACTTCCAAATAACATTTAGGTGTCCTCTTGAAGACAGTTGTGGAAGTTAAAGATCCCATCTTTTAAAATTAATTGGTTAAAAGTGTAATCTTTTCCTGTCGTATGAAAGTGTTTCAAAATCCCTGTAAACACATTTAAATATTAGTGACCAAATACGTTAGAAAACTTTTTGAGGTAAATGTAGGTAACTGAAGAATGTAATTTTATGTCGGTGTTTGTAGTTAATTAACCGCCTAAATACGTATGTGTACTTACTGGGATGTGGGCGAAGCATACGCCCACCCTTCCGTCCTAAAAAAAGTGGACGGACGCACGGAAAGTCAATATTTTAGTTGATTTAGTGCCTGGTAAAATTTTCGAATACTGTTGGTTTGTTGCGCAACTGGAATTACCTAGTATGTTAACTAATATGAGGAAAAATATCTACAACACCTTATTAAGTGTTGAACTTTGTAATAAGCTCCTTCTCCTTCTTTGATTGCCATTCATTAATGGATATTTGCAACCAAACTTTCCATTTCCTCTGTGGTGTGAATCAGTGTAAGTAATGTCGCGCGTTCTCGTTCACTGTCTGATATTACGCAGCCAAGATAACTTTTTTCTTAGTAAGCTTCTAAGCTTCTAAGCAACAAGCCTATAGGAACCAAATATGGTAAAATTCAATTTATAATGTGTCCTGCATATCAACAAAAGCGAAAGGCAAAATTTTTCTTTAATACATTTCTACTTGCACTCATGAATTCCTCCATGTAAATCCAATTCGCGGTGATCATATCTTTATGTAATTACATCACATCTAAATTTAAGCATATGACTACATGTCAAAATGAAAAACTCTACTTTATTTAAACTGCCAATATATCTGTTTACATCCAAAAAAGAATTTTATACTGTCGACGGAATTTTCGGTATTAAATACGCGACTATGCTTCAGGCGGATGGAAAAACCGTCCCTTTTATTACAGTCGCAAGGACAACAAACCGACAAAGGTTTATTTTTTCCTCGGAATTAATTAACAAAATCTGCGGATTTCTTTGCTCCAGTCCTAATTACAACGTGAAACCTCAATAGAGACCAGTGCGCGCTACATTGTTTTCTCAAGTCCCTTTCGTCTCTCGGAGGTATGTTGGGATTTGGTTAATTGTGCGAACAAAGCCTGTGCGTTATTAAAACATAGATCCAACATCTGCGTAGCTTTCCGATTTGACCCTTATCAGGGCCTGGGTACATTTGAATGTATAAAATAGGTTTAGTCGCGGCATTAATCGATACCACTAATAGTTCAATAATGGGTAGCGTTAAAATATTACAGAAAGAGCCCTCAAAGCTAAAGGTTGGACCCAGTTAATATTTATGGGTAATATTGAGATCATTTTGGAACAATAGGCTGTATTAGATATTAATCAGTTAAAGATATAATGCAGATTGTCAAAGATTTGCTAATTTGTTGAAATATAGGTCCTATACAAGTCTTTGAATTTATCATTGAGAAGGGTTTGTAATGCAGCTGCTATTTTGAGCCCAATAACATAAAGCACTCATTCCTCTCATGGCAATGGGGCATTTGACAATCAGGATGATTGTAACAATATTTCATAACTGCGCCTTACTCTGTTGATACATATGCATTATGTAATCACCTCGCTAGGATATTGAATTGAATTAAAACTGAATGTGTGCACCTGTTTTTAAATATCAGGAAAAAGGACATCGGAAAGGATTCAATTCATTAAAGGGCAAGTTGCGTAAGACAATTTTCTGGTTATTTTGCGTTTACCTACCACACGAAATAAGATTTTTACAAAACTTCATATACTTATTTCCGGCCGTTCAATTGCGTTTCTTGATGAATTCCTGAAGGTTTGGTCTACCTCAAATATTGTTCGATATGTCAAAACTCGATCTCTTATTGAAAGTTTTGTTTTTCTTACAACACTCGACAAATTCTTACATGATATCTCTCTTACCATCTTATCCAGAACCACTAGACCACTATAGAATGATCTTGATGACTTCACAATATTCTAAACCAATTTTAAACATTATCGAACGTATCGAAACAATTCATAATATTTTGGAATATTTTCTAACATTTATGAAGTATTATAGCTTCAATAAAACTCTAGAACATTTTAAAATAATATCGAATGTCCTGGAACATGAAGTCCTTACAATAATCCAAGACCACCCAGAACATTCCAGATCATTCTCGAAAATCCCGAAACCGGAGGTCCCTCGACGCTCTAGAACCTCCTGGTACGTTCTAAAACTTTCTCGAATATCCTGGAACGTTATTGAATACTCCCGAACTTTCTGTTACTTTTTCTGTAACTTTCTGAAATGCCATACAGCATCCTCGAACATTCTGGAACGTTTCAGAATATTCTGTCATTGATTCCCTCATTTTACAACCATATTCCTGAAACAACACCCTGCGGGTCCAAACGTATACCTTATTCATGGATGTGGGGACACTATTATGCCATATAATCTTTATAACTTGCGATGATGTATTGCGGAAGTATATTGGCACACGTGGCAACACCACGGAATTGTAGATATAGATTGAGCATGTAGCTATATCAGCATGAGCATGTAATTATAGATCTGACATGACACTGAGACATAGTATCACCTGATTATCACCGCCATGTTAGATGAAGAATTGCTCATTGTATCGTCTACTATTGGAGGGAAAAGGATATGCAAACGTGCACCGAGAACGAACTTGCGTCAGGACCGAAGTGTATGTAATCACCTTGTTCTCGCCGGCATTAAGCTACCTTAAACTTTTGTCTTGATCGATCAAGCTGACTTTAGCTCAACGTTATGTTTTAGAGATCTCGTTTCGATTACAGTTAGAGAGTTTTATTTCATAGGAAGGTTTTTTTATCGATATCGTATTTCCGTCTCATAATAAACAATTTCCTTCAGATACCATTTTTGTTTTTAGTACTTACATATATAGTAGTAGTCTTAATTTCAGGTATACTCACGTGGAAGCGTGAATATTGTTCTCTATTTTCTCTATGAGTAAATACGTAGTCACGCCTCCGCTTTTAAGTTGTATTGTTGGTTTCCTCCATAAAGGAGTATTATTGTAATTTTGCTTTATAAATATGTTTATAAGGACTATTAATCACACGAACTATTTATTCTTTTTCGATACCCCCTGAATGAAGAGAAATTAAAATAGAAAAGAATGCCAAATAAACTGAGCCAGTCCGTAACTACATAACTAAGTTCAGGCTGGACTCAATAAATTTGGAATAGTTTTGAAATGGGCGCTGCAGTCTTGGAACTCATTTTTTGCGGTTCCAATCTTAAACCCTCTTCATCTTGGGGGAAAGGGGGTGGTCTGCAAAACCATATAACCCTAATGGGACTCCGAGGTTTGGTTGTTCTGTTTTATCGCGACATATGGATAACCACCTTCACGTTTATGATAAGTAAAGCTAGGGAAACATGCACTTAAGGATTCCAAAAATATGCGCAAAAAATGGGTAAAATATGCATTAAATATGCGAATATGCAATTATAAAGTGTTTTTCCAAGTTGTCTGAAGTAAAACTTTGCCGTCTACCTGACAACATTAATTTGTAGGCGGAAAAACTGTGTTCTACTTCGCAAGATGTCAATGGAGCAGATTGAAACTTATTTATTACTTATTACTAATAAGTATTGATTGGATATGAGATATTGCAAGGCTACCATATTTCTGATTTCCAAAATCGCTACAAACAGTCAGTTTGACTAAATAATCAATGATTTCTTGCTTTATAGGAATCTTCAATCCGCCTCAATGTAGCCAGAACTTACTGGGTTCAACATTTACTTACACAGATTAAATTATTCTTTAAAAGTTATATAACACACCAGGAAATTAGTATACTCCAAATTTCTTCTTCGCACACCTAATCTTCTATTATATAAAAATGAGTCGCTGAATGTGTTGCTAAGCGCAAAACTCGAGAACGGTTGGACCGATTTCGCTAATTCTTTTTTTAAAATATTCCTTGAAGTACGAGGATGGTTCTTACGGAGAGAAAAATTCTAAAAAAAAAATAAAAATTTTAAATTTCCTGAAAAAGTCTAAAAACAACACTTTTCTATACTCCCATACAAAAGATTTGTGATAATACTTAAAAGTCAATTTGAACTTTAAAAATACTAAAAAAAAAAAAAAAAATTAAATTTCCTGAAAAAGTCTAAAAACAACACTTTTCTATACTCCCATACAAAAGATTTGTGATAATACTTAAAAGTCAATTTGAACTTTAATACCATACGATAAAGTTTGTGTTAGTGGAGAGGTTCCGGAAAGGCAAAACAATTGAGTGACGTTAGTATCGTATAAATATTAATGTCAATATTTGTCAATATTTATTTTTTTAATCAAAAACAAATTGTCTATGGTAACATGTAAATTGTCTGTGGTAAAATGTCACTTGAAATGTAAATATCTCTTTGCTGTGCATCTATAATATTACTAAACCTAAAATACACAAATTTCTATAAAATTAAAAAAGGGTTGTGTGTTTGTGACTTACTAAATATGCCTCCTATAAGGCGGCGGACAAATTTAGGCAGGAGAACCCGAAATGCAACAAATCAAATGCATTATCAATCTAATCGTACTGCCCAGGAACGTGAAGATCGCAATGAACGTGAAAGAATTCGCTTAAGACAGACCCGTGAAGCGCGACATTCGACTAAAAATGGTGCAAGTTTGAATCGAGCTGCTTTCTGTTACGATATGTCAATTGATTACAGTGCCTACAACTGTGTTGCTATTGGACCTATGAACTCAGTTTGCCAATATTGTAAGGCATTGAAATACAAAAATGAAGCCAATGGATTGTGTTGCGCAAATGGAAAGGTGAAATTGATACCATTGCTTCCACCTCCAGAGCCATTGTACTCATTAGTTTTAGGAATAGGAACAGATTCAATACACTTTTTAAAGAATATTCAACAATATAACGACTGCTTTCAAATGACTTCATTTGGAGCATCAAAAGTAGTTCGGGAAAATTTTATGCCAACTTTTAAGGTTTGAAATAGTATTTGCAGTTGTATGTTAATTAATCATAACTATTATAGCCCATATACATTTTTACAATACATTTTTTCAATCAAACAAAAAATATCGTGTACCATAAAGTATTACAATAAAAATGAAACTTGATTTAGAATAAGTAAAAATAAAATCAAATATAATAAGTAGGTATCATAATAATAAATCTGAAATTGTGATTTTCATTGTGATTTTTTAGTGACTATTAAAAGAATTTTGTGAGTTTTATAATTTTTAATTTTTGACATAATGTAATTGTTGACTTATTAACTTAAAAAAATAAAAAATTAAAGAATCGACTGTTAGGCGATACGAAGTTCGCCGGGTCAGCTAGTAATCATTATAAATATCAGGTACTGATTAAACGAACAAGCGATATCTTTGGAAATGTGGAGCTCTTGGAGCAAAACAGCCATGAAAATGTAGCACAGTTCCATTTTAATTGAGACATAAGTAAAACGTCCCAATTTTTTGAGTTGACCCCGTCTTATTCCTAATGTAACGATATGTGTTTAGCTTAAAACTTACATAGGACGTGGAGTACGATCTGCTCGGTGACGTCGGCGCCGACGCCGTTACTCGCCATGCACTGGTAGACGCCCGCCTGGTGCCTGTCGACCTTATCGAGGTTGAGGGCGGGAGCGACGGCCGTTTGGACGCCGTCGGGGAGGACGTTGTTCTTCCGTGACCACGTGATTTTCGGCACCGGATTACCGGACGCTTTGCATTCCAGCCTCACGGATGAGTTCTTTTTCACTTCGACGCGCCCATTAGAGGTCACGTAATGGATCCGGGGAGGGACTGTAACAGAAAGATGGATAGTTACAGACGGCATGATGATGGCAGGTATTAGCATCGAAGTGGGAAGAGAACTTCTTATCAACAATAACAGTACAGCAGGTAGTAGTGGAGATGTTAAACTTAGCTTACCGCCTATTTTAAACTTAAATGTTTTAAAAACTCGCTACCACCCCTTGTGGGAGTCAAATTAACACATTTTACCCAATGGCGGTTGTAAATACTTAAATGCTTAAATATACAACTTCCCTTCTGACTGTGGTTGAAGCGAAAAATAAGACCCCACCGCATCAACTGTCGCCCTGACAAAATCCATTAGACTCTCCCCCTTAGCTAAAATTACTAAGAGGCCCATATACTTAAACAGTTCGAATCCTCCCCCGAAATGCAAACTGCACATCTATGCAATTAAACCGAATGAATGCACCCGGTTTGAAAAAGTCTGGAGCAATTTCGTTCTCTGGTTCAGGGCGTATTCCTCACATTTCTGTCATAAACGAGGGAGGACGTGGGGAAATACATAAAGGTTTTAACGAAACGCGTCGAATACTCAAGACTCAGTGTGGAGTTGAATTTGAACATTTAACTCGGAAGTCGGATGAAATACGGCCACTCCTATGCAAATATATATCGATTGTACACAATACAAAGTTGTGAAACTGTTACAGGGAAGCAACTGGCTTCCGTTTTACGACCAACATTTAATTTACGCAACAGTTTATAAGGATTTGCGACTGTCGGCAAACACGTGGGAAATACATATTAATTTAATGGGGAGTCGTAAAATTTAATTTAAATTTTGTGATTAAATGCGTCAGTTTGATGCCGAACGATTCGAGTTCCCCGTGGACTCCCATTGTTCCATGGGATTATTAACACGATATGGTAGAGGAAAATATTTTTAACTACTTCCTTATAAATGGGTATGTCGTGTATAAATTCATTCTGTAGTCCTTCATGTTTTAAATATTCTTAACAATTACACGTTTTATCACAAAAAGAACTGAGGTGAAATTTTTGGAAAAGATCTGTGTGCATCAATACGAGTTTTGGGTGTGAATCACAACATATCCTTCATCCTTAGGAAGTCTGTTCTTTCAATGACCAATATTATTTCGGAAATTATTAGATACCAATGGGCTATTTGACTTGTCCAATAACAAAAGGCCAACGGCTTTAAATAGGGAATCACTCTTATGCGAATAGCAAATGCTCGTGTACATTGAATGGAAAGCATTTATCATTTAGAGTTGAGAAATCCTATGAGTCCTTTAATTTTAATTAAAATGGATTAATAGTATTCTGTAAAACTTGTTGATACAAACTATAAGTTTATATAGCGGGTGACAATTTAAAAACATTCAATCGGGTGTAAATTTATAACTAACGACAATTATAAAAAATGGCGAGATACGTCAATTTTTATTTCGAGGGTGAACCATTTTGCGTATATTCTCAGCCCTATCGTTTTAACCATTTAGCCAGGGTGAGTTTCACCCCTGAAGTTCGAATAGGGAAGAGGGTTCAAGTGATACCTAATTTCAAAGCGTAGCTTTGAGCTTGGCCCTTTCCCTTCATTTTGTCCTACATTTCTCAATCTCTTACTTTCTTAATTATTTTCAATTTCATTTACACTATTTTGATTGCGATTGGTAGAAAATTGGATATTTGTCCCTGTTTGGCGTATCGCAATGATCTACAGTCCGTTAGGAATTCAGTACAATGGATTTTAATAGGTGATATGTGTTTGTGTCAAAGTGCATTATAAGCAGGGATAAGTGAAAATTATTGATTGGAAGCATGCCGAAAATCAAATTTCTAAGACTGATGAAATGAAACAATTATATGCCCAATTGTTTTGAATGAAATACTAAAATTTACACTTTTAGAAATTAGAGAGTCATAATCAAAATTTGTTGTCGTCCAAAGCTGCATTACTAAACAAATTCTACAAAGTTACAACAAATGTTTTGTAATTACTTAAAACATATTTCTTAATGTTACAAAAGTACTTTTTTGTAATTCTATCAAATACAATTGTGAATTTTGGTATTGTAAAATTAATTACAAATGAAATGAGAGGGTGAATTCAGATTCTGTTTTTTTTTGTAAAATTAGATAAGTAAAATTTAACTGTGTATTAACAGTGCATAACTCTATAGGGACTTCAAAAATAGATCATAAATAACAAGGGAAACATGAAACTCGTTTTCAACAATCGATAAATCATGATCATTTCACAATTTTTGTTATTAGAGAGTATATTAGTGACTCAGAAATTCAGAACTGGAATTAGTCCATCATATAATGTTCAGAATTGGCACTAGAAGGACGTAACAAAGATTTTCCTGGAAAAATGTGGTATGAACTGAAATGTTCGGGGACACATGCAACTCTGGCTCATCCGCCAATTTTAATGGCACCCCGAAGGTGAAATTTAAGCGTTTGTTGGTTGAAATATGCAACACTAAACTGAAAAATAAATAAAAATAACAAGTTCCACAATATTACATGACAGACGGTGAAAACACCTATGATATATCTATGGATGCATAGCAGTAATTAACGTCCTTAGAATTCATAATTTAAGAACCATATAACCCAATAAAAAGTAATTATTGTTATTAAAATACGTCGGTTCGATTTCACTTGCTTTCTCACAAGTTTCGATAAGATATTTCTACGAATAAATTTGACCAACATATATTCAATTGGAGAGTATATTCACGTTATAACAGAAATTGTTGTTTGAAAAATGGATGGGAATCTAGTTTATTAGTAAGTTTATTCTTACACTCGAGGGAGAAATCTTTGGTGTAAGTTTCCTTAATGTTTATTATTTAATGTTTAATTTACACGTCTTAAATTTGTCTCGAGTGAGGTAAAATACTATTAGAGTAGCTATTATATCTTCTGTGGGACTGTATATTATTTAAGATGGGGTCGTTTCAGTAACGTTAGTAGCAATTACTCGGGCCATATATTCTCAGGAATCCAGCCCGTTGCATGGCTTAATAGCCGCAGAGCCGCAAGAAAAGACAAACAATTGTTTTGTCTATAAATCAGCCAACTTTATTATTTCCATTTTCTGTGCTTACCGGCAAAAATATGAGAACCTTTAGAGCAAATATATAACATAAGATTCCCAGAATTGTGTTTTTCCCTTCAGCGAGAAAATATTTCGCTTAGTAGCCGAAAATTTATCGTTACGACATCGCGTTTAATTCTTTAGAAGTATATTACCAATTTTCCTCCGGTCGGGAACCTCATCAAAACTAAATGAAACATTTAACTCACGCAAAACTGATATCGCATCATAGCTTAAGCGTACAGCACTACGCCTCATTCTTTGTAAATGGGTTTTCATATTTTCATCTTCCCCGTCGTTATCATTAAGGATGTGATTTATGAAAATTGAAGTCGGTTTGCTCCGGTATGTACATTTTCCTGTATTTACGGGAAACAGTATGATTAGCTATTAATATCGCATAGTGGAAGGGAAAAAATCCACCGAATTACACGGCCGTTCGCATATCTCATTCGAATTTGGTTTAACTCGAGCAGAAAATGTACGATTACTTTTCAGGAATTTATGAGGAATGTACAATTATTTAAAATACACGAAAAGTTAAGTGGGCTTTTCGCGTTTACTATTATGGCACTGTTACACTATAATATCTCATTGGCTTTATTGATTTGGATGAACACTTGTAAAAACGCAATTCGGCGCAAATCTGAATGAATATGCAATAAAATCCAAGCACGAAAGAGGTGCACGTCCGCCGGAGTAAAAATATTTTATTTACGTTTCCCGAAGTCCGCCTGCATATCCAGCTCTAAAAAGTAACGTAATATTCCCATTTGACTACAGCACAATGATAAAACGGATATCTGCAGGAAACGTTATTGCATCGTACACAACCGTGGAGGGCCTTTTTATGAATAGCTTTTGTCAATATGACAGCCGACATTCATTGAATTATATTTTATATATATATTTATATACAGACTAAATTTAAATGCTGAAAACCGACGGATAACAATGGTTTATAAAAAAAATCACCTTGGTAACTTGGTACATAGCGGTCAAAGTGTTTGGTCGGCCAAAAATAATTAATGTTTACATGATGACAGAGTTAAGCTTGATTTTGTTTAATAATATTTATGGGAACCACCGTATTTTGGTGTTATTTAAAAAATAATCGAATTCGCTATTAAACAGTTAAACGACGATTTTACAAAACTGAAGGTCGACATTATTGGAAGTAATAGAATGATGCAAATAATAGGGGAACTTTATTTTTCTTACTTAGAAGGCAATTAACTAGTTAACGAAGTAGGAGGTGTCAGTCGGTAAGGAGGATAATAATTCATGTCAATCACAGATTAACAGAGTATGAGTAAATACTTGTAAAACTTGAAGTGTAATGAAATCTTCCACCCCAGATAAATAAATGAAAAATTATTTATAATTTTGTAACTATGGTTTTACGAAATACCTTGTCATCATATTTGCAATATAAATGGCGAAGGCATTTAAATAACGTCGTAATATTAGACACCATTATTCCATTTGTACGGTCGTGAAAAATCACTGAGCCCGTCACTTTCTTGTGCTCGGTTTCTCCTATTTTTAACATTTTCTGGAAGCTCTTTCATCCTGAGTCGGCATTATTCGGGATACAAAGGGAATTTTTACGGGGTCACACGCTTTCACGTCCAGGGGTCTATCTGCGCATCCATATAAACATCACTACGTAGATCATATGAAATAGGCGGGTGTATTATGTCCAGAACAATTTCTACCTACAAATTTAGTTTTGTATTGTTTGTACGGTGTCGGCAGCCAGATTAAATGTTTTATGTTTTAGAGTAGAATGTTTTACTAGGTGGCGGGTATATTCAGCCATTTTCAAATTTTAAGAGATTTTTGTTCAAGATTGTCAGTTATTTAGAACAATAATTATATATTGATTTGAAGCTTGAAGCTTTGAACAATTACAAGATCTATAAACCTTACAGATCTATAAACCTCTATAAACCTACAAGATCTATTCGGATTCCTTATACAGCTTTCGGGATGGTCGTATGGTAATGGATTTGTGGAATAATCCCAAATAATTTTAAATAAACAATTTAAGTTTTTACCCTTTGGTACTAGAAATATGTGCAATTTTAGAAATAAATCATGTGTACTAAATTATATGCTAAATCACATATCCTAAATTCAAAGGCGCTGTTACGTGTTTCCCATAAAACCTGAGTTCCTGAAGCAGTTATCGAGGCTGTAGTTTCATTAATATCGCTGATATTCTTTCCGAATGCACATAGGAGAATGACACGTTGTACCGTGAACGTCAAGAGTTGAAAAAATAGCGTCGATGCAAGCGCAAGAAATATAACATTTCATGGGCCAGCGAACCTTCGATCCAGACGAAAGAAGAGAACGTTCCGTCTCAACAATATCACACCTCGACGAGCACTGTCAAAGAGCCGTCTTTTGATATTTCTCCAACAACAGAATGTATAGTTTATAACCCGCCTAAACCCTT
This sequence comes from Cryptocephalus primarius, assembly GCA_963576515.1. Classification (NCBI taxonomy): domain Eukaryota; kingdom Metazoa; phylum Arthropoda; class Insecta; order Coleoptera; family Chrysomelidae; genus Cryptocephalus; species Cryptocephalus primarius. The sequence continues at coordinate 7,534,677 of OY754938.1, read as the reverse complement.
ACGGGGCCTTTTCATATTCCGCTACTCTGCGAAGCCTCGATGACAGACTCAGATGTGAATATGAAATGTATCGGAAAATGACTAATCGATAAGGGATGGGTATGGAGATTTTCCTGGCTGAGTTGGCACATCCGTGTACACACGATGAGTGAGTGGAAGAGGGACGGCAGAGAGAGATGTCGTAGTTTTATTAATAGACAAAATATACATTATATACAAAGAGACATTTATAGGTTGGTAGATCCGGGTATAGAAGACTACCATTGTTTGCTTTCCAATAAATGGGTGAGGTCCGGAAGAGCTCCAAAATAACATCTTATTCAGGATGTTTAATACAATAGTGATTACACACTCGTCAGATTGGCGACTTCGACAATAATTTCTGTTTAACAAGAAGTTTATAAGGTAAGCAGCTTACCTCGTCTTTTCCAAACAAATTATTTACTTTTTTTATAATCTAATTAAATAGTTTAGATTTGATCAATTAGTGATAATATTTCAGAAACTTGCATTTTTGCTGATCAGTTCCTCGAGGATTTAGAGGCAAAATCAAATGGTACGAATTATCGTATTCGCATGGATACCCGACGTTACACACGAACTATCCGATTCGAATGTAAATACGGAAGTAAATCTGTGTCTGGATCTTCAATTATTCTAACCCAGGTACTGGAAGTGTATTATCAATTTAGGTATCAAAAGGACCCGGGAGGTACATTTACATAATTTCCTCCGTTGGCAATTTACCCTCTAACGGCGGCAGTAAATAATGTATCAATTACAGAAATCAGATGCATAACCTCACATCCCTTCCGAAGGTTGTCCGTGCGTTTTGACTTACCCCGAAGGGACACGGCCATGGATTTTCGGTCAAAAGGAAAATTTTATATTCATCGCGAAATTGGGATGTCAGATCGTCGGTATCGTTTCCATGAGAGTTAATTTGCACATAAATGAGTGAGGATGTATTTATCATGAAACACAATCACTGTTTCTGTAGATAATTAAAAAGTATATATATTGTTTCAAAGAAGGGTATAATGGGAAAGTAAAAAACCCTTTATAAATGTAAATACCATGGTAAATAGCTAGGGAGTGAATGAGATTCCAGTTGGAACTGTATGAAAGTTTTCAATGCTACTTCACACGTAACATTTTGTTTTGTCTCTGAATTTGAATATTATCGAAATTTTGTAGTATGTAAATGCGCTTTTATTTTTGTAACTTCAACTAACTGAGGTATATTTAGTGATCAGGACATTCATAACAATCTTTAGGGGTAACTCTGTACTAAAATTCATTGACACTCACAAGGTATTGTGTACTTGAATTTGAACAGAAGGACATATCAGATGTTACTGTTGTTAGTTAAGAGAAAGATCAGTAGCAGCTATTCCAGTTCTGCCTGTCAAAGAATCATACATATCATCTGGGTAGTTCTGTAATAAATAGTTGGCTGTTCTTCATAACGCATCTAAGTTGTCTGATTCGTTAATGTTAAACTGTGTTAAAATTGAGCTCTCATTATTAATGTGGTTAATTCGGATTAATGATAATTATTTCAGTTTCACACTATACAATCTGCAGTCAAATTTACTATCCCACTATGAGCATCTGCATTATACCAAATGCGTCATGTAATTGTATGTAACTGTCATATCTAGATAGGTAAGCAGGTTGCTTGGGGATGAGTGTTATGTTTAAAATCGGGATGTCCTGGAAACTGTCCATATTTGGACGGTCATCATTTCACCCGCCCGTTTCGTATGTTCACTTTATAGATATAGATGGAGTCTCGTTTTTGATAAATGATCGCTATTATTTCGACGTAAAATTACTAACCGTCTTGCGAGTAACTCGTGCCGGGTTTTAATCACCCTTCTGCGTCATCTCGAAGACACGAATGAAACCCACCCGATATTACTTTAATAATTCATCAAGATCCGTGCAACACGTAATGAATGCAATGCCGTGCAAGACAAAGAGGGGGTAGAGACATCGATTTTCCATTAAAACTCACCGAGTATTTCGACGGTGTGGGTAATTTCTCTCGGCTCGAGCGTCCCGATCTGGCAGACGTAGTCCCCGGCATCCTGCGGGCCGACGTCCTTAATCTCGAGGCTGTAGCCGTGCACGAGGCGCACGCGGGGATCGGGGGAGACTTTCACGTTACCCGCCGACAGGACCGCGATCCCCTTCTTCCACACCAGCACGTAGGGGCCTGGAATAGTACGAGATCGGATTATAAAAGGGTGGAAATAATTATTAATTGTAGAACAGTTGAGTTTTGAGACTTGGTATTTTTTCTACGAATAGGTATTGATATTAAATTGATGTCATTTTTGTTGGGTTAAAGGTGGGTTAATTTAACAATTACATTGTACAAATACATTACAAAAAGTACATTTTGCTGTTTTAATCTTCACTCATAGCGCATAGGATTAATATATTATCAATTGTAAACGAAAATGTAAGTAGAGCAAGAATACCTATTCCATTTGAGAAAAGGTAAGAGATTGTTGAGGTAGTAACTCACGAAAAAGTGGATATTATCAACATTCGTGACCGCCGAAAAATCCGCCAAGTGAGTGATGTGTAGAATATAGGGCTAGAAGTCTTATGAGCCGAACTTGAAGTTTTCCTGAAATCCATGTAATTCATGGAAAGACCTATAGAGAATAAGACTTTATTCCTATTCAATTCCTGGTGCAAAGAAGCAGAAACATGAGATGTGATGCCCAAGCTTGTTTCACAGATTTATTCTTACCCTCCTTTCACAGGTACAAGCATGATGCAAGTTGAAACAATAAAAGGAGTGCATATTTTGACAACGGAAGTAAAATATGTGTTAAGTTAGTGTCCTGTCACCTAGTCTTTAAAATGTCTATTCTAAGAGGGTATTATCTGGGGCTTTATCTGATTTGGCAGTAAACATTAGAATAAATGGAGAGTACCTAAACAAGATCCAGTAAGGTGACCCTTGCGTTATTCGCAAACATGTTAAAAATGCCTTGGTTGGTGAACAGAGTAATCCTAGCCAGTTCAGCATAGAGCTTGAAGTTTAATACCAAAAATAGTAATTGCATCGTAATGACGTCATGAGAAAACTGACCTCAGAGAAACTATTAAATTCGTAAAGCAATGCAAGAAGCGGTAATTAAATATACCTGGGAAGCAGCCTGATTACATAATGGAAACCGAAAAATAGGCGTATATAAAAGGGCCAAATCCACATGCAACTCCTGCACCAATCACCTCTTATGTGCAGAGATCTTTTCTCCATCACAAAAATTAGAAAAGTGAATTGTTACTTGCTGTTGTAGTGTGCGGCATGGAAGCTTCTATATTGACCATGAAAATAAGAAGAAAATCGAAGATTATGAAATGTGTGTATAAAGGAGGTAATTGGCTGAATGGATTACTTCACCAACACTGAGGTTTTACGCAGGGATGGGTTAGGCAGAGAGGGAACTGCTACTCAACGTCAAGAGATGAAAATTACAATAATCTAGCTAAGTCATGAGGAATCCAAAAAAATATAAGGAGAAGAAAAAGACGTTTCATTATCTATATTTACGATGGAAGGGATATCACTTCTGGATTATGCATAAATAATAAATAGAAAAATTACTATAGGCACCAGCGTCGGCATGATCACCATCAACAGGATATGAATGTTTGTGTGGATAATTCCATTAGAGTTCTTGCCGTTTCTAATGGCTCACTTTGAGATTTGCGCTACAAAAAGAGATCAATGAACTATTTCATATAGATCGCTTTATTTTCTCTGTTAACAGTAACACCATAATACATATACCGTAGTACAAAAATACCACATTATTTCAAAACTGTACAGTAATGGATTATTCGACGAAAACTGTTAGGGTGTTCATCGATAGCCTGAGTGTTATGCATATTCGTCTTGCTTTGCGTGCATTTCAAGCGTCGTGTAAGGCACTCCTTAACCCAACGATATCCTTAACGTGTTTCTGATGAGGACTACAAAGTATCCGGAGATATAAGGTTAATCCAGTCTCGAATATTCTAGCACAGTTGTCTCCTTCTTGAAGTAGTTCTTGCCAAACGACTATTTGATTCTTTAAATATCGTCAAACATTTCTCAGGCTTTCTTTCCACAGTTTCCATGGTCGGACTTTTTTGTTGCCTTGGTTGCTTTGTACGCCTCTTACGATTTATATCAAAGGGGTCATTTCCAGTTGATATTTGTGACAAAGCATTGGATTCCAAACGGAACCTCCTTGATATACTAATATAGTGCAGTATAAATATCCTATGGCCTTCTCAATATTCCGGAACACAATCAAACTTTCGAGTCGATAGCGACTGAAGGAATGCGACGCGAAATGCATGAGAATTTCTTCCAGACTATTCAGATATCACTTGGACGAAAACAAATGAGTAGAAGTGACAAAACGCGAAAACTGCCATGTAGGCAACGATAAGAAAATTAATTAATTCATAAGAGCACTGCATGCTGTGAATAAATTAGTTAAAGAATAGTTAGTAGTGTAAATAAATCAGAAGCAATTAGTAGTTTCAATAACTTCTAACACTAATTGTTCGGCGTAATTATTAACTGAAATCGGAAGGAAACATTACAATAGGTATACAAAAGTTATGAGTAATAATACTGGTACATAAAATACATAATTAAGAAATGCGAGTGGGACTATTAAAAGGAAGATTGTATCTGTTAAGAGCAGTCAGAGGAGTTTATATAGATTGTCTGGTAAGGACACGGCAAACTGTCGGCGTATGTGGGTCAGTGTATGTGAAAATACCTCAGGGTTTCAATTTTTTTGTAATACTAGGCTTAAATTTGACTTCACAGCCATTCAAAGCTGAAATTTTAAAATCCATCTTGTTAAGTTATATATTTGATTTTATTGAGCCTCGATGTAGATGTTTAACTGAATTAATTAATTTAATTGTATTAATAATTTTTGATACTAAAGACATGTGCAAGCTGCTTCTATAGTCAGAAAAGAACCAAGTCATATGGTTAAATCTTCGAAATTTTAACAGTATTCAGTTTAACAGTAACAAGTCCCCCCATAAAATTTGCTACCGAAGTGGAATTGATGTTTTCATTCGGCAGAACTAATGGTTTCAGAGATAATTTGAATTTTTTGCCGCATTTTCGTTTACGCTAATTTTTAGAGTAGAAATTATTACTCTCAAGACCAGAAAAATAATTAGCGCAGATGCCAAATTTGCCTCAGAAAACGTTATTTTCAAATGAAACTGATTCTTAAGGAAAGAGTTTATGTGGTTACGACCAGGCTCGCGTCGAGCATTTTTCCAATCAAACTACCGTAACATGATTTCATTCTCACTTAGTGTCTACGCTTAGGCCTTATAGGTGAGAGCCTTACTTATGAATCATTCCGTAAATTTTCAATACTTTTTGAGATGTACTAGTGATGGAGTAGTTGTTTCGATGTGTTTCATATTTATAATTCTATATTATTTTCAAATGTTCTCTACTAATTGTAATGAAGTAAAGTAAAAATATTAAAGTAAAATTTTCCATATCCACACCTAAGTTTTGAATTTTTCTCATCCACACCTAGGTTATATAAAGTCGACATCCCACAACAGTTGATTTAGTACATATTGTTACCTTCATGAGTTCTTATAATATTTAACAACACTATGACTAATTAATAGTAATTTATTTAACTATCACTAACACTATACCGATTTATTCTAAATTATTTAAACGTAGATTTATATTCGAGCGTGTTTTTACGACCACTTGTCGAATTCGGCTTATATGAATAACTATTTTCAACTGGCTCGCTTATCTCTCGGTCGCCTTTTTATATTCTAACGGTGTTTCTTCGAGATTTTGCTAGAACAAGCAAACAATTCTCGGAACCGGCCGACGCCGGCATGTCTGTAGAGACATCGAGATAATTCCAGTAGCTACGACGGCCTATAAGGAGTGAAGAATTGGTTACAATATTTTGGAAAGAGCCAGGATATTTTGATTTTTCAAAATCAATACTCCTCTACGTTTGATGGCTTAAAAGTTTAAAAGTGAAATTAAAATATTGACCAGAAATGTTTCTAGAATTTATGAAAACATTTTTAATGAAATGAGTGATGTTTATTTGGTATAAAACAAAGTACAAACGTTATGTAGTGTTATTTGAACTCCGTGTACATTGAACATTTGATAATAAATTTCAGGGAAAAAACTGTCTCGTTGTATTTCAATCAATTTCATGCGAAAAAATATTCAAACTCAAATCGGAATTGTTTGATTCAATTCTCGCCTAATTCCAAATAATAAATATGTCAAAAAAATTAGCTAAAAGAAAACAACTTGTAACGAAAGTTATTTCAAATCAAAAACAAGAAAAAATTGAGTATTTGAGTATAACAAGTATTTGAGTTAATAAACAATATTGATAGAGGTTAAACCCTTATTTCCTGGTAATTCTCCTTTATTGTTTAAATCCGATAAGCGTCATATACCCCTCTCGAATAAACATTCTGGTTATAAACCACAGTTCATATAAACACTAATTCATTACCGATATTTCTCCGTCTTAACGCATTTGTCTAAAGTTCAATCAGCAGAAATCGAAAACGTCGATATAAAACCCTTTACGGACTATTCAGTTGCCGATAAAACACACAGATAAAACGTTTTACTATCGAACATAACCTATTAACTGCTCTGCATTGTTTTCGGCTATAAAAATGTCGACGGACTGAAGTGGTTTCCGACAGAGATCGACGACACAGTCCAATTCGTCTTTTCGGAAAACGCGCCCGGTCTCCGGCCACTTACAATAAATTTATCTTCTGGAGATTTTTCCTCGCATTGCGCTATTGGACCGGTGGAAGTTCCCTGGGCGATTTCCTCCGGTGTCAAAGAAAAAATGAAAATTTTTCCAGAAAAGAAAGAGAGAGATTAAATCGTCTTTGTTCTCAATGAGTTTAGTACTTTTACGATAAATTTTGAGTCAGTTCATTCGAAGATTGCTCGTTTGTAGTCTCGTCGAAGAGTGTTCACTTCTGATTCGATTTCTATCCCTCCCTTCCTTAAGTGCGAAACGCCGGAAACATTCTGTAGATCGCCCTGTAATAAGGAATTCATCCAAAGATATCGCTAATGTCAATTTAACGCATTTTGGCTTCCAGGAATATTAAGGAGCGGAGCTGAGCATAATGGATGGAGCACAACCGTTTTAATATTATTGGCGGGTAAGAAAAAGTTGACGTAGAATATCACTTAGCGGCATAGCACGTTGAAAATTATGATTATTAAAATTGGGACCTTCGATTTAGTTGATTGTAATTCTGTTGATGTATGAAGGTTGACGGTAAGTTTCCGCTGAGAAAATGGAGAAAGCGTTGGGCGATAAAATTCAGTTAGTCAGTGGTGGATCTGATTATTTGCTGGTTTAAAATTGTAAAAGCTTACACCTCTTCAATGCGACATCAATGCTTTACCTCCTCTCCCTGTACAAATATTACAATAGCATTTAATCATAAATTCAGATCCCCCTCACCCGATCACATCAGCGTTGTTCCGATCAACCCATCCGAAATCCTAATTTCAATTTATTTTCGTTAACACTCGCAACTGATACTTCCTCCTCCTCCCTTCGTTATTTTCTGCGGCATAATATTCAAATGGTACAGTCCCATTCGTTATTCCATTCTCCGCTTTTTCTCATTATTCCCGAAGCCAAAGTGCGTTAAATTGGCGTTAGCAATGGCGGGGTGTCGTGCCAAACTTTGCCCAAGGGGTAGAAATGAGCGTTCGTGAAGTATTAATGTGTGACCGTGTCACCTGATGCTGTTAGATTTTTTCCTACGTAACGTTACGAATGTATGAAAATTTCATCGGGCAAACAGTAATGGACGGCGAAATTTCTAATGAAAGGCCGCTTCGGCGTTTTATTTTCTGGTAAACGCTTCAAATTACTGAATAACAACCCTCATTCGAGAATAGTTCGGAAACTAGTAATAGGCGAAAGTGAGTGTTGTTTGAACGTGTTAAAAAGTAGAACGCTAAAAATAATGGGGCTGGGAAAACAATTAATTGCGAGCTTCGTTGACGTTGCAATTGGTTTAACAGGTTAGTAATGGAGACATATTTCTAGAAAAGTTGTTAAGAATGCGATTCAAAGGAATTAATACATTGAGTTGACTGTTTTCAAAATTTTTGAAAGCACTTTCAGGGGCGAATTACCTCGATAAATAATCAATGTATGAATTAATTCCTAACAGGATGAGCTGAATTGGAAAGGAAAGAAAATGTGATAACTAATACGAAAAAAGAATTCCACGAATTCCAGCAATCCTAAATTGATGCGGTCGTAACAATGTGAGGGAGAAAGGAGCAAAAAAGAGTTTTTAAGATTTGCCGTGTAAATGCTATTATCATAAAATGGACCAAAGTTGTAGACAATTAGGGATTCTACATTTGTATTCACAAACGTTTGGCATAACCTCAAAATTTTCAAGTAAAGCCTGAAAAACTACATATCTCGTATTTTATTTGTCTTTCTTCGAAAAGAAATTGAAAATTTATGAAGTTTGGATTAGTTTGTAGCTTTCTTTTTTTTAATTCTAAATACGAAGAATGTTTTTTCATTTCAAAATATTAAATAACTCTTGGAAAACTCGTATTTATCGAGAAAAATGCATTTATAAAACCAGTTAAAACGCTTTTAATTTAATTTTAAATTTTTATTTCAGCTATGAAAACAAAAATATAGTGTTTTTGTACTATACTGTACTATTTTGAAATTTTAAAATTACAAAAAATGGAGAAGCCGAATTCTGTCGAATCTGTTGATGATTAAGCTTATACAGTCGAAATAGAAACTATTGAAAGAACGCAAATTTCCATAGAAATTAAATTTCGATAATATTGGTTCTAAAACTTGGTAGTCAACCTTACCAACGCTTTGGCATAGTTAGTCACAGTAACAACCAACTGCTTCTGATTTCGATTGCTTGTGCTACTGCATATGTGAAGATATTAGATTAATAACAGTCAATTATCAGGTCAAAACTATGTTGCTTTAGCGCTACTTAGACATGTATAATTTCGAATATTTTATATTTTGTACTATGTGTATGAGGACTCTCTTAAAATGAACTGAGGGAAATTTTCATTCTGCCTTACACCGTTAAAGCTGTAGACATCAGGGTCGAGTACTCCGATACGTGCCTATAGGTTCAGATGTCACAACCGTACAAAAAAAATATACCCAAACTCTTACCTCATAAGATTAATCGAAATAGGGCACTTCACTAGGTGTTAGCACCCATTAGGTGGATGTCGCAAGGAGAAGAACGTTTCTTTGAACCCCCTTTTAGTTTGTTGGGTGTCGATAATGGTCTTCTTCGAAGAATGATTGAAAGATTTTCACAAAAAAGGGGATGGTAAGATTCGGATCTAGGAGGTATGTTCCACAAACTTTTAATGTATTGTCTCAATAGAATATGGGCCATCATATTTCAGGCGGTTCTAATTAAAAGATTTTATATCTTATAATCGGTATATCGTGGGTATGCAACTGGTTGAACCGTCAGAAACTAAGTCCTGGACACAAACCCTGCATTTCCAAACCTAAACCTTTTTCATTCATGGGAGATGGGCTGCCATACCATATAAACTCCCTGGGCTGCGATGATGGGGCGAAGAGTAATTACATTGCATTGATTACATTTTTATAATGAGCGACAGCAGATATTTTTTTAACAAAGAATTCTAGAGTTTATTTTTGCAGAACATTAATATGCATGCACAAAAATAAACCATTCGATCGACTAAATGTCCAAATTTTAGATGTTGCTAAAAGCTCTAACTTATGTATATACAATGAATTAAAAGACATTATACCAGACCTCCCCTTTCAATACGGTTTGAGAAATATGTAGACTACTGTAATTTTGAACAAATTTTTATAAACAGTTCTTTTGAATACTTTCCACTTGACATAAATTAGATTTTCTGTTAGGACAACATTTAGCATGGACTTTAGAATTTCTGAAAATGTTAAAATGTTTATTGGGTTCATCAGAACAGAAATATTTGGAAGCAATATTTGGTACATTTCTATGACATTTTAAGTGCAATTTAAATTATGTTTAAATATATTACAAAAAAAAACGAACAGGAGTAAACACAAATATTTCATTTGTATTCAGTCATTTGCGTTAAAAATTAAGTAAACAAATCGAAATTCGAATAATTTTCAGTTTATTATTATCTGTACCAGTTAATAATTGTCAGTAAGATTACTATTACCTGTTTTTAGTAATTTAGTCTTTTAGCCATATATAGGTATTAATTAGATAACACTATTATTATATTCAAGTTCTTTACAAAAGAAATGTGAAGAAAAGTATTGAATTAAATTTTGATGTTCGACCAAGTAACTTAGAGTTTACAATATTATAATCAATTAATTAAATAAGATTGTGAAAATATTTGTTCCAATTTTTCGCTGAATTTAGTACACGTACATTGCCAGAATAAAAGACGCAAACGACAACACCTTTGAAATTAAAACGAGAGAGAGACAATCTTTTGCATTGTTAATAATTGTAATTATTATACAATAATAATATTGTTACAATAATAATTGTAACAGTTAATTCCTATTAAACTAAAAACACTTGCCACTTCATTTCTATTTCATTGCCATACATTTCAACCATTTACCCTAGAAAGTGCCGTATAAATTGCAAACAACTTTTTTCCTGTTAACATAAAGCACAATGAACGGCGGTGATTGTAACGCAACGTTCATAGCCACATCCCATCTCACCACTATTACAACGGATAAAAGGATATTTACATCTCATAAGAGAAATATTACAAAAGTATCGGAAATTTTCCTGTATACGTGTAGGCAATTTATACACTCTCCAACTAAAAGTTTATAACAGAAAAAATATAAGGGAATTTTAGTAGTTACTGTGAAAAGATAATTGTAAAATGAAAAAGGTTGCAAAGGTTAAAAAGGTAAAAATCTTGTTACCGGTATGGCATAAATATCTGAGAAATTTTCTTGTATCCATAGAGAAGTCCTTAAATTTTTAAACACACAAAATTATAGTTTTTGATAATTTGCTTTAGCTATCTCGTAGGTCTTTATATTTGTTACATTTTGGTACAGGGCAGATATAGTTATATTTCCAGTTATCTAATATTGACTAAACATCAATTACACTTTATGGTGAAATAACAACCTTTGGCGAGAAAGTCCAGCGGAAATCTGCCACTACCTTCATCACATTTTCTTACGCACCGTCCAAATCATTACAAAATTCATTAATGATATGCACGTAGTTATCTATTTTACTTACTCACACTAGGACCATCCAAAATAATGCGCATGGAATTAACTAAATTCTATGTAACACTTTGAAGAAACCTCTTCGACAATCCATTTTGCGATTACATATCAAAATATCTTGAGTTTATGCTTCCTGCAGCTTGGTGAATCATATTTCGGAACTTGAGTAGAATAGATGTTTTGTTTCACGTTGTGTGAAACGTGTGTAAGTAATGAGACGTATGCGCAGCTTAATTAACAAGAAATACGATAACTTTATGGAGTAAAGCTGAGAGATGTTTCGTTGAAGTTGTAGCACTTCTATATTTAAATTTGAATTATTTCACACGTTGGATCCAATCCAGTTAATAACTTAAGACGAATAAAGCTTGAGCGTACAAGGCAATTGACGATTAAGCAATAATCACTTCATTGTGGCTGTTGCTCATGTTTAAATTGTTTTCATTAGTTAGTAATAGTAATTTAAATAGAAAAGGCATTATTAAATTTTGATAAATATTACACCGTGTTGCGTTTTTATTCGTTGGATAACTCCTCATGCACACCCTGTCGCTTCGAGCATGATTACCGTAGTGTTTCCCTGCATCGTCCATTTTTTCACCTCTTTTTCCCACTCCTGGTGTCCACCTTGCGTGGTTATCGGACAGGCATACACTCCATATTTCAGAGTGTGACATGAGTTATTGCAATTATGTATGCGTAGGGGATTTCGGAATATATGAGTGCTGGTGATTTAAAAGTGGCATAAAATGCTGGATATTTATAGCCAACTAAAATTAGAATTCACGTTTTTGTGGGAAAAAGTTTCGCGTATCGTGGGTAATGCAACGGATTATATAACAAGTTAATTCCTTGCAATGTACGTTGTTACGGTTTCGAATAAATAATACAATCCATAATGATACACTAGGGTGACTAATTGAATAATTGTTGATTTTTCGAAATGTCGACAGCCTGATGATTGGACGTCGCGTTTTATGTTTCCGACAAACGTAATTACTACACCGACGTCAGATTGGAAAAAGAAATTTAGGAGTTCGTTATATTTTGCTTACCTTAATGGATTAATTGAAACGCACGAAGTATTCAAACGTATTTCAAAAAGGATCGGATGTCTCAAAGAGGTTCCCCTCTCTCTCTCTCTCTCTCGTTTAGTGAAAAAATAATAGTAACTCAACATCAATAATGTTACAAAGCAAGTAATAGACAAGAGTTTGAGCTGGAAGTTTGGTAATTACATATATTCTTCGTGGGCAGTACACTTAAGCTAAGTACATCAGATAGTGTCCCTCATAAGTGCCTTGTTAGAATACAAATCGTTATAGAATTGCTTAAATTGTCCAAAAAATAAAGAAGAAATCACTAGGATTCAGAATCGGAAAGAATAAAAGGGTGAAATCCAGATCAATTCGCCAAAGTATTAAAAATTTTACATGCGCTGCAGTGCAGTGGCGGACGACTGACTACTTTGAATTTCTTGGTAATTTACATTTCATACTATTATATATAAATTATTTTTATGAGGTTTATAGCGCTTATAGTGGTTTATAGAAATAGCACATGTCAAACCTTCGCCGACTGGACCATCACAATGAAATACTACTAGTGTGATTTACTGTCTAAATTATTTTGTCAGTTTTATTAGCACCTCTACTTTTATCAGTCTTTCGAACTTGATAGAAATAGGCTGTATAGAGGGATTGTTATCTGCATATCTAGAAAATGAAATTTTTTGAAACGAAGGCAAAGTGTAACGTTCTAGCACCGTTCAGTGTTTATCATATGCTGCAGAGGGTTTCTTTTCACTTTCTTCAGTTACACAACGTTCCATGGATGATATTATACAGATTGTGGAAAATTGTTTAGCGCACATCGCTTCTCATTCGTTCAAACGGATTTATGAGTTGAACAATAACTTTAAAATGTTCAATTTCCATTGAACAGGTAAGACACATAAAACATAGATTATCGATTAAATAGAGCTCTAATATATGGCTCTCCTTTTACGAAAATATCGCCAGTTAATTATCAAGTCCATCACTAATACATAATTGTAGGCATATTTACGATATTGTATATATATCCATTATATATTTACTTTACCTGCAGCAGTTGCAGTAAATTTAACGGATTATACATGTACATGGTTCGCCACATATGTATGTTTTGTACACGTTAATAATGTTGTATTTCGAATACAGACAGACATCGTTTAACACGTTATGAACTTCTCCTTGGTAAATTTTAATTTGTTTTTGAACAAAATTTTATTCAATACTTTAAATGTGGGTTCTTTTTCAAAACGCAAAATTGTGAATTCTGATTAAAAAACGTGTAGTTCTCATAATCCTAATACTACCTAATTAGCTATTAAAATAAACGCACGGTTTGCTATAACAAGCAGCATTGTGAAAGTAGGAAATAATTGCGTTCAGGCATAGCAATGAAGAGCGCGTTGTACCTTAGAAAAAATGCATTCCAAGAGATCTCCCTTAAAATCAAATCGACTTTAATGGATTTTTCCATAAGCTACTAAGAAACTATGTTTCACTTTCGGCTCATATACCATGTTCCATTGAAACAAAAAAAAAACAAACATTTGATGGAGTTGGTATTCTAGTGGAAAAAAGGTAAGAGGACAAGAAAAAGGAAATTTTATAACTTCACACCGAAGTGCATAACATTTGGTCCACAAGTAATGTAGTTTGATTGGTAATAAGAAATACGTTCTTATTATCCCTAAAGCATTTTACTGAAAAATTTTTACTGGCACCTCTATTTTAAGGAGCTCTATATCGTTATATATAGACCACCTTCTGGCTCCATCATAAGAGCAACTTACAGTTTGCAAAAAAAAACACAGTCAACTCACGAGATTATGCTAGAAATGTTATTCGACGAAAGTGATATGACATAGCCATATTCAGAAGTTCTCTATATGGACTTAAAAAATTCAGGTGTGCTTGCAGCAATACGGAAATTGGGAGAACATATTTTTATAAGGGGCTGCCTTCACCATATTGGTCAGAGTACTTTTAGTAAATTGCAAGAATTGTGTCTCCAAAAAACTTATATGGAAAATATAAATTTAAACAGTTTTTGCGGAAAACAGGATGGACTAGCCTTCCCACCATTAGCGTAAGGGCAGGAATGGAATTTCTAAATACAACGCCAAGGGCACAAAATTGCTCTGTCTGATAAATAATTTTGACCCTACTTACGTTTCGGTAATATGTAGAATAAAAGCGAATAAACCAAATTTCATAAGGATTTAAGATATTGATCAGACGTTCGCCCCGTAGCTTTGAAATATTAATACACCTACGATATCCGATGAAAACAGAAAAATACATCAAACAGTCCAAACAACAAAGGCCACTAGTTTGTTTGGTTGTTTATTGAGGAGTTAAGGATGGAACATACATCTGTACATTATGAGAATCGTCTGAACCAATTGTAACAAAGAATAAATGACAGGAATATCATTAATGGCACCCTTTAAATTTTGGACATCCAATATTCAGATATGTATTTTGTCTCACTTAAGTTTGTATCGAATATTGCTTATTAATAGCGCTTTTGACGGCGTTAAGCCGAAAATTAAAATAATTCTACAAAATATATTATCTTATGTTGTGAAGACATCAATAGATGCCCATTATAATTTATACTTATAAAGTACCATCTGAAAGTATAAAGGGAAGTATGTGATACATGAATCGGTATATCTATGTGTTCAAAAATAAATCAGTAATTAAAAGATAAAAAATGTGTACAAGAAATAACTAATAAATATTTAATTTTCAAATTTATATGTTAGTGGAATCAAGATTCCTTAATATCTGTGGAACACAATTACAAATATTTATGTAAATGAATAAATACTTGTACAACGTGAAAGAAATGTGTGCAGCTACTTGTTACCAATAAATCAAATATTTCAAATAAATCATGCGATGTGATTTTGAAGTCGGTTGATCAACTTTGAAGCGAGCAAATCGCAGAGAGCAATTTTTTTGATTATAAATGAATCTTCGCCTTGGAACACTATTTAGACAACTTTATATATTTTGGCAATATAATTGCTTAAAATATAACTTAAAAACTGTATAATGGCGCCAAATGACAAAATAGCACCATGCTTCAGCTTAATTTCCTTACAATCTAAAAAAGCTCTGTTCTACACCCTCAAATTAGCTGTGTTGCTATTAATTGATACTCAATAAAATTAAAAGGAAGCAACTACAGATCTCCAGAACAATCTGGGCCATAGTATAAGGCATTCCAGCCACTTTTGGCGTAATGCGAGTATTAATTAGTACAAAATGTGTTATGACAAACATTTAAGCATATCTCAGCAACAAACTGATGTACATCTTTGTACAAACTATCTCTGTATTTGCCATAAACAGTGACACCTTTTATATGGACGAAAATATAAAAAATATGTTCTACATTAATTATTGGAAAAAAAAATGAAAACTATCAGAACTTTTTTAATAACTAAGTAACGGATTTTATTTAGGAGAAGTTAACTTTCCGCATCTTTCTGAGAATTACAACTTAGTCATTTAACCTTTTTGTACCATCAATACATGAGAAACTACATCAAGAAAAACCGAAAGATTGGTATCACAATTTGGGGCCTAATGCAAAATTACCTAACTACATTTCACCTAACAAAAATGCTTGAAGATTTAGTCTCTATAAAATAAGACCTCTCTGATTGGCCAAGTATTTATTGGCGTTTTATCACTAAGAAGAATCCTGGTTTCTTCATCTAAACATAAATATTCTTAAGTTTTACGGTTTACGTTCTTTAGGGATTCTTGGTCGTTAGGTGTATCGTTAGTATTTAGATATGGATAGATAAGATAGATATAACCGTTTTAAATATAAGAATGCGAAGCTAGCTTATCGCCAAGTATACGGAGTATTAACTTTCGTTTCGATGTAATAGGTCGATTATATTATTTTTATATGACTGTAAAAATCGGGGAGAAAAAGGTGCTTTCGTTTCACCGAATGGACCCGGAGGCTAAGGTGTCTTGAGCATCCGATGCACCGTAACAGCATCTTTTTCATCTACAAAAAGCCCCAGGGCTCGTAATGCCATTTTCGTTAGAAACTTCAAGAAGATACGCTAAAGTCCCAATTTCATACTGTTATTTGAGGTTATAGTAAATTTTTGCAGATAAGTTGAAATGGGAAATAATTTGTGTTTTAATTTCATTCCCTTAAACTCCAAACAAGGGTTTAATTTACCAATGTTGTACACATAAACAAATCAAACTCACAATTTTCTTGTAAATGAAGGTTATTTGGAAGAGTAGTAAACTTAAAGTCCTATTACAACGAATACATTAATTTACCATTACTCGTCATTAGTCATACTTGTAACATAAAGCTATGACTGACAGGCGCCAATTGTCTATTACCTGCTTATTGAAAATCCATTTCAAGTTTTGAAATTAAAATGACAGAAACGAGTAATTCTGCAAATGGGATTGAAACTTCAAAGGAACAAGAAATATTTTAAAATAATCACGATTGAAAAATTTATACTCTGTTTTATATGACATTAAATTTCAAATAGGAAAGTGTTTTGGGTGTTTAGAACGTCCTTTTGATGCAATGTGACTTTCACGTCCATTCGAATTTTGACAGTTAGTTGCTGTTAAGACGACATGAATAGCATTTGAGTGATGGCATTACCTTCCAGATACTACAGAGTAAAATCTTTGTGCGGTAAATAATATCCAACGCGTTTTTGACACCGATATTCGATTGCTGTGTTGGACATGGCGATATTTCAAGGAACAAACTTAAAAATTTCATACTGTAGATAATACACAAGAATCGATTTAAGATTTGGAAATGAAATAGCAGTCATCAACAACTCGGTGAACTTTTAATCCCTATAATTGTGTCGTCTTTCTTGTTTGTTAATATTTAGGCCATTTGTCGTGATATCAGTGATTATCTGCTTTGACGGGCATTCCCATAATTTGAATAAATACATCTCATCATATGGCTATTTTATTACCTCAGCACTTATGTAACAGATAATTGTATAGTTTTAGCCACACGTCGAAACAATTTAGGCTGTACTGCGTGGTTGCGTTTAATGGGATTTAAATTGCCTCCGAGTATTTTAATGTTCACTTTCCTGAAAGTGTTATTTCATAAATCGCCCTAGATTGAGTATGTTCCATACACGATAATTACTTCGAGAATTTTTCATGATTCCCTTACGAATAAAAATGTTTCACCAAATTAGAACTAGAGTAATGCATGAGTGCATAGATGTTGTACGCACTATTAAATCACGTGCTCGAGAGCGAACGGGTGTAAAACTGTAATGAGAAATGTATATCAGGGCTAACGATAGCACTACAAGAATGTTAAAAAAATCTTCAACCGAAGCTGATTGTTCAGCGCACTTGTGTATGTTTGCATATGTATGAGTATAAAAGTTTTACGAGGCGTAACTAAACCGTAAGGAGTTTTTCCCGAATAGCGGAGAATATTTTCAGTGCATACTCTATAATCAAGATTTATGGTACGTGGAAGCAAACGACTGTGAAACAAAAAAGGAAAACTAAGCCGGTATATTAATTCGTGTAGTCAAGCGTGTATTTTTTTGCGGGAGCAAGGTAAATTTATGAAGTTCATTATTTTGCAAACAAGTCGCCGTACCGTGTGGCTGTGGAGTGTGGAAGAAGTTGAACGAAGAGGTCCAATTAAAAGGATAAATTATGTTCATAATCTGTAAAAAAATGGACTTTTTAATCTTGCTGCTTTCGAAGCAGATAAAGCGTTGTTTCAATTTATATATCCTGCTTCGTTTTCGTCTAAACGAAGTACCGTAGTCGAGTTTTCATTAGTGCTGCGAGTGGAAAACCGAACCGAACCGTTATGAAAATTTGTTAAAAATTTTGATGAGCCTCCGAGTATTTCGTCTAATTAATGAAAACGAAGTGGTATTCATATTACGCCTACGAGCCTTGCTCGTAATTAGCTGCGAATATTGACGTAAACCAACGTAATAAATGCAAATAAATATTTAATAACGACCTTTCTTCTCCTGTCTTACAACACAATTATTTTTTATACACAAACGCATACTTGAATCCCCCTCGTCTCCTTAAGATAATGTCGCCCCATCAATTACGGTTCAACTGACATAATTTCCCAGGAACCGAAATGCTCTGTGGATCATTTCGTCTAAATGGAGGTGAGTTAGAGGAATAAAAGCGGATGAAGGTTGACCTGGATTTCCTGAATTAGGTCCTTCAGCGGAGAGATCGTTAAATTTTAGAATGAGTTTTCAGGATGTCGACGTCCCTTTAATTGGCGGAATTTCGAAACATTTCTCCCACATTTTATTTACTTTTCGATCGTAAAAAATATTTTAGGAGGCACATTTTACACGAATAGGTGGACACAAACTTGTCAGGCTTTCGGTGACGGGAGTCTATATAAAAATGTGCATTAGAGATGTTACTTTATATTAAGTTATGTTGCTTGAACTGTTTTCCATACTAATGCCGTGGTAGCGGTAATTAGCATTGTTTGGCGGTTTGAGATGCTGCGCACGAACGAATGCCCCTTTTATCATCATTTATAGACCATTTTTGTTGCTTTAATGTTATTCAGTCATTTCATTAAGAGAGTTTCAGTTAATTTAAGTTCATTCCTTAATTTAATGGCGACGACTTGAACTAAATTAGTCGAGATATACTCGATCACATGTTCTGTAAACAATGAATTTTAGTTCACGTTGCAATGAGCACAAGAAATTTTAACATACTTTTATTATTTTCTTACAAAGTATGTTTTATATATTGCACAACGAATCTATAAAAGGATATACATGCAGAATAGGAATGCAAAAAATCATCCATTTTCTGAAAATGTACATTAATTGTAATAGACCTATACTTATGAAAATAAACAATAACATTTAGTTAAAAGTTTCATTTGAAACTTAATTGATCAAATATATTTTCTAACAAAACCCAGCAGAAAATTAAAACGTAATGCAGTTTGGTGTAGTCAATAAATTAGTATATCCAAAAATAGATTCCAAGTAACGACGGTGTGTTTTTTCGCGCTTATCTACAGATGTCTTCTTTTAATTCATTTATAATTAAAATATGCGTAATTAACATCTGCATAGTTAATTGACGAAAAAAAGTTGCTCCACCAAATGATTGTGAAATTGAAATTATACAAATTGATGGAGCGACTCTGTATTTTTCTTCAATTGGTTGCCCTTCCACCTTTTTGTATGTAGCTAATTTTATAATAGTAAATAGGACTCAGAAAATACGCACAATGAATACTGAGTGTATATTCCCATATTCCGAAAAAATAATGCCAGTTTGGCATTTGTATGAAAGTTATATTCATTAAAATCTCCAGTCAGGAGTTGTTGGTTCTACAAAGGAAGTTTTTCCAAAAACTCGAAGTTGGCTATGGTATAAAAGTTGAGAAGAAAGCCCTAAGCTTCGCCTATGATTTAATGATGTTAAAACATTATGGTAACTACCAGTTCCAACTACATAGTAGTTTGGCAATTGGTTGGACAGCCAGTAGTAGACATAATGTGCCGTCCTACGTTGTATTTAATAATTGACCCCAGCGTTTTACCTGGACATGTACTTAAAACCATAATTTTAATAAGTTGATAGGTAAGATCCTTACTGGCGTTTATTTCATAAATCACTCTTATTTTCTTATATATATACACTTTAAGACCTAAAGATGACTACCATGTAGATGAAACCGATAGCTACCATAATATTTTAATATAATTAAATCGTTAGCGAAGACTTAGTTTCCTTCTTAATTTTTGCTACCATGAAATTCGTCCGCTAATTGTTTAACGGACCTTTACACAAAATTTCAATATTCCCTATCAGAGATTGTATTATAGTAACATTTACAATTGTCGTCACTACTGTCACTTCAACATTTTCATTATTATATCTCAAATGTGTTGGTGTTTCATAAGAAAACCATCAGATTATATTACAAGCGACATATCTCTAATATGCTTATAAATTCTCTGAAAACACAAACAATATAGTTTAGATAGCGAGAAGATAGTAGAAGCGCCGGACTTTTATGTCTAAAAGTATAATAACCCCCTGTGCTACACGCAATCCCACTTTCGCATATATCTTCGAAGATAAAGTGTGTTATTAAGTTAAACACGAGTTAGACTTTAATATTCTCCTCATGAACGGCGCAAGAAGGATTGCATCGCCTCGATCCAAATCGAGTTAGGTATCTAAATAATTACGCAGCTATAAAAACAACATAAATATAATAAATTAATTTTTTGTGATGATATGGGGCATTATTTTTGAATGCGTTCATGCTCAATTTAACCGTTGAAATAAATACATAATAAAAATATAAGTAATGAATGCAGATATCAACAAATTCGTTGGAACTGTGAATAAACGAGTTTCCTCTTCGACATTTTCTTTTCATGCCGGATGTTGCCGGATCGTCAGTAACGCACTTTCCTTAAACATTTCCTTGCCTGGGATTTTACTTTTCTAGGCATGTGCGTGTGCGCGCACTCGAAGAGCAAGAAGAGAAACGCTGAGGAAAGATAAGGGACCGCCGGAAACCCTTGGTTTTAATGTAGCAATTTGCACGGCGGGCCTAAAGTGATATCACGGAAATGGGCGGAACCGAAAGCAAAATAATAAAAATTATGAACGACATAAAATCGTAAAAATGGCGTCGCTACACGAAAATGCTTCTTCTTTTCACTCGAATCATTTATCATGTATGTACACGGTTGTAGCGTTATATCCATTAGGTGATGGAAAAAATCGACAGAGGGTTTGCGCCAAACAAAATATGGGGCGACGTCTCGCGCTGTAATCACGATTTCGACGAACAATTTAGAAAGAGAAATGTTTTTCCCTCCGGAAAATTTTCGATCCCGGAAACCTTCGCGTTTAGACAAATTGCTCGATCCCATCAGAGTGAGTCGATAGAGATATTTATGGTTTCCAGGACGTAAAACCGTATGATAATCTGAAAAGTTTAAAAGGATTTGTCCCATATCTGCCGGTTTATTGCTTCATTCACGCTACCATAAATTTACCACGAGGAGAGAAGAACGAGCAAGGAGGAAGGAACCAAAACTGGCATTCATTGAGCTGAGCTGACATTGGCAAAATAGAATAGGTATTTTTTAGTAAAGTGTTATGCTGTCGATGAAATTCCGAAATACTAATGATATAATAATGATTATTACGCCTTTATTCCAACACTTGCTAAAATAAATGGAGAGAATTACAATTACTTCGGTGCATAGCAACAGCACATTTATTCATATTCACAAATACAGGAGTCTTTTCCTAGCAAGTACAGCCGTCAACTCCATTCATTCAGCCTTCAGATCTAACTGGAAAAGACTGTAAAGTCTGTAAAGGACTTCATTAAAAAGCACAGGTTCACGAAAATTTTGTTTTCACACCTCTGATTTTAACCGCCAGAACCCCCCACATTAGCCACTTGTGTTGATGACTTCAGTATGTACGGAGAAAATATATTAGCCAATCCTCACTCATGAAATGAATTGATAAAACGAATGAAGAACAATCAAATTTCCAAAATTTCAAGGTGAACGGATCTAGAAAGAAGGAAGAGGAAGTGTGAACAAGGTAAGTGTGAGCTACTGTCACCTACTGTTCATTGAAGCCCAAACGTTGTCCAACCTTGCTATCTTTTGTTAATAGGATGATCCTGACCACAAATGTTGAGAAACGAATTTTGGGGATTTAAGAGAAACAATTAGTTTGAGAGTTAATACCCCCACCCTGAATAGAAATTGAATATTACACCCATAATTTCAAGCACAATAAGCAGTTGAAAAATGTGGTCAATTTAGAAGATTGATGTTTAGGTTATGTTTAGGATAATGGACTATCAATGATCGGCGCAATAGTGCACAGGAGTGAATTAAAACGATATTTACGTGAAATATAAATACACGAAACAATACTTTTGAGGAAAAGTTAGATATTACAAAAAAAAAACGGATAACACAAAATCAAATTTACAAAAATGTAAATATGATCAAAATCATATATATAGAATTTTGGATTATAGGATCGCACCTATTATGTCCAAAATATGGATAAATGATAAGGCAATTGAACAAATTAATGATCTGTAATGTGACTCACATATGGACAATCTAATGAAATGGAACACAAATTAGACACGTGGAAATACTGTGGAGCAATCATAGGTCTAAAAACATGGCATGAAAAGATACACAAATCTTATTTAAAACAGGTTAGCAGTATAAATATCATCAGCAAAACAAATATAATAAAAAAAAACACAAAATATAATACCGACTCCAAGATATCATACTTCTCAGCAGAGTGAAAGATTGCGCAAAATTAAATGGAATAAGAAGTAAAAAATATGAGAAATGATTTAAACATATTTATGGAAACATCACATAGGAAGGCATTAAGGAGACCTCCAAAAGATTTAAAATATACTTGCGTTAGAAGAAGTATATGCAGACAGCGAAAACGATGGGTATTGTAACAGGCAACTAGATTAACACATGTGAAGAAGAAGAAGAAGACGAATAAAATATAGTTGTCCATACATTGTTTGGTTTTTACGACTTGAACGATTGTAAAGCAAGGAGATACAGACACAGTTATTTTCCATTCGTTATTTACCATACCTTATCTAAAAAGCATTAATTTCACTTGCAATTAAACTTCACTCCGTTACATTTCGCAAACCGTTTGAAAGTTGTAAATATAAGAAACTATATTTAATGCTTCCAAAGTTAACCCTCAAATAGGGAGCAAAACCCTCCCTAATCAAATCGCTAAGCAAAATCCAAAATTCCAATCCATGAACTATTTTCATTCCATTATGTAAAGTCAACCAAACTCAATCCAATTAACTACATGCTATGTGTCAAGTATTTTGAAAAATGATGCTCACGTAGACTTTGTCAATACGAACTTTTCCAAAGCATTTCACAAGACAAATCGTGATAGTACTCACCAGTATTAAATATTTTATTATCGACACTAAACATCTAGAGCAACGATATATGAAATCACATAAACATAAGCTATTAAATTCAGTACAGCGGTACTTTCCCAATAACAAGTTCGATAAGACCCCATTTATATGGAGGAAGACAAGTAACAAAAATTTTTCATTTGAGTGTTATTACCCCGGACGACGTGCGCTAGATCGTTATTAAATGGAATAGTTCGGGGTAATTTCTCAGAGTCGGAATGTTATTCACAATTTCTGAATCAATTCCGGTAACATTGTAAAACGAATTGAAACTCGCGATTCGCTCCACACAATTCCACTTTATTTTCGAGCTACATAAATACAATATTTGTTTTATTGCTTTTAGCGTTCAAAGGAGAAAATTTTGGTCCATCAGTTTCAGCCGGATTCAAAATAATTTACGGGATAATGTTCGCCGGATCATTTCATTTGAATGAAGGTGAGTTCGAGGACCGAAAATGAAATACCGAAAAGGAAATCTTTATTTCGTCTCGAACGCGAGAGGATCGTAAACTGTATTACTGCTATGTTGCAGTTCATGTTTATTGGGGTTTTTGTCTCTAAACTACCGTACACATACAGAATCGGTTGTTTTTCTCTAGTAAACTTGTAAAGAATTAAAAATGATCACTACAAGAATTAGTAGTTAAAAGTTTTTTTACGTGACACGTATATGGGGAACTGGGGAATATTATGGGGAAGAATGGAGATATGTTTGTTACACCATTTGTTTGATTTACCTACACTGTGACAAAATGAAAAAAAAACAGTGTATCAATATTTTCAAAAATCCATTGCGTTACGTCTGAAGCATACTGGAGATTACTTTGAGATTATTTCTAATGGCTTTTACTCAGCTTTTTAAATGGTTAATATTGTGAATAACTATAATCAACCAATCAAAATACGGTAAACCATTTTACGTCTCCATCCGAGATGTGGCCACACTAAGCAAGTATTGACTGTTACTCTTCTCTAGGTTCAGTTAGTTTTTCATAACTAAATATTTGTTGTATTAAATAGAAATTATGTAGATATACAACTACCAATAAGATAATTTCAAACTTTAAGACAGAAAATTTTAATTGGAGTAAAGCCGCCTCCTCTCTCTTTCTATTTCTCTCTTTCTCTCTCTCTCTCTCTCTCTCTCTCTCTCTCTCTCTCTCTCTCTCTCTCTTTCTCTCTCAACGTAAAACACTTATTTAATGGATATGCGCCACGGGGACGTAATCACCCGACCCCCGAAAAGATTTTTAATCACAAACTCTGAAACTAATTTCACGTGCTTCAACTTCATTATAAGTGCAAATAATAAGTAAGTTGGCAGGTGTTCAGGACTCTTCGCGTCTCGATGACAAGTGTGACTCCCGCATCCTGTATTCATTTATTCACTTCTCAGCCCCAAAGCCAAAATTTCGAAATTTTAATTCTTCAAAGGCGAATCCCGATCCCCATTCCCAGTTTGGGCTTTGACAAGTTCCGTGGAAAATTTCGGGCGCAAATGGAACGAGAGGAGATAGTGAAAGGAACAGAGCGCGGATTTATTTAAATACGGCTGACAAGTCGAGTGTAAAATTGAAGGGGAACACTCGAAAGAATTTCGGTAATTGATTTATTGACTTGCTTTTGTTGCAATCTTTCAGCTCAAATGGTTTTCAGTAGGCGGGGATAAAGGCAGACAATTTTCTGTTGGTTATTACACCTCGTGACCTATTTAAGTGTTTAAGTATGGTGGAAACTGAGAAATTGAGATTTTTCAAATTAATTGTTTCTAGTTTTTATATGGCACACGACTTTTGAAATTTTTTTCAAAACAATGACTGATAAAATCACTACTATACTAGAATATATATTCTCAAAAAAACAAGAAGCGAGACCACAACCTGACCAAGATGAAGTTATGCAAGCTTTTATAAACGCGCTGACTGTCAAGGTGCGAAATGTTTTGATAAACGACACACCTTATACCAACAAGCGTGGAGAACACAAAACACATAAGAATATAAATGGAAGGAAGGAAGGCGAGAGAAGACGGTCGGCCAGGGACGGCTGGTCGCACAGTCAGAGACAGAGAGTGGCCGGCCTGAGAAGGTACTCTGCCGTGATAATATAGCCGTGATAATATATAGTTATTATTCCACATTAACGAACTATTTCCTATTATATAGATACTAACACTAATATTATATTGTAGACTGTCCTGGAGAATAGAAAAAAAGTTAGAAACTAGAAAATCTCAAAACAGATTAAGGTATTCAACAGATTTAAATGCATATGTAAAATTATCCATATTTGCCTGTGTACAAATATGCACTAAATAGGCATTTAGCATTTTTTCCGAGCTTCCATGATTAGATACGCACGTATATCGATTTGTTTTGACGTGTAAGTACATGTAGACTGTAGTGGTAAAGTTTCTTGAATAATATTTCTTGTAAAACAAAGAATAACTCCTCACTCGGGCCTACATGAGTTTATTCAAAAAGTCACTTCGTTTCTAAACATCCTGCTTACCATAAATCAGTTAAGCAACAGTTTGATTATAGTGGTATTAACTTTAGGTATTACAAATTAAAATACTCTTTTACTAACTTACAAATTATTAAACTACATGATGGTGCTATAACTAAATAGGGATCGAGTATTACCTTAGACGTTCTACCATTCTCAAACATTTTAATTTTCATGCGTTCATCTTTTTAAAACTAGTTCACTTATCTGGTTAAACTCTCTTCTGAATTATAAGGAGAAACTTTCTGTCATCCGGGATCGTACCAAATCCGGCGATATTAGGTGGGGTGGACCTTTTCAAATATTTGGGTTACAGGATTAGTGCTAAATGGAGATCAACGCTGGAATCGAACGTTGGAGTACAGCTCTATTTGAATAAGGATTTTACCCTACGATCGGAACTTTAATATGAACTTGCCGAACAAGATTATTATAGGAAAGCAACGTCGGAATTTCGGTTACCTATTCAACTGACATCGATGAGTTAATAAAGTTAATAAGGTCCCCGCCGTTTTCCACTTGTAATCATGCAAATACCTTATACTTCGTCTTATTTAGAAACAAAACGAAAATGAATTAAGGTAAATTATACAAGACTTTAGAATTCACATTGCAAAGGGCAGATAATACTGTTGGGTGATCAGGACCAAAGGACTCTCACGTTTCTCCAAAGAATGATTTAAATATCTACGTTAATTTCTTTTCTTCTTCATAATATGGATTTTGGAAACAGTGAACTTTGCTCGGTTAAATATAAAACGTAGGAAGTAATAAAATGCGCTGCTCATTATGTTTGGGCTAAAATAATATGTATGTCTTTGCGTAGTTGCTAAGACAAAACTCCTACAATTTACTTTGAAGTTCGACTTTTATCGCGTTATAGGACGTCCGTGTTGCCTTTTGTGAGTTTCGCTTATTATTTCGAAAAATTAAGAGTTTCACAACGTCGAGAAAAATATTTTTACATAAAATTCAAATCCCCAGCGCTGTAATACTATTAACAATGTTCTTGTGAATTCAGTTTCTATTCCACGTGAATGCGTTTTCTCTTCTAAATAAAATGAACAAAAGAAATTGCTAGATCGCAGCAGTGCAGAATAGTGCGGCACCCAGTTAAATTTTAAATGAATTCCATTCATTCTCGCACGGAGATTTAAACGAATCTAGCGGAGATAATTATATTTTTACATTTTTATTGTAAAAGAGGGGTAAAACAAAAAAAATTCCTCAATTGTTCTTTGCTAACTCGCACCATTCGTAGATTAAATGACTTTTCTTGAGCGTTGAGTGAGATAATAATCGAAATTGTTTCACGACCTGGCATAAAAACATCCAATGGCCAAGAGAATTCTAATAGATCGGCTGTACCAAATTCTATACGTATTTTAGCTCTTAAAGAGATAAAAATTTTCAGTGAAACTTTAAATTCCTCTATGATAGACACACAGCACCTGGTATTTTGGATTTCCTTCCTTATATCTTAGTTAAAATTATTTTAAAACCTTTCTTGATATTTCTATTAACCTTTTCCAAAATTGGATAAGGATGTTATAAGTATAGGTCATTCGGTATTCTCCTTTTTATGTAGTATTTTTATATAACATTTTATTTAATAGTATTCACTTAGAATTAGGTAGAATTAGGAAGAGAGAACTAGGTCTCTCTAAGTATTTGAGATCATCCTCCGAGTTTTAACAGTATCTATGTCTGAACCATTTGTTTTATATTGTATAAATATGTATGCTCAAAAATGGCTTAAAACCTTCCTGGAAATCCTTAAATTGGCTTAAGAATATTGTAAGATGGAATCACAAGTCACATGGTATTATATCCTTAAAAATTTAGTTAAAAATTTGTTAGAACATCCTTAAGCCTCTGTACATACCTTCCGAACTTCTAATGGTTTTTCATTGAGTTCACATAAGCCAACTGAATAATGTACTCTGAATTGTATAAACATTCATATTCTAAAAAAAGATAAAACCGTTCTGTAAAAATGTAAAATCGCCCAAGATTTTCTAAGTAGGCATTACTAGTCATCTGATGGTATAGATTTTTTAGAAATGTATTTAAAAATATCACAGAACGAACCTTTCTCCATCCCTATGGATGCATAGAGATCACCTTTTTCGGCTTCCTTAGCAATCCCATTAATCAAGTGAATCATGTGTTCTAAATTATACAAACATTTATACTCTAGAACTTTAAAAACTTACTGGGGAAATTAAAATCGTTCAGGTATATTCCAAGCAGAGGTCAAAAATCATCTGGTATTCTAGATTCTCTGAAAATTTGGTAAAAATGTGATACAATTGTCCGAGGTCCCCATTGACACCAAAAGGTTAACTAACTATTTATACTGATTACATAATCAATTATAATGAAGAAATATTTATACTCTACAACACTTCCTGAGAAACACTTTAACATGATCTAAATAGATATGGATTTCTATTCTCATATTAGGCGATTTGAAACTATCATATGACTTTCTAGGAAGCCTCAGTAAGTCTCCTTAGTTATTTACTGTAAATTGTTAAAATATTTAGAATATAGAAGGCCTTAAAATCTTCCTGTAGAAATCAAAATTATTTAAATATGTCCTAAACCAGATGTCGCACATCTTTTGAATTATCTGCTTAAATTTTATAATCTTAAAAATTTTTTGGAATCCTCTGTGGATTTCAAGCCATCCGACGGTTATCAGATGGTTGCCATAAGTCACCTAAATCATTTGTTCTACGTTGCCTAACATTTATGCCCTAGAAGACTGAAAACCTTAATAGGTATTATTAAAGTCGCCTAAGGGGACTTCACAAATCAACTGGATTATGATATCTGGAATAAAAGTTCTTAGAAAATATCTTGTCTAAGCAATTAGAAGACCTTAGAGATTTTTTGGTAAATTTTGTTACACATTTCAATTCACCACAATTATTTATTCTAGCTAAAAATATTTTGGGACCTTTTGGGATTCTATTATGAACCTAATACCATCCAATCGCTTCCTAATGGGGTAAGATAGGCATCACGCCTAATGGGGGCAGAACACCACGAAACCTTACCGAGAAACCCTAAAGCTGATCAAAGATATATTAAGTAGACTTGAAAAATCACGTGCATTATGAATTTTAGAAAAAATGGTTTTGGAACTTTTTGAATTCTCTTCTATAAACCTGTAAGTAATCAGAACATTAGCACTCTAAAAGACCTTAATCCTTTTCTGAGAAATCTGAAATTGTTCAAGGAAATCCGAAATAGATGTTAAAATTTAACTAATTTAGGTATTGTGGTTAAAAAGGTCTTGGGACTTTCTGGATTCTAGTGGAAATATTGGAACTTTCCAGTGGTTTCCTAGAAGGCCAAAGATCATCTGAAGACTGGACCATTTATTCGAAATTTTCTGAACATAAAGAACTTTAGAAGATCGTAAATCTGTATCAAGAAATATTAAACTGTTGAAGAATTAATTAAGCGAACTTCTCAAAGCATATGAATTACGTATTAATGATGTAGGAGGATTTTTGATTCTCCTAGGGATCCTGACGTTACAATAGACTGTTTCCATAAATTATCTGAGTTAATAGTTCTAGGACCTTTAGACCCCTGAACCCTTAACAAAAATCCAAAAAAATCGTTCAAGGATGTCCTAAATATAGCTCAGCAATCACCTGGATGAAGTATTTTATCCTGCCAGATATCTTGAAACCATCTAATAGCTTTTTTGAGACTCGAGTTAATTCATCTGGGTCATCTATTCTTCGTTTCCAGAACACAGAAACATTAGAAAATCGTAAAACCTTCAATCGAATCTTCAAGCTGTTCAAGGCTATGATAAGTAGACCTCACAAAATCACGCGAATTGTGTATTTTAGAAAACATAATCTCGGAAAATTTTGGATTCTTCTAGGAATCTTAAAATTACTGCCGATATTTTTTCACAAATTATCTACGTATCTGTCAAGTATGTCTGACGTTTTTTGAATTCTTTTAGGGCTTTTAATTAATATAATGAATTTCTGGAGAGCTCCTATTAGTTAACTAGATTGCAATTTCTTAAACAATTAGATTTTAAAAGAAACTTCCTTCTTGTGAATCACGTCACATCCCATCTGGAATATGTATATTACACAAAAGAGTGTCAAAATCTGCGTTCATTTTTCAGTGAATCTTAAAATCTTCCAATAGATATTTATTTTGTTGTTATTTCGTATTTTGAGTTATTTTCTATTTGATTCAGAAATATAGGTTGTTTAAAGAGTTAAACTCTGGAAGATCGCACTACCGTTTTAAGAAAATATGTTCTAATTTGACCTCACAAATAATCTGGATTATTTATTTTAGACCAAAATGTATTCGAATGTTTTCGAATCTCACTAAAATCCTTTTTGGGGTAGAATTACTCGTTGGCCTAGCGTTACACATGCAATTTTATCAACTGGCGTGGGAGTAAACACCCTAGATCGATATCACTTCCCTATGGCTATTAGCGTTGGCAATTAAAAGAAACCGGTTGCTTTTACTACTCGTAAAAGCCTTCCATCCTTGAACCGAGCGTCCTTTGTTCGCACTAAAATGCTATGCAAACGATACCGGTACACTTTCGCTTTTGTAATCGAATCAACGGAAATTGCCGATATAATAACAACTTAGGGATTGCTCCGAGAGATAGCCTAAATCGAGCTTTGAATATGCAAAAGAATAATTAGACACTGCCACTCGCTACAAATCCGAGATAACGTCGAAGGGAGATTCGACGTTGATCGTTGAATGTTTTTCAGGGAATGTGGATTCTAAAGGAATTAAGTGTAGTAGAGAGAGCCGATGGTTAGAACCACTGTTATTAAGCATTGGAACACGTATTTAGAGTTGTAATTTAAATGCTTTTATTGTATTTATATACACGAGCTTCATTTGTACTTACTTGTGTACACATAAATTTTTGTCTAATATTTTATATACTGCAGTTTAAGTTTAAATGCATTTTTCGGTAATGTTGAGACCTTTCACTCTCATTTATCTCTTGTACACTTAGCTGAAGAGAAAAAAAATTCTCTTTAACTTCACAGTATCCCCTGATGCAGTAGAGATTTTTTCTACGCAGTGCGTAGATTAATTTAGATTTAATAGTAATGCGTAGATTTAATATTCCGTTGCTTGCGTCGCTTTGTTCGAAAGTAGTCAATTTAACGTATTGCGCTGATATAAGAGATATACGATATAAGAGACCGTACAATTACCGGAGCGAAAACTAGTTTTTACGCAATTCCAAATTTTCAACATGTACTAGTTTAGTCCTTTTATGTTCATATTTTCATTGAAATTGAACTGGATCAATAAAGATGAGGATATAATGTAATATTGCCATCTTTGGCAATAGATGCCATCTTTGGCCACTTGTCCAGAGGATATTTAGTGAAGGTGGACAAATGTTAACTGCACATGAAAATAAATAATTAGATAAAAATTTTGAAAACTGGTTACTTTTGAGAGGCCATGTAGATATGTAGTATATAGTAGTTAAATACATATATAGTTTAGAGTCATTTCTTGTATGGCATTTATCTATATTCATTTTGGATTACGTGCGTGTACCTAATAGATATAGCGTACCTTTCTAGGTGTCCAGGTTGATACGTACCCATTTAATTTGTAATATTAAATAAAATTAACTTATAACAAGATAAGAAGGTTGTCCAAACACTCAAAGTTGGCCATAATACAAACTTAAGAAGAAAACTCTAAGCGAATGATTTGAATACCTACATTGACAACTGAAGTACATTTTTAGGAGTACTGTTAACAACACCGGTTAAAATTCCTTACGCGAGGTGCGAGTCGAGGTGCTTTAAGGAGGCATGAAATGATTAGACTGATGCATGGTCTAGAATTCGAATTTGCCATAATGGATCTTAATTCAAAATATGTATTTTTTAGCAGGGCGTAAACGGTGTTAACGTGAAGAGACCAACCGATTGTTTCTAATTTTTGAGGAAATGATTCCAAATATTTGTCCCAAAAATTATAAGCAAGAATTAAGCATTATTATATATTATTATATATTATTATTATTATATATTATATATTATATATTATTATTATTATATATTATATATTATATATTATATTATATATATTATATATTTTTATATATTATATATTATATATTATATATTATTATATATTATTATATAAGCATTATTATCGACAACAACAATTGATGAAGCGCCTTCCATTTACTTCACTTATTTTCTTTATCTTACACAACCAACCATGCCAACCGTGCCTTGCGTTGTAGAAATGAAAACCTACATTTTTGGTTCGGTCCGAACATTCCACATTTCATTAGGTAATCTGAATCGTATCGTGGGCCAGTGAATCGTTCGTGTGTTCCACCACCGCCGAAAACTAATTTCCCGCCCGGTCAAAAATCAAATCGCCGCTTTTCACGGCTCCAGAATAACAAATTCCGCGGAAGGAAAAAAGGTGGGAGAAATTGAAAACCGCCCACCCCTCCAGCTGAAGCGATAATACTTCGTCGGCGGCGGCGTCGTGTATACATTTTTCCTCTCCCTCATTTTCTCTCTCCCTCTCACTCCATCTCTTTCCTTTCGGAAGTTAATAGCAATTTGGTCCCGTTCACGAATTAAATTTAACTTTCTGAGGACGGGCATGCTTTGAATATTCGAACCCACCTGGATTGGACACCTCGCAGGGCAACACCACCGTATCTTTGTCGGTGACCTTAAACACTTGGCTCGATGTGAGGAACGTCGGCAGGGATGCAGGGTCCTGGTTCATGTTGCTCTGCATGGAACCTGAAATGGGTAAAAAATAATGAAACTATCAATTACACAACTAGATAACAATTACATAAGCAAGAAATTATTTTTTTTTAAATATTTAACCAATCGTGAAATTGAATCCAAAATTACAAGCGTACAAATGCAACAAGCGTAATCAATAAAATGTATTTTCAAATTAATATTAGACTGCCCTGTGCAAGAGCGTATGATCATGAGTCAGACAAGGTTGGAGCCGTAACAAATTATTAATTTAGAAGTCTCAAAAAGATTGAAATTATAGAAATCATCGAATAAGGATTAATAACCCAGCTATCTTACCGAGTAACTTAAATCTGGTCTGACCTCCCTTGTTCAACTAAGAATGATTAAAATATTATTTATTTTAATTTAATTTATTTAATAAAATAAATATTATTATTATTTACATATTAAGTTAATTTCATTGAATATAATCTGGGGCTAATGACAGGAATAATTTGTGTATTTGGCGGAATACGTAGTTAATTAACACCTTTCACTTGAGATCTCTCACACGTCTGTATTATTATAGTTTTAGAGTCCTCGAATGAACTCATGAATGCAATTTTTGATTCATGCAATGAATCAGTCATTGGCGTTAGGGAGAAAAGAAGGGTACGAAAGCAGGAAATTAACCCCATTGCTGCATGCGAAACATTTGACTTGGCTTCTCGTTCTCGCTTATACACCGGAAGTTAGTAGCAGAAGTTCAACGAGCATTTGCTAACTTACGCCTATGAGGGAACTAAAAGTTACACCAGAAACAAGTAAAATATTTGGGAAACTGAGTGGTCCTGGTGATGCTATCCTTGTGAAAATTGGATTTTCTTTTACAAATAATTCTGGCGTTGTGCGACAATTTTTTCACTTCTGTCACAATTATAAAACGATAGTAAAACGCCGACTAATAAATTAAACATAAGTGCAGCAAGGGTCCTAGGGGTTAACATAATGGGCTGGAAGAGTAATCAAATGTAAACGGTTGCCTATGATGTTCTCATCGTTGCAAATATAAAGGATGAAATCATTCAAATAACAGAGTTCATAAAAATATTGGCATAAGGGCGGATAAGGGATAAATTAAATTATATTCCGGAAAAGATGGAAATTTTTAGCTTGGTTCTGTTTTTTCTTACTTATGCCTTTGAAACTGTACGAGACTTATGACAAAGTAAACCCTTTTTTTAGAATCGGCATAACGATTGAACGTATCTACATTGAAGGCATAGGATATAAAATTGTAGGAAAATGTTAGAAAATATCGTCCACTTTGTCACATACGCCATTTAAGATGTGCATGGAAAATGTTACCAAAAACCACTTTAATAAGGGGCATAAGTGATGTAAAGAGATTTCACGCTGAATACCATCAATGAAGTTTGATCAAAGTTATCACCGTGTTTTTGAAAACTAATGGAATTAGCGACAATTTTATGTGTTATGCCTGTTTGTACATCGGTAAAAAATAATACACTCATAATTTAAGAAGTTAACGTGCCATTAAGGGTGTTACTTTTGAAATTTAAAAAGAAATTATAACATGTATACTTTTGTATACAACTTCATGATTATCAAGATAGTTATGGTACTTGTGTCATTTTGAAAATATATAGAAGTTATAGTACTTCATAATTTATAAGAAGGAGCATAACTGTCAGAAATTTACTTTATATTGAATCATGACAATTGTGAAGGCTATAAGTGTAACAGGGTAAAATTGGTTTCATAAAATTTCAAACAAATTTTTCTCTATATGTTTAGCACGGAGTTAGCTAAAATAGTATCCTTTATCGTGCTGGTACTGCTTTAGTAATCCCCCGTGGCAGCCACTGACACATTCACGTTAGTACATTTAGAAGCTCGACACCTGTTAACACTCCTGGGTCATCACCGTCGCCTACTGTAATTTTTACGATCGTAACACGATCGAAATTTTCCGAACCTCCGCTCGAATCCGTAACCCAGGTCAAAACTATCCTGCCACTTTTTGCTTAGTAAAAACAGCAACTCATCTCTCTTGTCTGTGGTACGAAGTTTGGTAGTTCCTCTTTTGCTTATGAGCTCTCTGCTTAATACATCTTTGCTCTATAGCCTGTAATTCCTTGCACGTTATTCTAGTAGATCACTTAATTACATCTTTCTGACCGTAACGGTAACCTGAACCGTAACGCTCTGATTTAAAGCATGATTTAAAAGTATTAACTAGTGTTTCATTTACACATTAACTATATCTTTAATAACGATTGCACGAATGTCATCTACTACATCCGATTTTTTAAACCCAATATTACTTTCAAAATTTCTGCTCTTTATTATCTCCAACAAGTCCATCTGCTGAATTCGTTTTCTTCATAAATTTTAATTCTAATTAAATATTGCCGTGTCAGTGATGCTTTTGGAAAGAGTATCTTTAATTCTCAAAATTGTAACTACAATAAATATTAATACATGATATGCCTATTGATCTCGCATCAGCCATTTCGCCATAGGCGAGTGAATTCACGGAGCATATGAGCGCGAGAAGGGATATAAAGCATATTGATGAAAAGTTAACAACAAAGTTTATCTCAGACTGAAAATTTACCGTTCCAGTTTTAACAACATAGTTAAGTGATAGTTATCTATTATTTTGGTTATTTGTAACATTTTTCTTTTGAATTCAAGAACAAAATATAGTACAAACAACAGGATTAAAAGACAAAGGGTGATTTATTTAACAGAATTTACCCATTTTTACTTAATCTAAACAAATTGATTAGTAACCTGTCCGAGCATTTCTCATAATTCCGTAAAATAACTTCGAAAATAATTTTTTTACATAAGCGATATTCATCTTCCATATCAGTACGTAAATATTGCCATACACTGTTTTAGGGTTCCATGGCACAATTTAAATTTGTGCTTAATAATATAAAAAATAATCGTCAATTGACTTAAAACAAAAAAGAATAAATTCTTGTTTAAAACAATTTGTGTCACATTTTTTCACGATCGATATTAGGAAGTGACTTTTTTAAAAATAATATTGTATATGATATTATAATAAATTCCATATTTCCAATCATATTACATTGATATATTTAGCTGTAATAATGGTATAATTAGTAATGTAATAGTTAATTCCAACATTTAAATTCCCAACTGAGTCAAAATCAATCAGACTTGAAATCGTCACAACTTCATACTCCATAATGTAAATGGCATTAGTTCGTTCATAAACGAGGTATAGTGAAGTTATTTTTGATTTAAAAACAAAAAATGTAATTACGTCTATTTTAACTAGCAATTTAAGCCAATGCTTGAATTATATCTAAATTCAGTTAAATTCTTAAAGTTGATCCATCCAGAAACAATACAAAAAGTAACAAAAAGTACAATGTAAACTCATGTTGGGTATGGCGAAAGTACACATGCTGTCCACCATTTCATCTTCAGGCAATATCTTCCGAATGACTTCTGGAAATATTTTCGTCGTAGGGAGACATGCATAACTCCAATCACTTGGTCGAAAAGTGTTGCTTTCTTTTCCGTGACATCCAGATGAGGCAAAGTAGAAAGAGCAATTTCCACAAATAGCACGGGACTATTAGCTATTAGCTACGAAGATGCTTGTCGTTTCGGTGCTTTTAGCAATAATGGTGCTACTTATGTGTTGCCGAAATGAATAATTGTTACAACGTCGGTTAGCTCTCCAAAAAAGAGGCTAATGCCAAGGGAATTAAGAACGCTTACGGAGATGTCCGTAGCAATTCTGTTTGCAGACACAGTGTCTGAGAGAAAAAAATGAATGGCGAAATTATCAGTGAGCGAATACCAAAACTTTATTCCAAATTTTTGTTACCAAATACTTTTCCATTACATCAAGAAATTGCGAAATTTTCTCCAGGCTTAACCTACGTAAAAAGTATCACTAGGTAGGCACCAAATTTTTGTAGACCCCCAGATTTGGATGATTGTGATATAGAATCTTTGGTTTCCACTAGATAATCACGTGAATTTTAGGTGTTCTACATTAAATTATAAAAACAACTTTCCTAGAGACGTTTGGCACTTTCTGAGAGACAAGACAACAAAATGTAAAAGTTTTGTACTACAATATGTATATATACAAACAAGAAATTGAAATTTAGAGATGTCTGAGTGACAAATGTAACTCATAAGCCCTATTAAGCTCGTGTAAACTAGTACAGACTATCGACTACTGTAGCTATTGAATCGACTTGTTAGTTGCATTTCCACTTTTGTACTCCTCCTGGTTTTCTACATTTTAACGGCACCGATAACACTAATCCACGCAACGTGAGTTATAGGGATTTAGGGAATAGCGTAACGCGTTTAACACGTAGTTTAATGTGTAAGTTCATAACAAGTCAAAAAATTACTTGCCAAGAAATACAATTTTCAAGTTACTTTCAGCTACTCTTTTTCAACATATATGTACGCCAATTAACCAAATCTGGTTTTTATTAAAATTTCGTGGTCACATGTCATTTTGTGACAATATTTATCATAGGTGCGAAGTGATATTGATATTAACGCAATATCACTTTAAAAAGCAATTCATGAGATTCCGTCGATACCCACAAATTTACCTTCCTAATCCCATTTCTGAATTTACCATTCGGGAAGTTCGAAAAATTCACATCGGTAAAAGATCTCGAGGAAATACCCTGGAGAGACAGAAAATAAAAGAGGTGAGAAAACGCTAGTTGCTCGATTGTAAAGAGAGGCTCTTTTCGAGATTAATCCCATGAGGTTTAATACTACACTTATCGTTGGTTCTTTAGTAAGAAGCTTTCTCGTCTCCGTTTCGTCTCATTAGCTTTTACATAAAAAACTAAGGCAAAGGTGGATATGACTTCTTTTGGTATACTTTGCAATACTTTGCGATAATTTTGCTGCTAAACTAAACACAAGCTGTCGAATTCCCAACCAATTTTAATGAAACCATGCAGAGATTCAAGTCGATCACATGCTGAATAACGGGCCTGCGGGAATAACGCGCCTCATTGTTAACGATTTTTTTAATACGCCCTAGTTGTACGCTCATTGTTGAGCTGATAAAAAAAGCAAAGCAACAGAGTTGTTTGTTGTGCCTAACGGGTGCATCATTTTTCGACTGATTCGCAAATAATTAGAGAACGTCCTATAACGAGCTTTATGAAATGATGGACACGGCGCAATGTTTGCATTTGTTTTGCATCAAATTAAGGGTAAAAATTGCAATTTATGTCGCGGGGGATGATTATTGAAAAAAGTTTTGTAAATGTAACAACAATAGAAACTATTGGGCCGGCGGTTAACGATAATTTTATTAAGAATGGTCACGAATTAATATGAACAAAAAATACATACGGTTTATCGCAAATATAACAGAAATTTAAATTGGCAGACTGAAAGTAATTCAAACATATGTTCAATTTTTATAACATTCTGAAATTAGTTACATTATATTTTATACTTTCCTGGGATATCAGCTGTATACTTTTTATTGTATGAATTTACCATTACAATACACATCTGATGGGATAATATTGATCCATATTCCCATTTTCATAACATTTTGCATATTAGTGCGTTTTCGTGCTCGAGGCTATTTGGAATTTCATCTACTCTTACTGCATAAAGGATATCCACTCTTAGCGACAGACGGAAGAAGTTCATTTCAAAAAATATGTAGTTAACAACGGTCTACATTTTTATGCGACTTCTTTGTCTCCAGTTGATTTTCGTCGCCAGTCTATTTTCAAATATTTAAACATGAAAATATATATGAACTATACAATGATCTCCGTTCCTGATATGAAAGAAACTTATATTGCACAAAAGCAACATGAGATCGTGTATTCCGCTTTCATCCTCTCTCGTTTCTACTATTATCCGTTTCTCTTATTCCAACCCTGTATAACGGGGCATATGTGTACTCTGTGCTATCAGGACGTTTCTCGTATTGTCGCCAGAACCCAATTCCAAATGAATATCCAAATTCATTACCTGATAAAGCGGAGCCATGCGTTTTAATATATCACCAAGGATCTGACGTAAATGGGACAAACGGTAGGAAAGTAAACATATCTCAAGCCGAATGTGGAACAATAATTTTGATCCATCGCTAAAATCCCCGTCGCAAACACGCATCAACAATCGAAATAATTTACCCGAAATGTTATCCTCCGCAGATTCGGATCGGGGAAATCCAGATAACTAAGTACTGCTAAACGTGGGGTAATTCGTTAGTTAAATTTTATTGCGCTAGTGCAAGGTTAGGTATAAAACTCTTAGTACTCGTTTAATATATTAATAATTTTTCGAAGGTCATACGTGCACTATCGGCTAATTTATCTATGCTGTTAGTAAATAATTCGAAAGTAATTAAATAATTCACCCCGAAAAATTTGTGATGCTAATATTTATTGTATGAGTTTACGCAGCTTGTTAAGCGAAAACTATAGCAAACAAACTTTTACGTAAAGGTCTCATTTTTTCTCTTTCACATTATATCGATAAGCATTGTGTTTAATGACAGGGGAGAGCAGTGGCGGGATAAGAGAGAAGTGGGAGAAATAGCCTGTCCAATGGACGACGCCTTATGTGGTATCGCACGCTTAGCAGCTTTCGAACGTAAACAGGTTAAGCGACTTCGTATATTGTGACAAAATTCAAAATAATAAAGACATTGTAAAAAAAAGCACAAATGACAAAAGTACAAATTGAGCAGAAGTCTACCTAAGAACGTGTACTTGCCATGAGAGCAGTGATTTTATTTTCAATTATTCATTTTTGATGCATAAATATTTTAATAAATTGAAAATATTTTTGATGATCAATTATAATTGAATATGAATTTCAATCCAACACAATGTACTACGGTGACACCTTGTACCACCAAAGATGCAATACTACCGATCCTGCATCGTAATTAATACTTATAGCTGGATTCAGCTGGATTATAGCTGAATCGTAAGAACGATCCAGTTCATAAATGTGTTAAGCTTGGAATTATCGCTATAAAACTATAGGGATATTACATGTTATGTACATGCAATCTATTAAATCTATAACTTGACATACTAGGTTATGGATTGTGCAACAAGAAGACACAATTTGCTTCGACAACACAGTTCATCAGGTTGTGCAATTTGGGAAAATCATGTTACTATCGGGCAGTTAATATAGATATAACAGGGATTCGTAAGGACACATGAGACAAGCTGCACAATCCTTATGATCGTTCACAAATTCGCTCAAATCGCTTGTGATCGCTCAAATTCTTCACTGATATTTTTCTATTTAAAAGATGTGTTAAATAAAAATTTGCTTACGACAGTTATTTCAAAGAGGACTAGATCTCTTTAAAATCTCAGAAATGTACGAAATTTTGAGAAATTTACTTAAACGGTAAGTACATGTAACTTATCGGAAAACTGTTACTGTTCGGATAACGTGAACCCTTAAAATTAGGAATTATCAGAAAGGCAAAGTAACCCACTGAGGTATTTTTGAAACAGAAAGCAGAAGTTCTTGACCGAAAATGGATGATAACATTTCTTTATCTGTAAGCCATTGTGAACTGTGTCATATTACTAAATTCACCCAGAACAAAAGCTCATGCCATGCCCAAGAACAATTTTGTAGTAATTAGAAAGTTTTTTTTTTAAATAGGCTAAGCGTACTAATATGGCATCGAAATTGACCATTCATCTATTTTATAACTCACCACAGCCCTTTTTAGTTGATATTAAGAAGGGTATAAAAAAATTGTTAATGAAGAATTCTTTGAATTTCACCAAAATAATTTCCTTAATTTAATGTGGTAATTGGACGATTCTTTCATTCAATCATACTAATCTAAATCGACGTGCCCTACGCTATATAAAAGTCCTATTCATCTACTACTTGGCAAAATGCAATCGATGATATTAATGACCATTTTAATGGGAAAGATCGCTTTGATATTGATATAAACTAAAAGTTGTTCTATAAATATATTCAGGAACACAGGAAACTCGAAAATTATAATTTTTGATGAGCAAATCATCATTGGTAAAGTTAAAAAAACTACAGATGCATAAAGAAATACCTATGCGAATTTACAAGTCGTCACGAAATAAAATCGATACGCATTCACACTTTATCTTGATTTACAAATTTGGAGTGGAATTACAAATTCTCATGAAAACCCAATAATTGGGTAATTTTATAAATCTTTGTGAATATATTTTATGTACAATTTGTAAAATTCCATTGCCTTTGTCGTCAATTATTTAGGTTTTAGAGAATTCTTTCGCATTATTCACAGTTCACAGTTTTAGTGCATAACATTAACAGAACCAATTTATTATTTTGCCTTTGCTAGAACACAAATATCACATTACAGTCAATATAAATACTAATTTACCAAGTTACATTTCCCATTTAACAAGAACTGTGCAATAAATCTTCTTATTGTGCACTCGCTGATTAAATTTCCCAAGGAACCATAAATTTTAAAAAGAGTAACCTAGGTTTTAAAATGTAGACATTGTAAATTTTTGTGCTTGAACATAATATATTTTATTAGGCTAATAGCTATGATTAGATGCGCTGACATTTCTTTTCATCAAAGCACGAAATGTACTGAAACATTATTTCCTTATTACGTCTTTATCTGATGGGTACATAAAGCTGGAGCTATCAAATTTCGAATTAATAAATAATAAATCGATGACTAATATGCGCAGTCAACAAGAAATTACCGTTTACGTGTAATTCATTGTGGTAATTTTCCCATTTCCCCCTCAGAACCGGATGTTTCATATAACGACAATTGTATGTATTTTTTAAATAACTTTACCTTACTATTAATTACTGGGTCCATTTGTATCGTAAAGCATAGAATTAACACATCACGCGTACGTATGCTTTTAAGTAGTTAACATGACATGCAAACATTTCAACTCTGTTAGCTTAATGTTAATTGTCCCTCCGCCCTAACAACATATCCGGACCCTCCGGCGGATTAATTTCAGATGCAAGTCGTAGAACACAAACAAGAATCTAGTTTTTGTTTTGGCACGGCCTAAATTCCTCCATCGGACGTTAGCTCGGGCGTGTTTTATTGTAGTAGCGAAGGCCCGTAAAAAATTCGTGAGCAATTCTCGAGAAGAATGGAGTTGATTCAGGGGTTAAATTGAAAGTTTCGGTAGAAGTTAAGTGTTTCAGGTTTCGGTTAGTGGGTTTTTTAATGCATAAAATCAGGAAGGACGTCGGTTATTTATCCTACCGCAATACACGACGACCGGCAGGGAAAAAATCCGCCCATGCGACTCGGGAGTTGACATTAAACTTTCCGTTTTATGGTAGTGGCAAAGTTTTATTGGGACGTTTAACTTTGTTCCGTCGATGTTTTATCAGCCCGTCGACTCGACGTTTTTAATCATCACATCTGACATTTACTAACTTTCCTCTTACCTTTCAATTCGCTTTGCATGATAAGCTGCAGTTTATCTTACGGTTG
This sequence comes from Cryptocephalus primarius, assembly GCA_963576515.1. Lineage (NCBI taxonomy): Eukaryota > Metazoa > Arthropoda > Insecta > Coleoptera > Chrysomelidae > Cryptocephalus > Cryptocephalus primarius. The sequence goes on along the minus strand of OY754938.1, from coordinate 7,492,396 downwards.
ACGCCCGAAATATGCCAGGGGTGGAATATATTCGAGTAAACTATTTTTTATACACACGCGGTAATTCTTTTGCAGCAATACATTTGTGGCTTTCTTACTTCTAACACGAATTTCACGTGATTGGGCTCGTTATTCACGCGTGGGAGATCCTCCGAATTACTTTTGATTATTTTGGCAAATAAATTGGATTAACAATGATTAATGCTTATTAATATGGATTAAACGAAGGATGACAGCTGAATCCGCATGAATGATCTATCCTTAAATGATTTGGATTTATTTTTCTTTCAGGAAATATTAACAAATTTAACGGTTTTCGTTAGGCCGACTTTAATACTATCCAAATGTATGCAATTAATTAAAACAGTGGCGATCACGGGGCCACAATTTTCATCTTTTAAGTTCCCATTTGAGCTAATCAATGATGATAAACGAACTTTGATTGTAAATACTTCATAAGAAGTGGGCATATATGAATTACAAACCGTGGTCAGAATATCTAATAGGTCCTACACTTTTACTCCAGTCCATGTCTAGTTTCGCATAGCATGGTTACTGTAATGGCCGTTTTGTCGAGAAATTATGATACAAAATTGTTTTGCACATGTTCTTAAACTTGTTGGATATCTTCCCCCCTAAATATCGCAACTTTTGATTTTTATGTATGTTTCTGCTTGAGTATCAAGTATTACACCAAATAATTTAAAAAGGGTTGGATAGGCAGTATGAAATCAATTGCCTCATGAAATGACCCACATGCGTCAGTTGAACGGGCCATGCTTTATGTAATTTTTGCTAACAAATAAGGGGAAGAATTATGATTGCCCATCGATATAAATCTTTACTAAAAAATCATAAAAATTTGTTACTCACAAAAAAATTTCAATTTAGGGTAAGGACAATTTTATTTATTAGTCATTTCCTGTCTTCATTTTCCATTCTTTCTGCTGCCCGCAATTTTATCTCTACACCTTTTTTAAAAAATGAGGAATAGTAATAATTTGTTCGTCGTTCCAAAAATATTGTAGATCTTTATATAAACAGACCTAGAAGAGAATTTCGGTACGATAAGGGAAACGCTTCTGTTATGATTAAAAAATTCGAATTCTCCTCTAGTTTGGTTTTCGATAATCCTTCATAGGGGTTTCTGCTTGTAATTGATTTCGTGTGTAAAGTGACTACAATACCGATCGAGTGCTTAGAAGAAATTGCCAATTGGTGAGTTTGTTACTGCGATGTTCATTCTCATACTGTTGATTAACTAACTAATAAAAATTATTCATTAATGTTAAAACTGTGTAATAGTCCAGGAACTGTGTAGTTCCAAAACTTAATTTCATACCATATATACTAATAGTAAATATTCATATTTTCCGAATGGACGTGTTTTCCTTTGCTTCTATCTTTACTGTATCGCTTACTTCCGGATAACATAAGGGGTAATTATCTACATCGTAGTGATTTCGATCAGAATCCACAATTGCTGTCTTCAACTCACTGGTATATACCTTAGCTTTGCAGCTTTTTTTCACGCAATACCAACTTGCTTTGCCGAAGATAATATTCGAAATATCTGTTTTGACTAACATGGTTTTGAGATTGATGCAATTCTCTCTCGAAGTTCAAAGGGAAATCTGCAAACATTGGGATCTGTCTTCTCAGAGGGCAGCATTACATAGGTCTGAATCACAGGAATTCTTTTTGAACGAGTACCCTACTAATACCCAAGAGTGTAAGTATATCCACATAGCCAGCCCCATGGATCTTAGTAGGTACATAACTCTGGACATGCAATTGATTCTGACAGGTTCGTATAAAAAACTTTTACCATACCCCGCTTTTAGAAATGTCATATTCTTCACAATATCCTAATAATAATTTATGACAGCCAATACGGGTTGCACCGAAGAGCCATCTTTAATTACTTTAATTCCTATGCTGTTGCAATCTGACTTGATCTTCGAAATTTTTATATAGCGGTGAGTAATTGCTAAGGCTCAATAAGAAATTAGGAAATATTAAGGTATTAGCTGAAAACTTGAAACTTTGCACGCTTATAGCACCGTTTTCAAAAAGGTTTAGAAAACAAGGAAATCCGGAGGTAAAAAATAGCTGTGAAATTTATTCTTGCTGTTTAGATGTGCTTTACAGTGTTAAAACAGTTATAAGAACACCTAGAGAACCGTCACTCCCAATTTTCTTTCCGAGTGAGTACAAAATAGGAGCGAATTACGTCCGTCGAGGACCGAGAGTTATTTTTAAAAAACTTTTTTTTATATTAAAACAAACTTACGACTCGACTATACAATGGTCTAGGCTCAACTGCTTCTACTAACACTCGGCTTCTATTTATATGATTACATATTGCTGAGGCAAAGGTTTCCTATTTTAATAATGTAGCTATTGTTTAGGGGTGACATTACTAGCGAAATTCGTCGATTTTTTTCTGTGATACGTGCCGAGGACTAAGAAATATTCCACTATGCACTGTGTACCATGGTTACACCGCAGGGCTAAGATGGCTTCAAAAAAAATTAAGAATCCCGATTGTCTCTTACCAAGAAAAATATAGCGCTGATAGAAAATCTAGTAATATTAACTTTAACTTTCTGAAGTAATAAATAAAGTGGTGTCTACTAGTCCCTTTATCGCCTCCGCATATTAGTATATATTTCATACTTCCCCCATTCCAATTTTAATAATCATATTTGACAAGTACGATAATAAAGCTTGACCCCCACTTTTATTTACCTATTTCATAAGCCCACGATCAGGGCGTCATTCTCGGGATTAAAGCCTTTCCCTTCTCCCCCATTGGACATCTGTTGTTCATAGGACTTTCCCGACATCCGACCCGAATTATATAGTTTTTTTTGCGACCTCTCGTAAAATTTTTAAGAAAATGCAAAGAGATGCGTATCCTAAATTTCCCGGGCTCAGTGCGAACTATCGTAAAAGGGCCCTTCGTATGGTCCCTCACAGAATGAAAGATTTAGGAGTGGCGAATGAGTGAGTTACACGCAGGTCTTCTTATTGACATTCGTGTGTCTTTCCTACCGTGTAATGGTGTAGATGTGTGTATGTTTGGGTGATATTAAAGGTTTTCGTCGGAAGAGCTATATATCAGGGTAATTATTTCTCTACGTCTCATAAATATGTAAAAACTTGACATCTGTCATTTGTTTTGTCAGGCTTTCACCAAAGCAGGCATACAAACCCCATCATCAATTCCAGGGTAAATAATGTATCAAAGTGGAATTCGACCCCTAAGCATATCCGACCACTTTGCCTTTAATTATTCTTTGTGATACATTTCGGGCAGCCCTCGTCGTCGACGGTGTTTTAACAACCTGTTATTTTTTATGTTTATCCCCTGTTGGAGTTATTGGATTTAAGTTGGTTTATATGAAGGGAAAGGGTCGACGCGTCGTGCCTTTTCCCCATTCTTCGAGTCGCTGAAACGCCGCTCGGAGGTCTGTTTCTCTTCAACTAAGTTTATTTTTTCGATGTCAAAAAGTTATATCGAAGTACTCTGTTTAAATTTCGAACGTACTTATGAAATATCTGGAAGGGAGCGATAAACAGGGGTGAAATCTTGGGGGAAATTGCTTAACGTTGCTATCTAATTAATTAGAGGAATGGACCTCTAGTTCACATCTTGCTTGTTTCAATTCGGAGTGGTTTCAGATTTTTGACGCACCCCTTTATAGGCTGTTACGCCACCCGATAATTTATCAATCGGAATAAAGGGACTCAGGAAATTCGTCAATGAATTCAAAGAAAATTAAGGAAAGATCTTTATACTTTCTACGTTCTCATTATTGTAAAATATGCCCTTGTCTTATTCCATTTGGGTTCGGAAGTAGTTTCGATTGGTACTAAGAACATCACGGTATTACAGTTTAATCATATAGCTAGAAGAGGGTCGTTAAAAGTACCTTTTGCTTCGTAGCAATTCGTTCAGTTCCGAACGAAAAAAATTAATTACACATATCTGAACTCAAAGGGAGTCAATACAGAAGATCCGCGTACGCATAAAAATTTGCATTTTCGGTCCCGATGGCTTTCATCCCCCTCCCGATCTCATTATTTTCCATTCCGAAGTATTTACCGATCTCTTTGATATCCTAACATTAAAACAGTTTCAAAGCACATCCCTCGGCACATGAAAGGAAAAATGATTCGACTGACTGATACAAACATTTTCGTACGCTAATAAAATTTCAAATGGGGGCGCGCGAGCTTACGCCGTACCATCGATTAAATCCCTCACACTTCTGCCCGTGAAATTTAAATCAACAGATCGACTCCCAACCGACGTTCAAAGTGGGCCGTTACACACCGCTTTAAGATTTTCGATTGCCTATCGAACCAGGAGTCAAGGGAAGTAAACGCAATTTTATAAAAAAGGACATATTGGTCGTGAGATGTGATCTTAAACATTTTTCTATATAAAAGAGTTTTCTGTGTTTTCTAAAGTCTATGAAATCCGCCTACAGAAGTAGTTTGTGGTCTCCAATTCGATTCATCGATGAAAATCATTGATAACAGTATTACTTTCTGCGGCTATACAAGGATGTATGCAAAAACCTCCTGGAAACTTTGAGTGTGTTCTAATATCGATTGAATTTGCTTAGTAAGTTTGGGTCTGATAATCTTTTCTGAAATCGTGCATGATTCATCATAGCTGCACAACCTTCGTGGCACATCTTTGAGGCTATCCAAATACAGTCAAATTTGCTTAACAACAGTTTAAATATCATTTCTGAAACCACACAAGATTTAACAGAGTATATAGTTCCTCTGGTATATTAAAAGAAAGTACCCTGTCGCAATTAATTTTATAATAATTCAGGATTCTCTAGACGTGCAAAATTTTTGTGGTCATATATGTGTATTTTTAATCTTTAGAATCTTGGATGTCATACTCTTTGTAGAATTTACTTCAAAAAAATTTTTAGCGTTATAATAACTTTGGAAATGATCCAGGAGCGTTTAGCAAAACTCATTAACCAAATTTCTGGAGAGTTGTTGATATGTATAAACATATTTGCTTTGGTACAAGTTGAACGACACATTAGTTTCTGGATGTCTACAGAATTCACTAGACTCACAAATGCTTCCTGAAAACTTTTAGATTATTTGTCAAATTTATGACCTTTGTGAATTTTTAAGAATTTTCGAAAAAATATGAAGTTTATTTAGACAGCATAGGCACTTCAATTCAATGTTAAATTCACTTGTCTTACAAAGCCTAACTAAAGCCTTTTGGATATTTTGTAATTCATAAAATATCCTTAGAAACAAAATCTGTTGCCATAATTACCATTGAAATGACAGACTTGCAAATTGCTCCTCAGAATTGTTTTGAGGCTATATAAAATCTATGAAATGTATTTAGAAACAGTTAGAATGCATTTTTCTTTTTATCCTCACACACCTTAATTACGTTTACAATATCTTTACAATATAAATTCTGCATACTTTATAAAATATATTAAATCTGCTTAAATACTTTTTACGTCTTTCCATGCTACCATTTCTGGTGTGCTCATTCAATCATGCAAACATTCATAGAAATTCCTTGAATTTTTAGGAAGCTCTAATATCTATGGTATATTTCTAAGAATAATTAGGATGCCATACTCTCTTTGAGGCTTAACAAAAATCACTAGAATTGCAATACCGTAATAAGAACATTTAAATATGTTGAATACTTCGAAATATTAATAAAATCTGTTTAGAATTTTTTTATGTCTTCTTGAATTACTCGTTCCATTGTCATAATTCTTTCTGAAACGATCCTGCATCAAAATGTCTTTTCTGGTATTGTACAAAATTTACTAAATACGCATAGACCTTCATGGAAACTAGTAAGTATTTTTATTATTTATGGATTCTAGTAGAAAAAAGCTCTACTGTCTAGATCTGCAACATTTCTCTGAGTCCTATTAGAACAGTTAATAAACTCTATGAAATCAGCTTAGAAATATTTTGGATACCATATTTTCTTAGCGCATTACAGGGTTCAATGCAGTTGTAAATCTTTCCAAAATACTGTTGAGAACTTTTCAAAATTTATAGAACACTTTTGTGAATGTTGTTGTCACAATAATAACTTCTTTAATTATAATCCAGATTTTATAGACTAGCCAAATTTTCCCAGTGTGTTTTGTAATGTTTTTTAATATTTATGAAATTAATATTTACAAAACATGTAATATGTACGATAATAGTATTGTTTCTGACATGATCTAGACCTCTATAACCTTCTTGGTCAATTTTTGGGCATACTCTAAAATCTATGAATTCTTATTGAAAACATATATATATATATATATATATATATATATATATATATATATATATATATATATATTTGTGGTCGTACAAAAATATTAAGACTTATTAAGAATAAAATACTAAGACTAATTTTCTGAAAACGTTTAGGAAAAAGAAATTCGGTTGTCCAGTCCAGAAAAAGTCCAGGGAATGATCCAGGATCCTGTAGTCTTTCCGCTAGGAATTTTTTTTAAGACCTACTACAATCTGTGAAAAATTTCTGTAAACAGTTTTACCATACTTCTTTCTGGGGCCATGAAGGAGAATGATCCAGGATCCTCTAGTCTTGCCGCTAGGAATTTTTTTTTAAGACCCACTACAATCTGTGAAAAAATTCTGTAAACAGTTTTATCATACTTCTTTCTGGGGCCATGAAGGACACATTTAACTTGCAAAATCTTCCTCAAACTTTTGCAGACTGTGATATTTATTAAATTTTCATAGAAATAAATCCTTCCTGAAACGTTGCAGAACTAGTACCTTTAATGTCGTCCTGGAAAATTTTGGAAAGTCTTCAAAATCAATGGAATCTGCTGCTTAGGCAGAGTCCAAACTTACGCCATAACATTTCGGAGATTCCTAAAATTTATGGAGTTCGTTTAGAAAAATTTAAATTGTGATTTCTATTACAAATAAGATTATCCAAGATTCTTCAATCTAAATCATGTTGTCTTTGAACAACCGATGGGTCAGTCAACTACTGAGCCAACTATTTTCCTTCAGTAGTGCAATAAATTTCTTTCCAAATGCATAGTATTAAAATTTGCTTGTGAATAATTGTATCAAGTAACTTACCGAATTTATTGGAAATAATTCGGTTTAAATTTTTGCAAAATTCTTTCAAATTTAGTTAATAGTGTAGTGCTTTATTACTTTAGAAATGTGTAGGCCCAAGACGATTTCAGGCAAAACATTTATCAACGAGAATATAATATTTAACGCGTTGTACAGTTACTCGAAATACAATCATGGTATAAATTTTGATTATAAAATGTGACATGAAAGCCACTTTCTTCACATTTTTTGAAATGTAAGAATATTCTAATTTTCCCAGATACGTTATATCAGGATGTCACCTCCAGTCATATTCATTTAGGAGTCGTATCTTCCAGTAAATCCCCTCGTTTCAATTACGTCCCATAACAACACTGCTAAACCCCGCTCCACGCTATTGTACCCTCCTTAAGATATTTTTTAAAGCCTTCTTCTCGAAAACCTCCGTCTGCTTTAACATTCACGCATTTTTAATCAACCCAATGCATTATATACCACGCTTGCAACATAACGTAAACTGACAGCGTAGCCTGATTATTCTTCAGCGCACAAGGTGTGCGGACACATCCCCCAAAAGTAATTACTTTTCAGGTCACGAGGGTTACGACGCAAGTACGGTGACAAATTAAGCCCCCATGTCATTAATTAATCAGGTTACATAGATTTAAAATATAATTTTTGGCGTGATTAATGGTCGATGGTCGAAAGAAAAACCACACCCTTGAAAACTGAGCAGTAAGATTGTGCTTTGAAAAGTGCATATTTTAAACCTTTACGTTTTAACTGAAAATGTTTTATAATCCTATGTTAAATATGATTTGCTTTTTTCAAATTGTGTTATCTGAAGCTAGTCTCTTCTTAGTGATCCAAGAGTTATTCAATGAGAAATTTATAATACGAAAAAAGTCATAGTATAAGTTGAATTCAAAAATATGAATCATTCCTGTTTCGCTCTTAGAAAATTGAATTTTGAGAGGATTTTAGCAATAATTTGTGAATTTTTGGTTATTTAATTTTCAGAAATTTCGGTGACGAATAAACTTAAATTTTAACCTTTCAATCATCTCCGCTTTCTCAAATTGGAATTAAATTATCAAACAATTTTGGCTGAAAATATATCATTGGATTCGATCGAGCTAAGATAAACTCTTTATAATTTGGATTATGTGCTGAAAAGACAATAACGAAGTGTAGATTTCCGAGGAACCAAAATTATTGCATTAAAATCTGCCCCGTTAGTGTCTTAGGACGTTCATAGACAGCTACCTATATACAAATTAAAATTTATCATAATACTACCATAATATTATCAGAGATAAAATATTGGTAAATTCGTATTAACTACACCGCTATAAAACGTCATGCGTAACATCCTTGGCAATATGGCTTGCTATTGCATTCCTATTAAGGTCATTGTGGTCGGTGTGATTGTGATCAAGCTAGGACAAACTTCTTTATAATTCTGAAATATGTGCTGAAAATACAATTAGGAAGTGTACATTTCCGAGGAACCAAAATTCTTTCATTAAACTCTGTCCCCTTAATGTCTTAGGAGATTCATAAACAGTTGCCTATATTTTCTTACGTTCTCAGTTCTTAATAATTATTTAATAACACTAACTATAACTAATCGATCGTAATTTATTTAAGTAACACTAACACTATGCGAACGTAAATTTATTTTCGAGCGACGGTCTTTTGTCCGAGTTCGAATGGATATCCGCTTATCTCTCGGTCGCCTTTTTATATTCTAACGGGAATAGTTCCAGATTTTTTGGAATCCTTCTAGGCGTTTCGTTTTCTAGGAAACCTGTGAGAGTAAACACTTCTCAGAATTCGCGCGGCGCCGATTCTTCGACAGAACTATCGCGAATATTCCAAGCCCTTCGACAGCCGATTAGATGAGGAGGATTCGTTACAATATAAATTAAAATCCACTCTCATAATACTATCCGAGATGAAATATTAGTAAATTCATATAAATACACCGCCAGAAAACGTCATGCGTAACACTCTTAGCGTTACTGCTTGCTACTGCATTCCTATTAAGGTCATTGTATTTTTTATTTTCCCCTTTTAAGTTTTCTTTCGTGCTTTACTAACCGGTGCCTAGTTACACATACTGAAAATTGTGCACAATTAGGGTATGTACACAAGCATAATTGATAATGTAAACGTTATTATGTTGTCGCGCTATGTTGCCTTAATTCAACATTATTGATAAACGATTTAAGTCGCCACCTAGCCTCGTGGATCTCATAAGTCTCTCGAAAAGCAATCCATATCTCTGACCTATTTTTAATCAATGAGGAGCAAATGAAACATTTATTAATATGAGCTCGGTGAATAAATCATTTAAAATCAATGACTCAGTGGAAACTTAACGGAGGAACCCGACGTCTCGTAAATTATTACGGACCGATCATAACTTATTTCTGAGCTCGACTCGAAAATTAGGCGAAGTATTCTCTTAAAACTTGGGAGACTTACAAGTGTGCCTGAATTTTTAACTGGGCTCATGTTTATGGGCTCCCGGTGTAAGAGTTCTCCGGGAATACAAATGTGGGCGTTCGGGATGAGCTTCAGGAAGGAGGGCGAGAGCGTGAGAGGGAGGGCGCGGGACCCGTCTAATCGAGAATCCTTGTTTCTGACAACCCCTCTTCCTTCTAAGTATCGATACTTGGGAGAGCAGCGGAGCACTCTCGATTCATTACACCTGCACCGCGTTTCTTTATTTTACGCATCACTCTCTCTCTTCCTCTCCCTTTCCGTACTTAACGCTCCTAGAATTTTCCCGGGAGGAATCCGGGGGAAGGTGGAGCAGTCAAGGATACCTTGATTAAAACTTTTTATTGGCCTGCTTAGTCTTTTGCTATATATCTTGATGTTCTCCAGCGAATCATGACTACTCCATCTGCTTAAAAGGAAAGTTTTTATTTACCTGACGAACACTTCAAGGTTAATTTTTTTCGCACCAGAAAACCCCTCCAAATGGTGGGGCAAATGATTAAAAGTACAGGGAGATTATCGCATTTAGTTACCGCATTACGTCACAAAATCATAGGATTGTATGGGATAATTCAAATGCAGGTGGTATATTCGGTGATCTTTACTGGTTATAAAGTATCCATATATATACTTTGGAGGATGATAACTTAACAAAAGGTAAATTATGGCCCCACCTGCTCTATTTTAATAAGTTATAGACAGATTGGGAAGAAGATTTTATATTCAGATATAAAGAAATAAGTTAATACATGATATAAATTATTAATAAATAATTATACGAAATTTGAAATTATTATTGTACAATTTATTATGCACAAATATTTACAAATGTATTTTACGTATCGTTTTCCACTGATGAGTTTGATATAACTTATACCTCAAAGAAGAAAATAAAAATACAGACAATTTTGCGACAGGGTGGATTTCTTTGAATTTGAGATATTAGCGTTTCTAGACGTATTATAGTTGTTTCCACATGGAATCAGAAAACAGCTTTTACAGCTTTCAAATCACTGTTGCTGCGAATAACATCGCTGTATTTTAGCTGTAGCTGTAGTTAAAAATTTTGTATAATTTTCACGGTCGAACCGAGATGTGTACTATAGCTTTTTGAAAATGTCATACATTAACATTTCTGCTTTTTCTAAAATATCGAGGTTTGTTCAAAGTGGGCAGGAGCCAAATTCACTTCTATTGCAATAAATAATGGAAACGAAAACACAGGAAAAGTAAAAATAGCCAGAGACAAATTACAATTGGACAGAAGACTTTCTAGGTATGTCACGCAAACGATCGTGAGATATACCACCAAGAGGTATTAATAAGCAAACAAGGGAAGCACAAAGGAAATTAATCAGTCCATTATCTGACTATTTGCAATTACCCAAGTAATCAAATATCCACTTTAAAAAAGGGATAAATGTTTTAAGAAGATCAGGTGTATAAAGGTAGAAATATTAGCCGGAATGTGAAATTAAATATGTATCTTTGATATAAGAGCTCCATAAATGTCAACACTTTTCTTGTATTCGAGAAATTTATGTGTTATACTTTATGTATATGACAGTCGTAAAACGGCAATAAAAGTAATCTTTACTCTAGGAAAGGTTTCGTATTCCTGCACTCCTCAAGAAGTGGAAATTATGTTTGTTCATAATCAGGTTTTCAACACTTCAGTCTTATAAAGACTGAGTATTTATGATTTTTTCCTAAAATCTAGGAAAATTATGATTGCTCTACTCTTCCGGTTTAATTTAAGGTTTGTAAATAGTAAATCTATATTAGAAAAAAATGTACCAGCGACATATTAGAAATTTTTGACATCTTATAAATCGCTAGAAGCAAATATTTCCCTATTCACAGTTAATTGCTCCATCAGATTAAAAAGCGAGAAATTTATTTGTTCCAATTGAAGCAGTAGTACACAGCGAAAAAATAAGTACCTTTTATCAGTTTTTTTACGATGATATAGGCTGAACAAAAAAATATCTTGTTATTGGTTATATGATATTAAGTGTACAAAATAGTTTTTATACATTGAATTTGGTAAAAAATAGCGGTTGTACTAGAAAATTTATATTGAGATGTATATTTTGGTAACAGTTATCTGCCGAAAGACAAATTCAGAACATTCAGAACAGACAAAATACAGAAACGGCAGGTTCTAGAAAGCAAACTAGGAACAGCTTGTAGCAAACATACTATTTCTAATCAGGATACCAGGAACAGGTGGTGCCAGGAAATAAATGAGGACTCTCATCAGAACACCTGGAACAGTAGGTTTCAGACAGCAAATTACCAGAACAACAAGAATAGTCTGTATCAGGAAAAATATGCCTTCTTGACCGAGATACCAGGAACAGTCGGTAACAGGGGACACAGGGCCTATTATAGAAACAATAGAAACAGAGTATAAATGGCTCCTCTCACTGGAACATCTGAAACAGCTGATACCAAGTAAAGAATCGTCTCTACCCGGTACAAGGGAAACAGCCGTTACAAGGAGGAGAAGGACGTTTCACTAGGACTCCTGGAACAGCTGGTATTAGGTACAATTTGTATCTCACTAAAACAGCAGGTGCAGGTGGTACCAGAGAGTAGGTATCGAACCTGGAACTTTTCACCGGGACAACAGGGCCAGCAGACACTATTAAACATAAATAATCTCACCGGCAGAAAAGAAAAATAGGTTCCAGGACACTTACAGCGCGCGATCCGCGACTTGTGACGCTACTTGTAAACCGTTCCTGTGCATTAGTGCCTCAATTATGCGATGACGGAAGTGTAGGTATTACGTGTTAATATATTAATATGTGGTTTGATAAAGTAATAACATCCCATAAAAAATGTTGGTCTATTAAAAATTGAATGAAATAGACGAAGATTTTCAAGAAATGTTGTAGAACTAATTTCGAAGATTTTGAGATAATTTCGAAAGTAATCTTTATTTCCAGTATTACATAACGGTAATTATATTTGCGATATTGCATTATAAAGTGCACGATTGTTCTGGGTGTTCCTGCGATGACTGTATAAAATTTTATCACATACTCTTGAGGTCAAAGTATGAGGATTTTACCTAACATACCTCTATCTCAAAGTGCGCCGTTACTCCGCTATTTGATATCAAATCTGCATGGTTTGCCATTGAAAATATTATCTTTTTTAAATTTAAATCTTATTCGTCGAATAGAGGCAAAATGGTGCACCTTTGAACAGTGAGTGGCTGAATCCATACATTTTAACCTCAGGAGTTTGTGGTATCGTTTAATACAGTCATAACAGGGACACCCTGTGTGTGTATCACTTGCAGTACATTTAACAGTCTCTGTCTGGTTAGCCCCAATGTGATACATTGACATGAACAATTTGTAGGTGTTCATGATTGTCTTTTTGATTACGCATAAAGGCCAAAGCACACATTTTTTTACGCTATCATACATAGTACATCACTACATCCCGGATTTAAAAAAAGTAACAGGTTTGTAAAATGCTATATGTTCACAAAATGTTTAATAGTTCTCAAATAATTGGGCTTCTTGACACAAAAAACCGGCTCTGTAAAAAAGGGGACGATTTCATCTGGTGGTTTCACTATTCCTTCAGTCGGAAGATTCTGGCATATTATACGCAAAGAAAAACAAATACAAAATAATTGGACGTCTGTTCTTTGCAGATAAGTCAACAAAATAAATATACATTTCGAATATTTGGCGGCAGCGCATTCCCCAATGGCAACACATGATTTAATAATTAATAAGTCAATAAGTTAATATATACAGGTATCGAGAGAGAGAGTTATTAAATAAAAATAGATTATCATATTGATCTGTTTACGCTGGGTAGATACAAGTTAAACCAACTTATTTTATAATTATTTTCTATTGTTTAAGTTAAGGGAGATTTTCCACGTTGTCCCTAAAATATTAACGTTACACTGCAACTGACTTATTTAAATAACAAATATACTTAGAGCAAACGCTCTCGATATACTCGTATCACGACAGAAACTTCATTTTTCCTCATGGGTGTCAACGAGTCGTCACTGCGTCCCCGAACGATCCTCCTAAGATCCCCAATTCTATATTCCGCTCGCAGGCCGCAAATAAACTGACCTTTTCTAAATAAGATCAAGATGGTGTTCGGCCGTATCGCAGTGTTAAAACTTGGGGTTGATTCGTAAATTTCAATTGAGCGGGCATCAGCTTGCCACTTGCTCCTATTTTTTCTCCTTTTTCCTCTCTTTTTTCCGTTTTCGCTCCCCACATTTCAAACAACGGAATTGGAAAGATTCCGCAAATAGAAGCTTACGTGGCATATTACCAGGGGTTAAATTTCCTCTAGTTGACATTTTCAATCTTGAAGGGAGAGTCCGAAGGAAACGCGTGTTTTTCTTTTCGACGAGTTCTTAGTGCCTTTTATACTCGAGTACTGTAGAAAAAATATTGTAAATGAACTAATGCCTAACGTGCGTTTGGGGCGTCCGCAAAATTCTCTGGCTACACAATGAGACCTTCTTTTCAGAGTAGGTGAAAATAATCCGGAAGACTACTTCAAGGACGTGAATGTTTTGCACGTAAAAATTATAATTTTATCTACGATGACTTAAAGAGATTTTCAACCTTTCTACATTTTCCTTCCCGATTGTTTCCCTTATTGTAACGTTATTAATCTCAATAAACTAGAACGCCGCGAAAAATGAAAACATCCCTTCGAATTTTCCACACGTAATGCACTTTTAGTGTAAACTGTTTAGACGTTATAAATTACGTCATTAGCAATACGTTTGGAACTTAAAAGTTGAAAAAACCAAAGGCAAAAAGCCACATGTGTGAAACTTTGTCGACTGTTTCGGCCAGATGACGTCGCTGTAAATCAAATAAAGTATAGAAAGAAAAATATGACGAAGTTTTTTTATAACTTCCAACTTTCTCGCGAGTACAATTAAATCATAATTTAGCCTTAACGGTGATAGATCCCTTCGACTCCTTACGGGGGCTATTGATACGGTAATGTTGTTAAGAAACTAGCACAGCATAAGAGATCGACTTGAATGCGCCCTTGACAATATAAAAATGAAGGTGCAAATAAACAAATAATAAGATTTTTCTGTGTTAAAACTATTAATTTAATATCAATCATGGTATCATTAAAGCGGTACACTCAATATGTAGATCTATATGCTCTCTGTTGCTTTGTCACTTCTAGTTAGACTCGAAAGCTGACCGCTAATATCAATGGCCAATTTATAAATTAAAGTTCAGTCAAACACGCCCATAATCAGTTTTGTTGCTAATATTCTATTCCCTCTGAAATCGGTAACTGTTCGTTATCGATTATTCACTGCTGCGTCGAGTATATTAGTTAAAACATGAAGCGATCCTATAATTCATTTGGAAAAGCGTTTGAAAAATTAGTGGGTGAATCGACGCCCTCCAAATAGTTTCTCTGTAATAAAGTGACAAAATTAACACTGATGAGAGAACTGGTTATGTGACAGTCTATGACTGTCTCTGTAGTTATAAAATTTTACTCTTGGTGAAAGTTAATATCGGTAAGCGATCAAAACGAGTATGCTTTTCAAAGAACTCTTTAGATACGGTATAGTTCTTTTATATAGAATGATTACAGTGACATATTTTGTTAAATCTTTATATGAATAGAGTCACCAAATTCTAAATATTATTAGTTTTTGTTAGATGTTGATTATCAATGCTCTGGAATTTTCAGCCAGTGAGGAAAGAAACGTAGAGCCCACCACAACTTTCCTTATACGGTGTAACTGTTCCGTAGTCTCAAAATGGCGTAAGACTTTTAAATTAGAATAAAAATATCTTCGTAACATACAAATACATTTCCTTTTATAAAAGTACATCAGGTCCGGCTTGTGCCTTACGCTATCACTAGACCTTATATTAATAATGCTAAAATAAATTCAAACTAAAATTACGAAAAAGCATCGAGGACTATATCAAGGATAACAAATTTAAACCGCAGAAGTATTAACATATCAATTGTATATCAATTGGATCTGAAAGTTTAAAGGTAGTGAATTAATTGTTACTTCTTCTCCTGTGTATTTCATTTGACAAGAATATACTTCTTTGATGTAAAAATGGCTCTGTTCCTTTACATTTTTAAAACTGATGCAATAATTTAAGTTTTTATGAAACGTCACAAATTCTCCTCCAATCAAACTTAGGTTATATTTTAAACGATTAAAGTACTTCCTCTTGTTTCCTCACTATTGAAATAATCATATGAATGAAAACTTAGATATTTGCTATATACATATTATAATCCTAAATTTTTGATGGGACTTAAAACAGAGAATACGTAATCTTGTTATCGCTACAAGTTAGTTAAGTTTTCTGTAATAATAGATCGTGAGTTGATTTGAATTTCTCTTTTGTGTATTCCATAACTTCATCACTGTAATATAATTTTTTTAGGAGGCTGTGTATATTGCTTACTGGCCAATGGTAATTTGAAAGGGGCATAATTTCGAATAAGTTGAGCGCATGACCACTCCACTGAAGTGAGAAAGACCCATCACTGACCCATTATGTGTCACCGTCAAAGATTATTGAGGAAAACAGTAGCAATACTATATTTTTAAAGTAATAATTTTCATGAACCTGCACTACAAATAACCAAGATGGTCATCTTCTTACTGGTTATTTTTAATTTGTTTCATCAGTTCAATTGATACGTGTTTCTTCGGTTTTAGTGCGTTATATTTAATGTTAGACATTCAAGACATAGGTATATGTTTTTCTCATGTTTATCGTTGGTACTAATTTTAGCACTGTTGTTAAAAGGTGTGATGATGGCGTATGATCGAAATCGGTTACCCGATGTAGTTTATTAAAACAAATATATTAATATGAGGTGGAGACATCTCGTTTCTACCTTATTTTCTTCTTATTTTAAATTAAAATTCTTTTAAAATATAATTTCATGTATGAATTACACGGCTAGTAATTTTAACAAGCAATCCTTCCTATAATTTAAACCCTGAACATTATCACTTTGAGTTGTGAAATCAGTTGGTTTTTTCCTTTTAATGTTACAATCATATAAACAGTTTTTTTTGGTAATCTTTAAGTTAATTTTTTTTCGTCCAAGTTTAGCAAAAAGTGTACTCGAAGTTACAAGGATAAACAGTTGGAAGTGTTAGAGCAGAAACCGGCCCCGATTATTAAAGAGGGATTACTTCACACGGGTACAGCCTATAGTTGCTCCGTATAAACCCTTAATTGATAATCAATTCAATTCGAAGCTGCCAAGTTAGCGGCGGACTTTTACCACAAACTAACTGTGTAAACATGGCCTGATTTGCATACAAGCCAATTTGGAAGTTGCAGCTCTCGCACCTCTCGTTCTCCATCTGTGCCGACAAAAATCAAATTCATAAAGGCGACGACGAAACCTAAGCGTGTGCTGCGAGTCCTCGAGGGTCCGCCCGGCTATAATTTCATTTGGCTAATGAAGCCGGTCCTGGTAAATACGTTATTAGATGCAAATGGAGTTCCACTAAAGTGAATAATTCCGACTTCATCTGGGGAATGATGATTCTAAGGAGGAACTGCATGTGCTCTGGAACAGGTAGGAAAATTGACGGGTAATGAAGGCGTGTTACTTTCGGTCAATTTTTCAGTACTCGTTTATCATGAATGCGTTCAAGAGCTGAAGAGAACACACCCGATTAAGGGCGGAAAGTTGCAAAGACCAACTAGTCTTTTTTGAGGAAATTGGAAGAAAAACCCACAGACATACATTACATGCTTCCAAAGCATTTCGTACATTGAATATTGGTTCGCAAAAAGTGTCCAAAATCATTTGCAGTATCCGTAGCCAAACAGAAGAACTGAGCTCAGAAAAGTCTGTTTTTAACAGGTAAAGCTATAACAAAAACAACTTTTTTATTTAATTCTTTAAAGAATCTAGTAAACCGAGTGTAATGGCAGACTAGCAGTAAAAGTTTGTGCTCTAACTACTTTCGCTGCACGATTAGTAGGAGGATCAATGAGGATCAAATAAGGAGGCCTTAAATTTCCAACTCAGAAAGTAGGTCGAATTGTTAATATGCCCCTATTGACTGGAAATTATTTGCAAGTGATATTTCAGCAGTGGAAAAATACTGACTCCTTTTTTTATTGACAAGAATACGAAGGTGCCATATGAAATGCTATGCATGATTATTTCTTGTCTTAAGATAATTGTTTTTGAGGCATGGACACAATTGGAGATCTCACGGACATGGAGATCTCACTCCAGATCACATGCCTATAATGATGGGCAAAGTAAGTGAAAAACATGCAAGGCGAATTTTTGATAGAGAAACATTGGGAATATACCTAATCGATTAATAAGTTGAATTCTACAACAAAACAAATTATTTTGGTAATTAAAATACCGTAATGTTTAAATTTTCCGAATAAATTCAAATTTTAGATGAACTAGACCACTTGAATACAATACCAATATTACCAAAACTGGAGGTTTGTCTACAGAAGTTGAAATTTTGTTGAAGTAAAAGTAGTGTTACGATCCAACGTTGACTTATCTGAGGGTTTGGTTAATGGAGCGATTGGTTACATTACTGTCATTAAGTGGCCGTATTTTCGAAGAGGACAACAGTTCAAAGAAGGTGTTCCAGCCGCCCGAGCAGATTTCCGAAGAAATGGTATCCATGTAACAAAACTGATAACCAACTTTTCCCAACCAAAAACCAAAAAATAACAGTTTCCTGCTATATATAGCAGGAAATATGTATATGTATAGCATATGTATATGTATAAATCAAGGGATATGGTGTAGATTTTGCTGTAGAATATTTGGGTTCAAAACTATTTGGTGAAGGGCAAGCATATGTAGTCCTCAGATGACTAATACGTCTTAATGAACTTTCGATTCAGAAATTGGATATTTTAAAATTAACCGCTAATATAACTTTTAATAAAAATGACTTAAAAGAGGACCTTGAGATGATATAAAAGGTATAACATAATATATAATATAATAGTAAAAGTATAAATATATAAAAGTATTGATAATATATGCAATATAGTCTAACAATAATTTGTATATATATTATATATAACATTATATATAACATTATGTCTATATATATATATATATATATATATATATATATATATATATATATATATATATATATATATATATATATATATAATTATGTTATATATTTGGAGAGATATTACAATGTATTTATGATTTTCAATGTGTTAGTTTTAATTACATTTCTAATAAAATTAAAGTGTGATTGAGTACAAAGTAAAAAGTTCGGTCTCATATAAAGATAATATTGGTCTATTTTTACACTGTTTTTCATTTTCAATTTAATATTAAAAAAAACTTATCCTTACTATAAGCTATATCTAGCTATATACTACATCCTTAATTAGAGTTGGGGTAGAAAATCTTGGGGTAGAAAACCGTTGGGGAAGCTTCACACTAAATTAGTCGGCTAAAAATTGTATATTGCTGCTAGAAAAATGGAACGGTATAAGACTTCAGTAAACATTACTTTTTCAGAGATTTATGTATGTATGATATACATGTTATTGTATGATGTATAAGATTATTTTTGAAAAATGGAAACGAAAACACTTTAATGGTTATGAGAGCAGTGCATGGACATACCGATGTTAATTCAAGGATCTTTTCCATCGATTTGTTTTCTAAAAGTTTTGACACAACTTATGGTGTACTTCTAATCTACTCTTCACTTTGATATTGAGCCACTTAATTCTAACGAACATTTGACACAAAAATTCAACACAAACAACGTACAAAATATAGTTGTAGAAATCACTTTTTTCAAAAATCGAGCGATTAAATGATGATATTTAGTGAGTAACTAATATTGTATCTTTTTCATTCATTTCTCGTTTATCGGCTATTTCTTCGATTATAATAAAAATAATAGTTCATATTAAAGAAAACTGTAAATGAATACCAGTACCATTCAATCAAGACAATTAAAAAGCAACTTGCAGTATTCATTAAGTAATTTTAATTATCCACATTAATCATTGTCTCATTCACCCAAAACAAAAAATCCAAAATACATTAATATTTTCATACATCGACGTTTTTCCCTATGCTGCATGCTGTCCTATTCTGTGGTTTAGATTAAATTTCTTTACTATACTTCAGAGAACCAAACTCGCTTTAGTGATTAAATAGTCTTAATTGTTTAGAGAGCAAAAGAGTACGGCAAAATAAATGCAAAATTAAAAGGGAGGGTACGCGGCTATTTAGTGGCCTCGCGGACACTGTCCAAAGTTTCTAGACTAGATTTCTATCAACTAAACAACCGGTGCATGCATTTTATCCCTTTTTTCATCCCGTCGGTAAGTGAAATTAAGGAGTATTAATTTTTTATAGAGTTCACCCTGGGGTCCAAGTTATAATAGTGTAAAATTTAAAGTTTCTAACTACCAAAGGAACTATTACCTCAGGACAAAAATGAATTTCGCATTATACTTCCACCCTTTTGGAAAGGGAAATTCCAAGTTTTCTGGACATATTCGAAGATGGAACGACAAAACTTAAAGTTTCTAGGAAATCTGAAAGTGCTTTAATATTTCCGGACATGAATAATAATGTAATAGACTTAATGCATTCTATTATACTTAATTGGTAGTTACTAAAAATTAAGATATTACTTAAATTAATGCTTAATAAGTAATTACTTTCCTTTAATGCACTACGGTTTACCACTATACAAGCCGTTGTACCCAGCTGCAGTCAGAAGTCGACCTAACTTCGCTCATTTCTTCCTTCCCATCCTAACACTAAGGAGCCAATTTCTCTCTATGTCTGTAATCTCTACATAAGTTTGCACTTTACAGCTATATAAATATTATTATTATTATAGCTATTATAAATTTCGTCTCATTTTTAACTCCCCTTGTAATTGAAACTGGGGGTGATTTATTGTTTTTCCGTAGAGGTCAAAGTGTCTAAATGTTCGAGAAGTACTTCAGAATAATACGGGTAAAAGTAATTTTTACCCCAGTTTCCAGCTTTTGGACAGGAAAAGTCAGGTCGCATTTTTTTTGAATTATTTTGGAGCCCCTAAGTTACAAGACTGCAAAATTTTAAGCTTTTCATGCTGTTAAATATATTTGTTCCCCTTTTCTAACTTTTCGGTAAGAGAAAAAAATAAAAGTATTGCATTATTAAATAAAAAATAATATCAACTCTGATTTACTCGTAGTCGCCTATAAATCATAAAACTAGAATTTGCTGAAGGTGCTGAAAAATTCACCAATGAGTTGTGAAATATTGCCACTAATTTTACAATATGAAAATATCCCATAACCCTTTTATTCAATAAGGGGAACATCGTCTTATCTTCCATAAACTATTTTACACCTAACGGTGCAAAGCGAAATAAATATGAAGCAAAAGCCTTCGCTCCTTATTTATTTGCACCTTCATATAGGATATGGCATTAATTAATAATTAATAGGATTGTTACCCTAATACCAAGATTTCATGTCTTTGAAAGCATATTGGCGACCGTAGCATCTCCCTCTCTTGCTAATTTCTTCTGCACTTGTATGACTCCTTTGGTTGTGTGTGCTAATATTATAGATTAACTGAATTTCAGCTTCTTAAGTATCCTATATCTTTTGATTTGTAGAATTTTCTTAATCCCTACATTAGACTGACATACGATATGAGATCCAAAGTTTTACAGGAAGCCTGGAACCGAAAGCCATTTTCTATAATGGTCGTGAACCTCAATTAAGAAGACATGTAGAATGGGACATATAAAGAAATATTTTTGATATGACATGTAGGGTGTGAGAAGAATTGCAACAAAGCCAGCTTGGAAAATTTGAATCTTAAACTAATTGTACTAGGAATCATTTCAAACAACACAAGACCATCAATACGATTTTACGTGGGAAAAATGAGGCTGTAGTAGGGGCGTTCTGAGTAATTTTTCAGAAATAAGTAGTGTGGCTATCACTCTACGTTACTTTCACGTTCACGATGGAAAATTTAAATAATTAATAATATAATAGATTAGAAAAACAGAAATCAATTTGAGCAGTTAAAAGAAAACTTGTGGTAATTCATTCCAGTAATACAATATACAGTTACATCTTCTCTCTTTTAATAATTAGCATGTATTATCTATGTTTCCAATAAGAAATGGAGTTGCAATTTACAATTACATATTGAGGATTTGACAACGTTTTATTTATTTTAATGGGTATTTACTATTTACAACAATACAACCGAAATATAATTACTATTTACATGATCAGAAGGCAATAGGGTAGCTTCGAAAAAAATTGTACAGTAATATTTACAGATAAGACGTTTAAACATCATAAAATATTTATTATTTTTTATAAATGTTTGATAATATTGGCCAATATACCTAGCGCATGCGGAAGTGACAAAAATAATACAAAAAATTCGAGATATATCAGATTTAATATCAGATATAAACTCTGATTTTACGAATGCGAATACGAGTGTGAGATATCAAAATTAAATTGAATTATTTTAAATCAATCTACTGAACGGCTATATTCATTTTCGAATATTCCACTTTAATTTGCTTTGTTATCAAAAATTATAATTCATAAATAATCTATTATACACTGAACAGTTTAATGTATATTTTTGCGTTTTTATTATACCTTTTTGTATATTTTATGCAAGTCTCCTAACAATATTGGCGGGTGTACCTTATATACATATGATAATCTAGCTGCTCTAATTTCAGTTTTTTCTATTTTTCTACTTTATCTCTTTTATTCCTGTTAGCATCTGTTGATTTATTCCTTCTGAATTGATAATAATATGTGAACATATAAATAATAACAATGAATAAATATTTTAAATGAATAGATATTTGTATTTTTTGAAAAGTTGTAAAACGTGTATGAAAGTGAATCCAGCTATGTTTAAAAATCCTCCAAGGAAGCTGTACCGTCGTCGAAAAGGTAACTAACCGTACCAATAAATACAATTATATTCCAATGTAATTAAATTGCAAATTACAGTATCATTTACATTCATGTTTGGATATCTTTCCCATATTTTTATTTTAAAACGATCGCAGGACACGTGAATATTCAAAAGTCATGAAATCAATATTAAAAAACAAAAAACCAAACAACAGAACTATCCAGGTCGTTACACGTATAATTACTGATTTTTGCAAGATCCATACACTTATTGTTTGTATTCGAGTAATAATTTCGCAGGATTTATTCCTGAAACAAAACTTTAAAGACAAATGAACAAAATAGAAATAACATATCTTCCCATCTTAATTTTTGTGTTTCGTTTTTTGATTGCATCCTAATTTTTAAGTAATATAATCTATCATTTGAAGTATTAATTACATTTATGCCGAGAAGCGAAGCTTCAAGGAAGGACGGGATAAGCTTATGAGCAGAAATGTATTTGGTAACGCGTCAATCCATTATTCCCCGGCAGGCTTATCAAGATTCGTTGTCAAAAGCATAAGCTGGAGCCAAACACCAGAAAAACCTGGCCTAACCTGGTGCCGAGGATTCCCGTCTGTTTACTTTGGTTTATCCTAACAAGGGAACATTCGAACCTCGCACGTGATGAAAAAGAACAAGCGAAGCTACTGCACAAACAGCAAATTTTAAAGACAAATGCAATACAAATACCGGGTTCAACATATCTCGTTGTGACGCGCGTTCGGCTTGGGTCCCATCCCTTCTCTCGCGAAGGTGGGATTTGTGAAAGTAAGGCAAGTGTTCCAGAATAACAAATCTCGCCAGATCTAAATTGCTGATCATTCCATTTCTCTTATGAGCTTTGTATGAAATTGACGGATAAGTGCAGTGGCAAGCTAAAAAGAAACAGGAATTTCGTTACAAAATTATGGCATCGTTGATGTTTCCCGCGGAACGAAATACATGGAATTTTCATTGTTTGCATTAAATTCATGCATTGTTCTGATAGCATCCAGTTTATGTTCGGAAGCCACTAAATGCAATGGAATCAGCTACGATCCGAAAATTTCATCGTAAGCCGATATTTCTCGCAAATTAAAACATTTAAATGTGTCACCCTTTCCGAAATAATTAAAGAATAACGCTGTATTAAATTTACAGCGAAAAATTCGTTCAGTAATTAACTCTGATTGGATGGAAAAAGAAATCCCAATCGGCCAACAGGAAAGATTCTTAACTCCGCTTTAAAATTCTTATTTAACAGTATGAAAATTCCGACAAGAATTAATTAACATATCTTTATTTTCCACGTCCGTCTCGACCAAACACGAATCCTTCTCGGCTCCTAATTCAACTTTAAAAAATACAGGAACTAAGAGCGCCCTGTTGATTTACTTTTTAATTTCTGGGCGAGATAGCTTTTTTCCCATTTACTTCGTGCGGAATTATGGGATTCAGAAGAAAAGGAAAAGAATTCAGCAGCTCGAATTTGCATCCTAATTAGGGTTCTTATTGCTGGTATTATTTAACCACAATTACGATTTCGAGCAGAAATGAGGCTGGTTTTTAAGCAAATAAATTTTAAATTGATGGAATTAATTTGTGAGCTTAGTGGTATCGAGCGATTAAGGCTTTAAGGAATTTCAGTGTCCACAAAATGCTGTTACAACCACAAAGTTTTAAGTTAGTGTTTGGGGAGAATTTATTTATTGTTCATGAAGGGGGTAGCCGGATAAATTGATCAAAGGTTTTCTTAGTTTCAGTTTCGCCCATGCTTTGGATGAAAAAGGTATATGACACGAAATTTGGGAAATGTGAACGATTTGAAATTAGTTACAAAAATTTTAAAGTTAATGGTTCCTACGAAAAAGTAATATGTGTTAGAGGTAAGCCTGTCATTACATTGTTAATTTCTTCGGATTTTTCATATGATAAAGCAATGGTAACGACGGATGCAGGTAATTTCTTCGAATGCATGTTGCCATCTCTATAACTTATTGCTAAGTTTCGAAAACTAACTGGAGATGACCAAAAAGATTTGCACAGACTTAACGAGTTCACAAACTATTCTGACCCATAAAGTAATATTTTAACTAATTGAAAGTCTTGACTAATTCTTCATGCAAACACACCCACGATGCCCTTCACCACCCGCACCCTGGATGCGATAATTTCCTAGTAAGAAATTGAAATATGGTGCAACATCGTTTTCAGGAACAGAATATAAAGCCAATTTTCGCTCCTATAAGCTGCTCTTCAGCCTGTATGAAACAATAAGTGTATTTCATTTCTTCATCCTATACAACAGGTAACAGTTTTTTTATAATGGAAGGAGGACGTGCCTAACTACAATTGTAAGTAACAATCGACAAACAATTTCTTGAAATCTAGTCACAGGGTATTTCAAATTACTAGTCTCGGATCTATCATCAGGCAAAAGTAAGGGTTATCACTCTTCTGAAACTTTTATTATGGTGAATGTTAACTTTTTATCTATGAAAAATCTGGTGGCTGCGCTTTTTCGATATATTAAATAAGCCAAGATTACTATGTTCGAAAATGTATGTCCAACAAACTAATCGGTTGGCGTATTTAAGATAAATATTTATGAAATTAAATGGTGACATTGTTCGACAAATTTTGTGCGCTGTTCGTCCAGTTCGATGGGCTTATCGTTTATTTATTACAAAATATGTTGACGTCGTTACCAACAAGCAATTTTCCTTCATCTAGTGTGAAATAAAGTTTAGAAAGCACTGAAATGATTGACTGTCAACATATTTGCGGTACATAAGCGTTAAAACTACAAAAAAACTTTTTCGGAAATTTTCGATTTTCGTAAGTATAGGATCGATAGTATTGGAACAATGCTGTGCATTCAAGTTAAGAACAACGTATTGAAGTGTACTCTTGATGTTTAAAACTTATATCTGCTCAACTTGTCTGAAAATATTTGGGATCCCCAAACAGCAACTGGTTATTATTCAGTTATTATTATTACTATTGACAAAAATATCGTCATACATCAATATAAAATAATTTTTATATCAATACTTTTTCAAAAAAGTATGTAAAACCAGAAGCAAATAAATCTTCTCTTAAATAGCTACTAGGCAATATAGTTACTAATCCTAAAGTACACTTATCTAAAGCATGATATTTTTGACAAGCAAGCGGTAACGATGATAACATATTTTTTAAAAATGACGTGCTAACAGCGTCGACCTAGAAAAACAACGCACAAAATCTGGAAAATATTACCATATAATTTCATATTTACTTTGCATTGACTAAAGAATCAGCTTATTGGTAATACATTTTCGAAGATCTCTAATACCTCGAAAACGGTGCAGAAATTAGATATTTCGCAGAGAAATAAGTTGTTAGATTCGCCAAAATGAAGGTACTCACAAAGTCTCAAGAAAATCGTAGCCATTATTGTTTTCATACGAGGGATCTCGAACTACACTAATATACCCCAGAACACCAATCCATCAGCTATTAATGCATGCATCGTATTCATGCCCATCATGTTTGCATTGCCTGCACTTTATATTACGAGTAAGCCCTTTGTCTGTTGTAGGTAAATCGTTGTTAAGCTCCGTGTAAACACTGTCGGCGATTGATGATTAGAATATTAACCCCTTTATGTACACTACATGCGTAATTATGCAATAATGTACAAAGTTTCAGATGTATCTCCAGCGGTTATACATCACTTATAATGACCGCTAAACACGAAGGAATTAATATTATGGGAAGTTATACGAGCGGTCGCATTTCGCAGCTGAATTTATTATAAATTTTATCGTGGAAACGTCACCGAACGTGAAGAATTATGCCTCTAACATACCGCGTCGTTATTATTGTGAAACATATTCAAACGCTGTACTTTAAGGGAGAAAAAAGGTATATAAAAAGGTATTTATTATTTACCGACTTGGATATTTATGGTCCTGTTTGCGGAATAACAAAATTCTCCTCCACGGGTTCGGTGTTCAGGAAAAATATATGTCTCCTAAACTTATTTACAATGCTGGATTTGGTTCGATTTCACACAGTAAAGCGACTTCAGCTCTCAAATTGATTTCGAATCCTACAAAAGTAATAAAACGGTCGGATTTCTTTCGCAAAATTTACACTCCTTAGAGGGTGCGAGCGCGGTCGATTAATTCATTCTTCTCACAATTGTAGACGTGTGAGCGAACTCATTACCTCATCGAATCAAGCAGAAGGCGACACTGAAATCTGTAAAAAAGCCTGTAATATTAAGTGGGTTTATTCTACGAGTAGTAAAACTGTAATGGAATATAAACAAAACTCGTTTCGAAACGACCGCTGGAGCTATAAAGTTTTCACGCAAAAAATCATAAAACTAGCGTATAAAGGAGTTATTTGAATACCTGTTGAGGAGAGAACGTAAAATCCGTTAAACTGGTGGTTTTTGGAGGCACATCCATTTCTACGTTGTTAGGTTGTAATGGTAATTTCGAAAACTTGCGTGGAGTAACGCTCACTTTCCAGTCCATCGAGACCGTGTCGATTCTTTTAGAAAAAAATCACGTTCCGCCCCATATATCATATCAAAGTTTATTTCTTTTTTCCGCTTCGCGAAATTTAACCGTTCGCAAGCTGGTTTTGTCTTTCTTCCGATATCGAATTGTCAATAAGGGAAAGCTCATCCTAATGGACAAGTCGTCCTACGCGTGGATCAACGAACTTGTTTTGTCGAGAATAAAAGGACAAATTAGAAGCGAAACTTTCCTCCATCGATTCACCAACTCCAACTTTCACTGTGGATCTGACAAGAGGAAAACTGTGGAGTAGTTATGGGTGTAAGGGGGAAATGTTTCCTTTAACTTTAAAAATTATGTTTGAGAGTGAGAGACGTCCGGTGATCATTTCAAAGAATTCAGGGAAGTTTAAACGTTATTTGCTTGTTATTTTATTGTATTGGACGACAATTACATTTACCAAATGTTCATGACATTTTCTCAAGAAATGTAGATGGTGAAAAGCAGAAACTTTTCAAAGTCTGGCGCTCTGATGACTCGAATCCATACAATTTTATTTAAAATCGCCGAAGGGTATGGGATACTTTAACCCTACCATTTATGTGCTAGTGAGTCCAACGTTCTTTTTCGAAACTTCGAATATTTATCTACTATTTAATCCATATTGATCCCCATAATTATTATTTGCACTGATTATCTCTAAAAAGCCTTTGCCTTTATGCATTTTCAGTTCTTCACAATCTTTTATAAAACTGTTTTACATCTTCTAACTAAGCTCTATATTTGAACTAATCTATTAATCATTCTCTAAAACATTTTATTCTACACGCGCCCTAAAGGCACTTTACTATTGGGTGTTTTTCATAATTTTATTTCTTTAAAATTCCAACTTTAATTAAAAAAAACGCCAATTCATCTAAAACCATTAGCGAGAAATATGTCGCGAAAAATAAAAATAAAACGCATGATCTGTATAAATCCCTTAATGGCCCATTAATCTACTTTTCAATATTCTAATATAGTGATTGACATGTGAAATATTTCAATGCTAGCACACACCCTTAATTTTCCGAAAATTCGTACCTAATACAATAATTTATTAATCAAAATAACAATTTATAAATGGGATCAAAATAGTCTACCATTAATGGGCTTGTAATGCATATTATTAATACAATATTAAAATTAATATGTGTCTAACAAATGTCTATGTCTATGTCTAACAAATTTAACGATGGCGTGTCAGAATTCGAAAATATCTTCTGAAAACTTGATATGTTTATTAGACGCTAAAGTACACTGCCATTTAAGCAAGGCTTAAAGGTCAGGCCACAACAAATTATATCTATAGTTTGATCCCATAAATATTCGATGGAAGATGACTGGTTTTTATCTATTGACAGAATTGGGGGGGTACCTCTTTTGACGGTAGATTTCTTAAAGTAAATCTTTAATAAACCTTAATAAAGCAAATTTTCTTAGTAAAACCTAAGATTTTGACGATAGTCGGTATAGATCCTACAGCTCCAGGTCAACTGACTTTCTATTTTGATACGCATACTGACTGGTAAGAAGGATTCTCTTCCAGGATCTTGTCTTTTATGTATCTGTCTACTAGTCTTTCCAACGTTTAATGTAGTGATGTCATTAGAGATTAGTCGTTATGATTGAGTTTAGTGGCATTACATTTCTACCTTGGGAATGTATAAGGTAATACCTGATATATTTCGAACAATCCAGGACATTTCAATTATATGAACCTGTTTCTAGTTCACCTGATTCAATATGGCCTCGAAAAGTCTGCATTAAGCTTTCACTATAAAACACTAGGTCTACTAAACTTATTGCTATGCTAGTTTCCGACTTCAGTTGGGTCTTATAGAATCTCAAATGCCGGAAATTGTCCTTTTATGGGCAACTTTAGGCCTTTTTCAAATATTTTGGTACAGACTCCCTCATCTATTTTAAGAAAGCCCATTTGGTTCACAGTACTCCCTTTGGCTAGAACTTGTGACAGTTTTCATTACGTCATCACAGAACTTTCTCCCTTAAGTCCTCGTATAGCCTTTGCATTTCTCATCTTAATTGCTTGAGGTATTTGTTCCTACAGACGACCTATTTCTGATGTTTCATATGAGCTACTCATATAACGAGACATACGTTACATATACATGCATACGGCGAGTACTGTTTTCCAGTCGATATTCTGAATTTAACATATTGCTTTTCTGAACGTTTCGAGGTCCTCTGATTCCGAAAAACATGTTTTAGGCAAATTCAGGAAAATGAGTGTATGTGTGTGTTTTCTGAAATCTGAAACTTTGAATATGGGATTGGTTCTTTAAGAACTCGAATCCGTGCGATTTCGTTTAAATTTGCTTAAGAGCAAAGGACACCTATGAGTTTTGTATTTTCTCGAAACTAGACTAACGTGGTTTTTCAAGCTTCATATATTTAGTTCATGTTAAAGTCAATAAAATTTCCTTGAGCAATCTTCTTTAAAGGGCGAATTTACCATTAAAATCTTCAGGTTTTCTTAATTTTCTCCAAAACGGGATCACAGAATGCTAGTAAATGTTTATATCTCAACTATTACATTAGCAATTTACCACTGAGATTTTTTAATTTTTCTTAACTTTCTCCTAAACCGCTGTCGTGATTTATTACAAACAACGCAACCTAACTTGCCTAGCTAAAATCTATGACTTTAATTTGAAAGACTTATTTGTAAAATGGCACTTTACACCTGAGAATTTCTCAAGGGCTTGTAAACTTATATAGAGCATGTGCCTCATATGAGAAAGTTATACGATGAACACATTTCTATATTTTATCCAGTTATTTTCGCGAACATTCAGTGATAGTTCACTAATATCTAGCCTAATCTACCGCCAGTTTTAGGCTTCCTAAGGATATTAAATAGCATAAAAATCTGAACACCCAATATCTGGTAATATACAACAATCGTCTAGATGCACATTTATTTATGTTAAAGTCAATGCCGTTTGATTATTTAGTCAATGCTTTAAAATAATCCAAGATGAGATTGACATAATTTGGAAAATTGTGTTTTTTAATAATTATTTTTTGAAACAATTATATCTTCGAAAAACATTTTTTCGAACAACTGTATTACGTATTAGGGATATACGCCCTTCTATAAAAAACATTGTACAACTCCTAATTACACATTTTACTTTTAGCGGGTCCGTTGCGCAAATGTTTTACTAGCAAACAGAAATCCATCGACGGTAATTCGTTACCCTAATGAATATTAATATATATTAAAATTTCACACACCTCTCGTTGTGTTAATTTGTCTCGCTTGATAATAACGCTGTCACAATAATTTGTTCAGGGAAGGTACAGGCACGGTGATTAAACAACAATTTTAAATTGCCGTTGAATTCATCGTTATATTCTAATCAATTAACGATTACGAAACGACCGGTACTGTAATTTGTTTACTTTACATATAAATCAGTTGGCCATCGTTACATATCGGTTATGTGCATTTTATTTCCCATAGATAAATGTAATTTTTAATCGGGTCTCCTGTTTTCGCGTTCCACGTTATTTAAATGTAAATTTTTTGGAATACTTGTTCACCCTTTTGATGGGGCTAAAAGTAATGTCTATCTTAAAAGATCAGGTTTTTGTTTCATATAAAAAAAGATAACAGCTAAAAATATCCCGGTAAACCTGCTCCCTTCGTCCACAATTGTATCCTTCCCACGTTGATCTGATTAAAAATGAAAAGCACCAAGTGTAAAGCTTCCCACATGTTATTTACCGCAAACAGTTGAATTACGGCAAAGGGAAAAACGAAGAAATAACGTTTAACTCGTTGTAGAAAACATCAAAGCTCCGTTCTAAGCCTGTGGAGATTAAACAACGCAGAACTGCAGAAATTTACTTGACCGCGTCAAAATGATTTGGAAACAAACCCTTGAAAGAACGACCGGTTAAAATTCGAATCTACAAATCAGCCAGGACGTGAACAGGTTTTTAGTTTGATGCGATTTATGAATTTCGAAGTGATGACATTTTATTATGAGAGAGACTAGGCAAACAACGATGTCGTATTGAAATTAGATATGAAAAATATTCCAAACTGCGTGCACAAAGTCTCGGTAAAATCATCGATAAGTAATAACGTGCTTTTCTGTACACCCAAGCCATCCGTAAATTTCGAACAATAAATTTAATGCTTGTCAGCTTTTAGTTGGGAAAAAATATTCAAAGCAGGACATAACTGGAAATGCCTACAAAATCGTCTTGAAAAAATCAGATGTCACCACTTTGTCGAAATGGGTCCCTTTTATGTTAGACATTTTTCACTGGCTCTGTGTGGTAATAGAGAACACAATCGGAAAACAATTTGTACATCATGGATATTAGTAGGTTTAATTGTAAGTAATTTTGGAGCGTGAATGTTGTGAGATTTCACCGGACGTTATAGAGGTTACCAAAGTTAAAGTAGCGTGTAAATAGGTAGGGTTTATAAAACCATTCCCAGCAACCTTACCTGATTAAAAAAGTCCAATATCAAGTAAAAGGTGTTTCGGAATTAATTTATGAAACGAAACTTTGGGACACCCATTATTTTCAGCACTTACCCAAGGCGAGTTTTTCCCTTTGATCATTCTCCGGTCGTAAATTATGTGAAAGGGCCAACTTTTACCATCGTTTTCCATTTTTTCATATTACTTTTTTCTTAACATTGCCAGGAAGGTCGTCCGTTGGATTCCTTTATGTTCTCCATATTTTCCAGTTTATTTTCCCGGTTTATGACTCGGAAAAAAGTTACATCATGTTTTTTGGTTAAGTTTAAATTCTGCTTTCTGCTTATAAACCGCTTTTATTTTCGAATAAATAAAACACAGCGCACCGAATATGCCTGAAATTATACATTTTATTCCCGCTCGAGTGCGACGTTTAATTGAAATACGAAAATTCTTTTGGAGAATTTACCTAAATACATATTGCGACACAAATACCAAGTTTTAATTTAATTTACACGTGCATATGTAACCTACACCTATCCGCAGTGAACGAATTTTACATGACACCAAAAAATATTTAATATTTTCTCCGAGAATAAATCACTGGGCATTGGAAGCTTTTTTCAATGTTATCATATTTGAAGTACCAATTAAACAAGAACCTCAGTTTCTTGCTCAGCGCCTCATATATTAGTGAGAATATAAAGTTTTGTTTCGTAGTAACACATTACTTCACCGAAAGGGTCCACAATGATGGTATATGAGCTCAAATCTGCTATGATTCCATACCTATTGAAGCAAAGTTCTATGGTCAACTGTCAGTTACTATAATAGTAACATACCGCCGCATGTTATATTATACCATATTACCATTGCATCTCAGATGCATTTTTGATATTATTTTAACTTGTTACATATACGGGGTGTCCCAAAAATAACCACACATGGAATTTTGATTTATTGTCGTTTTAAAATGAAATAAATGTTTTCAAAATTCAATTTGCTATTTTTTTTTGAAGTACTTCTAAAAGGTATCTTGCAGAATAGTTGTTTCGAGAATGTGACATATTGTCCCAAATTTTAAATGACGCTTAATTTATGTACAATAAGGAAAAAATTAGCCTTCATATCGTAAAACAGACACAGTTTTGTTCAAAATTAATGCTCATCGACAAAAAATTAAGAGTAGCCTAATGGCTATCTGTAGAATGGATTTCATACACTAAACATAGAGATGAAAGCAGGCGAAACAGCAGAAAGCAGAAGTGGAGCTGCTCTGTACTGCATGTAACTTAGGCACTAGGACAAACACTTCTTCTTTTCGTAGCATTACCTTCAGCTTAAATATGGCTGAAAACTGAATTTAAAATGCATAAATTGGAGTTACTGAGTTAATTTCCTATGCATCATGTGGACAACGTCAACCACGGAATTGTAATAATTACAAAATAGAAAAAATACAAGATAAATAAAAGAGATTTTTTTTATAAAATGTATTCAGTCGCACTTACATACAATACACTGGGCACACACACACATAATCCACGGGTCCAAATGTAATGATTATTTATATGTAGGTACATAAATTATTAATTTTTTATTTTATAGCAATTCTCCTATGTATGTTTTTTACTGACTGGAATGAAAATCGATTCTTATGTAAATTTATAATTACGAAGGGTTTGAAGTCGTCCTTTTTGAAATGATTACTTTTTTTGGAAATATATCCTACGTTACTGACCCCTCAATATCTGTTTCTACAGAAAAAAAATTTTGAAAATTTTTGAAAAAAACAATTTGTCGTGACCTTAGATTTGTCGAAATGATCAATAATGGACTGAGATATGTGGAATTTGTTGATAATTATATTAGATATAATGTTCTTTTAAAACATATTTGATATTTTGAAACGTATTTAAATTTTGGATTTTAAAAAACTACAGCAAAAAATATAAGTTGAATTCTGTAGATAAGGTCTTAAACTACAACCTTGGTTTGAAGCATTCTGGTGTATTTTAAATATTTAAATGTTACATGCAAAACATTTTTAAAATATTAGTCACGCCGCTAGCAAAAGGATCGCTTATTAGATAATACGTTTCTAATTAACCATCTAAATTAACCATCTAAAATCTGTATTTAGATTAACCATCTATATACAAATTTTTCCACAAAAGTTGGTGCCTAAAAACGTGAAAATCTTGAGGGAAATTTGTTTGTATGAATTAAAGTCTGAATGACATGTGCCGTTTGCCTTACCCAAAATATTACCTGGAAACACTGAAACTTCACTAAAAACAAAAAAGCGTATTAAGACACAATGGAATTGAGTAAAACTTCTTCTTGTTCGTTTCTTGGCACTTGTCTCCTTGCGATACAATCGGCCAGCTCATTCGATTATCTACATGTAATTGACTTTTATTAAAAACAGAAAAGAATAACACACACTACAACACTGTAGTATGATAAGTTGCATAGGGACCGCCAATAGCAGGTGACGTTTCATGCATTCCGTAGCCGGCAACGTATTCTGATATTCGTCGTTCTTAAAACGTCACTGTTATGAAATGGTTATCGTGCGGATGTTCAATAAAAGCTATTAGGTACAACACTAAGTTTTGTGGCTAAGTATTTCTTGAAGTAATTTATACCGAATATTATTATTATCCGTTGGTTGCCTTTTATACGCTTCGTCTCTAATACTACTTATTAATTTTGATTCCGAAAAATGCTTTTTTCACTACAAATAGTGAAGGGGTTAAGTATCATAATTCTCTTAACTCCTGTAGCCTTTCCGGGAAATTCCTGAACATTTTAGCAATAAGCCCCATCACAATTGGATGGACGGTATGGCTGCGCATATAATGCGAACAAAGATTCATTTTCATATAAGAGACGATTGTGTTATTTGGTATTATAATAGAAAAATGAAATTGGCGGTGGCCGTTTTTGGCCATTTTAAGCTTAATCCAAGTGCGGAATTGAAATGTTAGATGCCACGCTATTTTTGAAGCATGTTGAAACAGTTAACTCGAACGCGGCTCTTTCAAGTAGCCTCAATATGAGTCGTTTTCTTTAAGAAAAATTAAGTATAATCGATAAAAAGTCAACTACAACGCCTGATGTTTCCGTTTGGTAGGAGAATTCTGCAACATACTGTATTACACGTTTCGTCGACCTTCACTTCCGAGAAATGAAATGTCCCTTATCGACCGGACTTTTATTAGCACCAGAGGCCGAATAATCTCATTACAATTCCAAAACTCTTGATTTATCGTTCGAGATAAACAAATATATCCCGCCTCTTCACGGAAAGGTTGAATGGCGGACGCCTCATCTCAGCTCAAACAAATTTTAAGCGCTGACAAACAACTTCGACGATTAAACAAACGGAATTGACTTAATAGAAGCTAAATTGAGGACTGGGAATTTATTTAACCAAATTATTTGAACAATCACTTGAACGCAAAAGAGCTTGTTTTGTCGAGGATATTCCGGTAGGTAGGAGGGGATGTTTATTTTAACTAAATGGCGGTTCAGGTGGTTGGAGATGAATAAAAAAACAAATCTAAGTAAGTGGTAATTAACTACAATATTTTCCAATTTTAAGCATAGACACCGTACATATATGATCGATTACTACAGAAAAATTACGTTTTCTATGATTGAAGAGTCATTACTAAAAATCTAACAGAAGAAATTACTGAAACTATATAATTGTGAAAACAATAGAATTGGATTATTAAAAAAATGTTTTAAAAGGAAATATTTCGGTTTTCCTCTGAATGTGTTTGTAGTTAATTGAAAAAACTCTCCGTACTCAACTTAAGCAGTGGAAATCTTTTATCAGCTGATCAATGTTTCGGGATTTGTCATTAGACAATAGCTCATTAGAACAATATATCATTCATTTTACACAGAAATTCCTATCCATTATTTCCTTCAAGAAAATCGATAAATTTTTTTGAAAATATCTTTCCCAGTATTTGTCATGACTCATTTAAAATAGTTTATTAACTCCATTCTAGATGACTACAACCAGATAAAATTTGTTACATAGCCAGCATACCTAGTGATAGCCAGTATAAGCGATCTCCACAATGTCGCCAAGAGTGTCTATTTGGAAAGTGGAAAAGCAGCTTCAGGTAAAGGCAATATTTTGTGTTTGGTACTGTATTAATCACTCTTAAAATAGAACTTCCTGGCTTGTCACCTTGAAGAAATGACTTGGAACAACATAAGCCGAATTATATCGCAGTGTAGCCATACAAATTCGTATGGCTATAATGATAGGCATAATGTGGAATCAGATCGGACAACAGAAAAAGGAAAATAAGAAAGTTTAAATGAATGAAATTGTAGTTACATTTATAGCAAGCATTAGCTGTTTAACAAGATTACTTTATAGTGTTTCTTAGGTTGTACAAGAACGGGTAATATTGCTTGCATAAGACCGTACAAATTGGGGTTTTCTGTATTATTTATCCCAATATGTTGGTTTCTAATTAATTTAAATTACCCCATGTGGAAGGTACAGTTTTTAGAAAAAATGTTCATAATGTTCAGTTTGCATATATGTCCTTAAATATTTATCATTAATTTTCAACTACTTTACACGTGTTAAGTTCAATAAGTAAAACGCGTTCGTCTAACGCTTCAAACAACAAAACGCCATCAAACTGATTTCTAAAGGGGCGCCCATCGAAATACCGCAAATAATAAAATTCCACAATGCCTGCATTTAATTTTTCCATGCGACCATCCCCTGCACATCCTCTCTAATAATAGAGACGGTATTGAGTGCGAAAATCGGTTTGACTCGACTCGCAAACCCGTCGAATTCCATGCAGGCCGTTCTCATCCCATTCAACGAATCGATAGCCACAATTCAGGGAGTTTTATTGTGACCAATTTAGCGACTACCTATGTACGATTAAATCGGCTTTCGCCGCTAATCCTCTTTTAAAACCTGTTTCCATATTTGGCGAAACAAAAGTAGCGCCGAATTGAGTCCTACCCGATCGGTTCCGATAATTAAGCCGGTTTTATATTTTTTATGAAGCGATTCCGCCCATGTTACCATTCAAAAATATCCGCAATCAGTCTCATGTTACAATACGTCCAGATATAATAGCATGAGTCAGACGATGATTCAGATAATATACGAGGAAGAATTCATGTTAGGCTTCAAAACGATTTTCTCGTGAGCAAAAATAGTGTTTCTGTCATAGCGTAGAAATACTTTTTGGCTGGCCGGCTTTCGGTAAAGTGTGAAAGAAAGAATGCGGTGGAATATTTCTTCCTCCCATCACACCTCTCACTTAACTCCACCACCTTAAAATATCTCCGCAGGAATGCGAGTGCTACAAGTTTCGTTACCAATTGTGATGTAATTATGGAATGGTAACATAATTTTGCCTCAAAATTGTTCTATATAATATAGTTGTAGTACATATTTATCTTTTACAAAAATTCTTAGAAGCAAAATGTATTGGTGAAGATGAATTTTAGGAACATTTAACGCTTTTGAAAAATCACAGCAATGGAGTAAAACAACTGAAGAAAATTACATAACTATCGAAAGTCCATCAAAATACACTATTAAATTTTCAACAAAAAGCGTAAATAAGAATAAAGTGAGTAGAGCAGAAATAAAAGTTCCTACACCAATAGCATATCATAAGCAGTGCCAACAAAATTTTGGAACGTGTGATTCACCTATTAAAAACATATTTCCTGATTGAATAATGGCTCAAAAAGCCAAAATAACTGACAAAAATTCAAATTTTTACGTTTAAAGTATTGCTTCTGAAATAAAAATTGAGCTGATGTAGATGAAGGTGCAACAGCAAAATATTATTTGAATGGGCAAATACACCATTTAAAAATACTATAGGTTACCATTTTGATGGTTGAAAAATATTACGTTTGGTGTCATCAGTACGTGAAAATTAAGTCTTCCGGGCATTATGGTAACGAGGACTTTTGGAATATGGAAAAGACGATTTCCCATTTTATCACAAAGTTTTCGATGCAGTTTCGTTGGCACAAAGGGTAATTATTTCAACAGGAATATTACATAACCAAATTGCAGTATTTTGACGCAAGAACGATTTTAACGTCTCGTCATGTATCACGAACACACAGTTAAGGGTGATCACTCTTGTGAACACCTACCGTGGGACGCAACAGGCATTTCACAGAACGAGCATTTGTACACTTCATTTTACTGTACACTTTGATTTTTATGTCCTATCTCACTGCTTTGATTCTCAAAATGTTTCTTGTTGTGAGTAGTAACTCAATGGTTAGTTACTGATTAGCTAAGATGAATAAACGCAAAATGAGTTACGGGTCCAGTAAACTTATTGGCCAAGTAGCTACTTGACACTTTACTGGAAGATGAATAATCCGGGCCTAACTGCAATAGAAATATACAGAAATAAAACAGTTTCTTTTTGAAAAAATATAAGATTTAGGGAAATAAACTTTACTTATTTGGCGATTTACCTCAAAATCTATTTCAATTCTCTCTTTATTATTGCCGTGCGACGAACATCTCATCCGATTTTTGGAGTATTTATTACTGTGCGATGATATTACCATTCCATGCTTGCTGCCTTCTAGCTACAATAATCTCTTGGGGATTCTTTCATGATCGTAAGGCATAAAGAGGGCGAGAGTTACTTTGTATCGCAACATTTGTATCACTAGCGACATCCTGAGGTATTTGGTTATCTACACCAAATATCAAGCACCTCCAAAATTGTTTAAACCTACATGCAGCTTCTGGAAGGAGCGCTCTAAAGGTTAACTACTTGTCGATGTGCCTAAAATTTGCACAATCTATAATCAGTGAGTAATTGTAAAAATCCACTATCGTCACATATTGTAATATTTTTAATTAAAAACTGATCACATTTAATCCTCCGTACATAATGGACGCTTTGCCGGGAAAAATCCCACAAAGTCTGAATAATGTAATGGACTTTTTCATACGGTAGTATCGTAAATCCGGCTTTCGTGGAGAACACCGTTATATAAATCATCTAATACATCAATTGTATACGCGGTATGAGACGAGAGAGCTATTTTGAAAAATATTCCTCATCGAAATTGTGAAATTATGTAGGGTTTAGCGAATGGAAATATATTAATGGCATTCATTAATCAAAATCGAAGGGAAAAACTTGTTTGTGTTTTGATGTAAGAGAGCTACGGGAAACATCACCCGTTGGCGCAAGGAAAATTTAAACATTAGTTAACATAGGGACACCGCAAACAATTCATACGTACATTTATACTACCGTTGAAAATAGAATGTACCAATATGTGGTCAGCGCGGATGTATGTATACATGTATGAAAGCTTCTCCCACCATAACTTCTTGACGGGTACATCGATTTTGATGTACATTAGCTGAAGCTGCCTACTTCTCTGGAAATATCATAATTCACATATTACCAAAGGCTCACTCTCTGTTCTGACAGAAATTGAATATTTTTCAAAATAACGTAATTTAGGTTTATGGTACTGGCAGACGTGTTTTGTTAGTATCAAAATACGGTTTGTACATATAATCATACCTCGAAAATACCGAAAATCCTAAATTGATTCGATTTCCACAGAAATCAGAAGAGGTACCATTATTTCGGCCAAGAAAGTGAATTTTCGAATTTCGGGATGAATTTCTTATACTATGTAAGTGAGTAGGTTTTTAGCCTTCTATAGCGACATTACAAAAACGGTAAACGGCCGTATCACAACTTTCTTTTACTATTTTTACCAACAAATGTCATGATCTTGTTATTCTAGCACAATGAGTGTCCAATCAGGTTTCATCCAGGTAAATGATTATACAATTTTTTCGATCAGCAATAATAAGGTGAAAGCAGTAGTTCACAAGTACAATATGCAGTCGACCTTCCGTAAGTGTAATTTTCATGCGCCTCCAAGGAAAGTTAGAATTGTAGAAAATTCAAGTTACAGTCGAAATTCTGCAGGATATGTCATAGATTTCCAAGTAAAATTCGAATTATAGAAAATGTGAGTTTTCACGGGAAAAAACGCTCAAGTTGTGAGTTATATTCTCAAGTATGAAAACAAATCTGTGGTGTAAAATAAGTAAACCAGTATTGGTTTCGATCAGACATGATTTTCCTCATTTTGAAAACTGCTGTTAGGATCTGCTACGTATGTGTTTATGTACAATATTATAATTATGAAATCATTTAATGATAAGATATTGGTTAATAGCTGTTGCCTGTCTTCAAAAGCCTATCGCTGAATCATTTTTTTTTATTTATAGATTATATACATAATAATGTAATAATGAGCACTAAAAAGGAGGCATTTAACAGGGATACCAAAAACTAACTTCAAATATATTTACTACACTAAAATAAAGGGGATTTGCAATCAGAATTGTTTGAAGCAGGCATGGTTATTTAAAAAAAACCTCATACCTACTGTGAGAGATATTCACAATTCGATTAAATTATGAAGAAACCACTAGCTGGGTGTCAAATAATGGAGGTATATCAGAAAAAATTGTTTGAAGGATGATTTATAAAATGAATATGACTAAATGAGTAAAAGCCTTCTACGCTAAATACTTCTCTAAAACTGTTAATAGAAGATGAAAGGAAATCACAGTTCATAAATAGGTTATGACCACTTCAATGCCCTAAGAAAATATTACTAGACTAAATATCTAAACAGAATTGATTTGCAGTCAAACTTCTGCAATTCTAACTTCTATATATCAAATTTTAAAATCTAGCTTGGCTAGAAGTGACTTATTTCCATGTAATACAGTTTCTATAACTCGAAATAAACATGCCAGATATCATCACCCGAAGTAATCTTAAACATTTGCCAGCCTTCTCTAAAATGAAACAATTCCGTGATAAGGAGAATTATATGAATGCAGGTGTTGTTTACTGGCAATAGAATGTACTCAAATATTGTCAACAGAAAAATATGATAATCCATAATGACTCGTAAAACAAATTAGAAAAATAGAAACTTAAACGAAAGAGGAAACTCAGATTTTTGTCAATCTGGAACAAATTGTTAAGAATTATCTATGCTTAGTGAAACGGAAAAGAAGAAAGTGTATATGGCATTCGAATTTCACATCCCAGCTAACATGCTATCGATCACATTAAAAAATAATAAAAAAATGCTTATACATATTATCAGAAAATGGTGATGTGCATCAGGTCAACTGATGATTTAAGCCTTTTGATCTCAATTTTTAAAGTCCGTTTGAAAAATAAAAATCAGACCATTATATATTTTTCGATGCATTTTGCAAGGTAGACCCCCAAAATGTTTAAACTGCAATTGTGCAAAAGCTCTTCATCAGACATGATCCTCCTTGGGTACGAATGATTTTCATATCATCAGATCATCGACATCATTTAAACGAAAACTAATTTTCCAATATGAAAATTAATAGAGTAATCACTTTTTGGAGAAAAGACACTTTTTAACGGATTTTCCGGCTTTTCCCGATGAAAAATTAACATACAGTGTTTTGTAACATCGCATTTTAAAGTCTTTTCAATTCTGTATCATTTTCACACTGAGTGTTAAACCACTATACCACTTCTTTTTTAACTACTATGACTTTTCTCACAAATGTGAAAATTTTCGGAATTAGAAGTTATGTCAAAATTAATTCGCTTCCATAATGTAGTTCGTGAAGGAAGAAGTTGTATTGTAAAAACATTAATGTTACTAAAACTAGAAATTAATATTTTATAATCATCAGTTCTAACGTAGAAGGAGCTACCAGTCTGCTAGATGTAAATGGCAGTATCATACTAGCTATAGAATGAGAACCATTACTAAAGAACGGTAAACATCTGTACTGTTACGTTCGTGAGTTCTAATAATTAATAACACTAAATATGACTAATAGTATCGTAATTTGTTTAACTAACTTTAACACTATACGGACTTATTTGGACAAGTAAGGGAGAATTCGTTACAGTATGAACGGTTATTAGCCTATGAAGTGTTTCTGACGATTAATTTAACGTTATCTTACTGTTGTGATATACATTAGTAAAGGCTGCAATAAATTTGTTGTTTCCTCTTTATTTAACACCGTAACTATACTGTACATTTGACTTGCCGTCTAAATGGAAGCGTTACATCCGATTAACTTTACTCTCTGTTGCTGAAGTACACGATGTAGTGTTTGCACTTCGAGAAGAATCCGATAACGAACCGATAATAGATATTGTGTTAAATTAGGTCACCCCTTGAGTCATGAGAGCATCGATTCCTTACGGTCCTTCCGTTCGAATCCCCTTTTGGACCCACGTCATTCCGGCTGTACAAGTCGGTGTTTTTTCTGCGGCGAATGTACGTGTAACGATATTCCGGTATATTTTAATGTTTGATCAGACTCGTAGGGGACCGCTGTTCGCATCTCTCGCATCTGCACCCTTCCGAGGCATAGATATTATCATAGGAGACGTATTATGTAAAATAGAACAAAGATATATGGTAAGTACGTCATATCGGACGAACTTAGGCAGCGGGTGTCTTTATTTTCTTTTGCTGTCGGAACGAATTTTTATGGTGGATGGATGATAATTAATTTTCATCCGCCTGATGCGAATACGACTTTGTGGATTGTTTGTTTTGTGTGCGTGCGATGTGTAGACTAGAAGAACGTGTCAGGTTCAGAATACGTGAAGGTTGTTGAGTAGTTTGAAGCGTGTAATTGCCATTTCCTTTATTGGTGTACTAACTTTATTCCTCTTTTGTTTTTTGTCGCTTTCTCTTTAAATTAACTTCAAGTGTGTTGGCACTTTGTGGATTTCTTGCTGCGTAATTTTTATGATCCTTTCTTGCTGTAAGTATGTGGTGGAATAATTTTTCAATGTACTTTGTACAATTGACATTGTACAATGTACAATATACAATGTACAATGTACTCAAAGTACTCAATGGACTTTTGGAGATTATCTTACGGTTATTATCATAAAAATAAATACTAGATCGATGTATAGTTCACTATTCATTGGGTGGGAGGAAAAATCAGATCTGTCTTCATACTCTTGTTATCAAATGAATTTCAATTTTACCTTAGAGCTACGTAGTTAAGGTACATAATATAATACCTATATTAAATAACATCACATGCCCCATAAAAACAGAAATTCTGGAAAAATTGTCAAAAACAAATGGTCTCAACTGTTGCAAGCATCTGTGTTACGCTCAAACTAAAATCAAAATATCAAAATTTCTCAAAAGTAAAATAAATATCATATTCTTTTTTAACACTATTTTACTCAGCCAATGTTGAACACTATTAAAAATTTCATTTCATTTCCTACATATACTCTTGTGAGCTGGAACGTATCTCCATCACAAAATGACAATGGAAATTTCGAAAATGTCAGAGAGTCTTGCATTTTCGTTTGCAGTTAGTTTCCCGAATTGTCCCGAATTCCATGGAAAGTCGAGCACGCACTTTGTGGGATAGTTAAAACGTGTTCGAATATCCTGAATTATTATAGCCTCAACTAGAAGGTTGAAGTTGTCGAATTTGCCGGTACAAGAAGCCTCTTCATCCAAAATTATCGAAACATTCTAGAGCGTCCTGTATTATTATAGGACGATCTGGAACATTCTAGAAAATTCTAGAGCATTCTGGAATATTCTGGACATTCGCAAACTTTCTCGAATAGTCCATGAAATTTTGGAATATTTTAGGACATTTTAGAATATTATCGAAAGTTTCGTAGAGGGAATTCCGTTCGATAGTCCAGAACAGTATGGAACATTCTTGGAAAATCGCTAATATTCCGTAACTGGAAGTCCTTCGAAGTACAGAATTTCTGAGATATTACAGGCCATTTTCGAATATCCTGGTACATCACAGACATTCGTAAGCACCCTTGTGGATTGTAGATGGCGTTTCTAAAATATTCAGAAAAAACCTAGGACTTTCTGGGAGGGTCTAGAATATTCAGGAACATTCTGGGAGATTCTCGAAGGTTCCTATAGGTTATTTCGTTATAAGGCGTTATTGAATATTTTGGACTTTCAACGAGCTTCTATAACATTTTCGAATATTTCGAAGCATTGCAGAACATTCTGCGTTTGTGCCTCCATTTACAGCCATATAAACGTGTCCAAAGCGTCCAATCGAAACCGAAACCCTCTTCGTGGACGAGGTATGGATGGCTATCATATGAAATAATCCCTACGGGGCTATGGGAACGAGATGCAAAATTGCTCGGATATAAATTCTACTAAAACCTAATAACGGTCCATCGGATTATGATAACGAGAGGATGTTGGCGACCTTTAATAAGTAGGACAAGGAAATTCCAGTACAGAAATGTAATTATTAAAATC
The DNA here is from genome assembly GCA_963576515.1 of Cryptocephalus primarius. NCBI lineage: Eukaryota > Metazoa > Arthropoda > Insecta > Coleoptera > Chrysomelidae > Cryptocephalus > Cryptocephalus primarius. The sequence continues at coordinate 7,448,377 of OY754938.1, read as the reverse complement.
AACCAAATCAATCTGTCATTTTAAATAAAATGATTTTTTTTCGAAAAATTCGGATTTTTGAGAGCTTTAACACGATATCTTATATGGCAGTGTTGAGGAAAAATTTGATGCGATGTAAGATAAGAAACCATTACATGATTTAAGGTTGGTTTTAAATGGTAACAAGAATGTATCATTGATGACAATCATGAATCAACTGCCAAATTTAAATACATCTTGTTTTAATAATCCACGTGTTTAAAACACTAAGAAGTATAAAATAATTTTTCCCAGCCCAGTACAGTTGTATAATCCCATACATGATCTTAAATCCATACAGACTGTCTAGAAAAATTATAGGTATTAACTTTTGATAGCGGTGAACGAATTTAATACCTTCGTAAGGCATCGAGGTTGATAATAATTGATGCATGATTGGTTCTTGTTTTAAATTAAAAAAATCTATGCACATTTCCGGAAAATTATACTTCTTGCAGGCTTTTCTAGCCGTGATACACTGGCGAAAAAATTATCAGTACTAAATATTGATGTGTTCAGCGTAAGGATAAATATTCTTAAAGTGCGTTTTGTAAAAATGTCTACGTGTTCCAGCAAGTTCAAACTTAATATCAACCGAAGAGACTTGTTGATACGTCATCATTAATTGCAGCACATACTCGAAAGCAATCGTTCCAATCGAATGCGATCAGAGAGGCAAGTCCTCCTGATTTCCTCCTCTCTGTCTCTCTACCTCTACCCTCGCTTTTCTCTCCTTCTCTTTCGCTCCCCAAGATGTTCTTTATTACGGTGAAATGGAGTGAAAAAAGTTGTAGCGACTTGTAGCAATCCCGGGGAAGCGTATCAAAGACGGAGACGCGTGCAAGAGAGACGTTATCAGGCGCCAGAGGGTGGACAATAGGCCGGAGCTCTCTCAAAGGACAAAGCGACCGCAATTACGTCTGGAATAATCAAAGACTACATCCTGTAATGGGACCAGGATTTGCTATGGGGATTTCTGGGGTTCCTTGTCTCTTGTTCAATATCCTCTAAGCTGTACTCCGTCCGATTTTACAAAAGCTCCATCAGACATGAAAGAGGCGGCATTTTTTCGTTCGCGATTTTGTCTCCTTATTCTCGTTTCATTTTATTACTCGAACAAAACGGTCTGGTTTGATTTATCGAGGTGGACCGATTTTGAACTAATTATTGCGGTCGATATGAATTGGCTTTCTCCGGTATCGAAGATCGTTGTACAGCGTGTCGTAAATAGGTGATTATCACACCGAGTTGTAAGTAAGAATCGTGTTCGACGAAGAGGTCCACCAGGATTTGATGAAATCGATTTTACAAAAATTCATAACAGCTCCGCATCCCATTCCCTCGATGTACGTAGTTCATATTTTACGGCTATGTGCTTCGAAACGCCATCGAGTACTTTCCAGCGGTGCAAACTGTAATTTCGTTAATGTGAAATAGCGGAAAAATGGGGAATTTTATGTACTTAGCGAGTGTAGGAATTTTTAAATTAGACGAAAGGAGCTTTTGGAATCTAAAAGGTTTATGGAGATCTGAAAATTTTAATTTAATTATGGAAGTTATAACACCTTATAAATATAAAGGGAATTCCAAAGGAACTAATTAAAGGGTCAACATCTAAAAAGGCCTCCATAGTAAACCTCGATGGTATACAGAGTTTACCTTTTTCCCTTTAATTTTAAATTGTAGAAATAGTCTAGGGTATAAAGTCCAAAAGTTCTTCTCGAACCTCAAATGACTCAAGTGCCTTATAATTGAATTTTGAAATTTTGCACAATTTTTAAATTTCTTTAATTTAATTTAATAATTCAAAAAAGTTTCCTATGCCACCTCAAGTAGGGAGTCCAATCCAAATCGTTATTATTCCGATATTCCGATAACTTGTATGGAATATCTATACTGTATTAAAAACCTAAAGATATTAAAAACCTAAAGAAAGAAACCTATATTTACTGTAGCACCCACCTGCATCCCCGTAACTTATGGATGATTATCCGTAAAAATTGACTAATTAGGGAGTGGTGAAATCCGGAAAAATCATAGGTATAAAAATAAACTTTGTTATAACATTGTTTGGCATTTTAGCAATACGAGGAAATATAACTTATTTTTGTGAAGAAAATGAGGAACACGACCAACCAAAGAACTACGATAATGGAAAAACAGAAAATGAGTCAGTGGAAAAATTTTATGCTCTTATAAACCTTGAAGAGGCCAAGAATCTCCAACTCGAGGAATTGATAAACAATTTTCCTTATCACGATTTAATGATGATTCGAATGTACAGCACAGAATCGTAACAATGAAATGTTTTGAAATTGACAGACTACCATGTACACTTACTAACAACGAAGCTAAAGCTCCCTCGTATCATGCATGTTATCAGTGTAACAACAAAAATTTCTATATTGTGATGAACTATTTTGAGGATTCACTTTTCACTTTTAAAAACATTGTTCTCAAATATCTCCGAGCACTACGCATTTCATTTCACTTGCTTTCCGCTTTATTTGTCATTATATTCAAACTAATTATTTTACTTGTATATTTATAAGTACATAGATTTGCGATTTTAATTATTAGAGTTTATTTACATACTGTATCATACCAACTTTTTAGTAAGATTATCGTTTAATTCCTTATGTAACCTGTTAGATAATAAGGTATATTATCATTACGATTATAAACAACCAAGAAGAAACCGTTCAAATTTTAGATTCAACTGATATTTTTTGTGATGCTGTAAAAATACTTCAGAAAACTATAAGAATGATGAAGTTCATTAAATGAAATGGATCACCTGAAAATTTTGAACAGGAACATATTCCTAAACGAGTTCTAAGGTATACTATCACCGTTAGAGATGGCAGCAAGACAATTAAGTAAAAAATTAGTAACTCTTGTGATTGCTGAATGCATTTCGAAATATCTGTTTGAAAAATTAAGAAAAAAATATCATTTGAAAGAGACGTTAGTATATATTTGTCGAAACAAGATAAAATAATTTCGTAATCAAAGTCTTATTACAATAATCGTGTATTTAGAAAATAGCAACAGTTTACGTTCCAGTAAATATTTTGAAAAGATAAATAAAGCTGCTATTTCATTGGCAGAGGACATTTTTAAAAGAATTCGCCCCTCAATACTTGAGCTCACGTTCCAACTGATGGAGTTCCGACAGCTGGAGAAAGCTTATCCATATAGCATAGTAGAGAAATGCTATTGTCGAACGTGGAGAAATTTTTCCAATTGTTAACTATCTCAAAAACACTTGAATGAACTTTAACTGAATTTTATTTGCAATGCTGATCAAAATCAAAATTAGAAACAGCAATAACGCAATTACATTTTTAAAGTATGCTTTTTCCTTCGTGATATAAATGTATTATTCCCGCGAGTTTATTAGTGTGTTTCTAAAAATATCAGTAAAATTTTTTATAGATTTCATATAATGTTTATCTTTAATACAAAATATTGTAAATAAGGCAATAGCCAAATATAATATTTCTAAGGGATTTATTTTGTTGTTTCCCGAAATTTAGTGTATAGATGCATAAATACCCACACACTAAACAAGCTGAATAAGAGACCCCAATAAAATGTATCAAATATTGTAAAGGAACTATTCGAATAATTTTGTAATTATCAATTCGATATTCGAACAGTTATAGGCGTCGGATTTTTGGAAACTTCTACCATCATGTAAAGAGTATTAGATTTTTCGTCTCCATTTCGAATACTAAAAGCAGCAACGAGCCTGGGTCCAAATATTTTGCTGGGCCCCAAATGAAACAAGTATTAACTTGCTCCGTGCTTCCGGGTCCGAAGCACACCGGTAGATACGCCAATGCTACACGTTGGTGCAATATTTGTTCGTTAATTAATGCAGGGAACGTTCTTGCAAAATTACATTAGCTCAGTGAACTAAATTATTGTACAAACGAAAAATTGTTTTAAACTGAGAGAAGCTTTATGTAATAGTGTATATTTGGAATATTTCGCATATTTACCTAGTTTCAAAATCATTGGAGAATTTCTTTATATATATAATACATGAAATATTATTAGAAAGCCTTTTTATTTTTACATTCAAAATTATTGAGAAAAATATCTGGTGTCCGGGTATTACCTTAATAAGCCACTAGGTAATAACGAGGATAAGTGTGATTAGTATTAGTATTAACCACAGTACATTTTATGTGACAAATAAATAAAATCTATACAATTTTCGTTACTCCAATTATTTCGATTTTTTTCAGTTTGGTACTTTAGTGGGCAAAATTTGATCCCACTATACGGGTAAATCATGACGTAACCCAGCAATAACTGTTTAATATATATTCCTTTAAAACAATAACACTTCGATGTCGTTACGTTTATGACGAAAGGTTTGAACGCCACATTCGTTTCATTCATTTCCAGCAGAACCGACGTAACTAAGTCCCATTTTGAAATATAATGCCAGATAGTAGTACTAGATTAAAGAAACATGTGGGAGTTGGAATAAGTCAGATACGAGAGAGAAATATAAATTAAAATAATAACTGCTAGTATAACGGCAATATTTCTATAATGAATTAACATAGAATGGAGTATAGAAGAAAAAATGCTGACGTGACTGTAACTATCGTGTTCCTGGTGCATAAATAATAGAACCAGCCATTCCAGTCGAGCCCCTATACAATAAATTTGAGCGATAAACGAAAAAGCATGCTTAAATATATCCGCATATTTATTTCAAAAATTCACGAATCGGCCCTAGTATAAATGCCTGATTATTATTCAAATATATGAATAATCTTTGGGGAATTATCTCGCTGAGAAAAATGGCTTTATTTCAGAAAAACCCTAGGGAATAAATCGCTGTTGGAGGGATATATTAAAAAATTCATAATCACGAGCCTCAAATCTTTAACGTACATACTTTCGAGACAATTTTGTCATAGAAACTTAATCGATTAATCTTTTTGTATATAATATGACAGCCTTGGGGCGATTTTTGTAATCGAAATAAAATCAAACGAAAAGTACATTTTATTTTTAGACCTTATACGATGAGGTTGTATTATTTGTAATTTTATCTTTAGATAGCAGAAACGCAAAATAGGGCTAGTAAGCAATAAAGGGCAATAAAGCAATATTAAACGCATCCCAAACTTCAATTGATTATGATTTTGAGGGAAACCACTTGACCCTTAAGAGAGAGGAATCTGTAAACTTCATTTTAGTTAACGTAAAGAGTATTCTTGTGAATTAGCACTTCAATTTAGCACCACCTTAGCTCCACTAGCAATATTAATATTAATTCAGGTAACAACACTTTATAGTCGTATTTCTATACTAGAAGATGGCTGTTGAAATAATTGATAGAAAAATATTACATTTTTGAATAGACAATGAAGAGGCCTTTCAAATGATGTATCACAAGTCCCTACTTCCCATTTAAAAATTTCAGGGGTATAACTGTCATATTGCCAAATAACAGGAATATATGTATCATATTCTAGTTCAGAAATGTCTTCGAATAGTTTAAATTCCTGAAATTACATTTTTTAACTTAATATAGTACACATTTGGTACGAATTCAACAAAGTACCTAAAGTAAATGCTACACAGATAGATGGATAAACATAATTCAATAGAATTGGTTACATATAATAGTGATACCTATAATTAATTTTTATATTTTATATATTATATTACAAACAATAATGTTACATTTCTTGAACCCACGACTTAAACCGTTGCACTTGAAGCATCAATTTATATTAACAACCAAGCTTTATTTCCTTTATCGGCATAATTTGATTCTAGGAGTAGTGATCCATTACAGCATAGGTTCCGGTGTCAGCAACAATGACCGGATTCTCACTCTTGATAGTGTTTGATTTCTATTCTCTTCTAACATTCTGTTTAGTTCATTCACGAATTCATTTAACAATTTCTAAGACTTCTCACGATTAAGTAATTTTGTTAATTACGTTATCCTCAAATTTGTTTTGAATTTGTTCATACAAGGGTTATTGTATTTTGATGCAATCTTCTGGTCTTTCACCAAAAATTCAATATATTTTTAGTTTTTGTTAATTTGGCAAAGAGGTTGTCTGCTACAGGATCTAGTTTATTTTTGTTAGTTTTGAACGCACAGTCAGTCGTTTGTTTACTATTCGGTTTATTTTTCACTAATAATGAAGGAAATAATTGTCGATAAGCTGACGACCTTTTGTTCTTAATGTTCACTATACTACTTATTGTATGTGAATATCTAAGCATATTAACCCTTTTCTACATAGTGTCGATGTTCGAGCACAGTGTTAATCGTTTCCTTGATTTGAGTATTTTCATCCTACAGTAATCTGGTTTATATATTAATAAACGTTTTTCTTTATTAATAGGTAAGTATTTTTCTTACCATAAACTTTGTTGTTTATTTGGTTGAGCTTGTGGTCCAAATTCCATAGGATTAAGATCGGGAAGTTACGCGAGCAGTCTCAGTAAAGTATGTCTGTTTTATTCAATAATTTTATCCACCTCATATGTTTTAAAATTTGGCTTTCTTAGTGTATCATTTTTTAACATTTTGTTGGCAAATGGAATCCTTCGGCGTCAAGCCAGAATTACATAACTTCTTTTCTTGAGTTTATTTTAGGACATTTCTCAATTTGAACGTTATGATATGGTTCATTGTCATGACAGGAACACTTTTTGGAGCTAAATTAAGTATGAGTTTCTCATTAATCAGCTTTTTTACTTTTCGAAACACCTTCGAATCTCAATTCGGTGAGGTGAGTTATACCTATGTGTCCTACTGCCACATTTTTTTCTCCATATTTTCAAAATATATAATAGTTGCAAAGAGAATTTTGTTGTAATTTCACTGGCTTTACTGTAGCTCTAGCTCGGAAAACCCATTTTTTCACTCTAATTATTTAATAACTATCATACAAATGACGCATCTATTATAGAAATTCATTACCTTTAGCATCAAGAATAAGCCCGCTTTCTATTTATTTTCATCTAAATTTTCGTTTATTTACGTTTCTAAAGTTTGAATGTCGAATACATGTCAATTTGGATTTCGTAGCAGTTAGCTGGTTTTTCAGATACCTCTACCTCAGATACCTCAGATACCTCATTAAGATGTCTTTTGATATACTATATATCGGGCTTAGTTCACTACACAATTCAAAACAGTACAAAAATTGAACTCCTGTAAATTCATTTTTGTGAGAACTTCTTGTTCAGTAGGTTTTCGCAGTATACCCCCGATATATATATGTAGTTCGTTAGTGAAGAAGTTTGCTAAACTGTAAGTTATACATTTGTGTATTTATCTAGTGATGACCGTGGATATACAAGATAATTTATATCAAATTATACTTTAAAGGTCTTGAATATGTCCTCACCTAATTAATGAAAAATTTCCAATTACCGAGCACTTAAATTAAACCTCGACGGAGGCACGACGACGTCTTTCCTTCCTCCGTTTCCTACGGAAGAATTATATTGAACGTACTATTGAAAATTCCACGGCCATTTATCCATTCCGGTTGAATTAATTTTCCTTTCTTTAATAATCGACTACCGAGCCATTTAAACTTTATCCCTGCGCCCGGGTCCACGGTATCGGTATTTAATAAAGCAAATGTTTCGCATTCCTTCCCTTTTTAACGAGTTCCGTATCAATGCGAAGGGTATTCCCTTTGAATATGTTATAGGACATAATCTATCAATCTGAAACTGGGGCAGGGTTAACCATTCTTCGATAAAAGTGCGCCACACACTCACACAAGAGCGGCAGTATGGGTTAATCTCGGCTCGAAATCGAGCTTTTTAGATTTATCGTCTTAACAGAAGTTTCATAATAGAATATTGGAGATATAGTAACGGTTGGGCATCTTGTGCACCAAATGAGATATATTTTATATTCAAAGACGAGGTATTACATCTCCGAATATAAGTTTAAACTAACTTAATGCACCAAATTAGTAATTGAAAAAAAATGTGGGGTGTAGTGTAGTGACACATTTTTTAAATATTCGACATGCAACATATCACGGATTTAATTGCATGCAATTAACAGTGAATCGTTTCAACATTATCCCAACTTGCCTACGGCTAATAATTTCTGTATGTATAATGTTTGTATTGAACTTAACTCAAAATCTTATTCTTTCTTTTTCTTAAATTCCCAATAGAAAACACAAATTATTATTCCCGATTCATTAACCTTTCCATCAATCTAACTTCTTTCTCACAAAAACGATCCTTCCACCATCCTACCAGTTACAGATGATATATATACCTTATCATATTTATTTTACAATGGAACGAGAACACAATATTCTCTGACAAAAGCATGTTCAGCCGTAAAATTAATGTTACGTGTGTCACATAAAAACGTTCACATTCTTTGTTTAGAACTATTAGATAATGTTACGTTATTTATTTCCGCCTTTATAGCTCGAATGATAATAAACTTTATTACACATAGAAATGCTATTGATGGGGCATTCCGATAAAAACTAACGAGGGTTCGTTCTGTTTGCTAATGGCGTTTTTAAAAATGTGTGCATTAGCAATAAATATAATCAGATCGTTTTACTTCTCCCTCGCTCTATCGATGTAAGAATGCGATAGGTAATTGACGTAACAAAAAATAAACGGAGAAACTTAAATAACTTTAAATAGTACTGGATGTATTTTACACTGTCAATTATTAAGATTTATATGCAGTTTTAAATTTATGGAGCTTCTTTGTTGCGATTGTAACAAATATTAAATCACTAAAATAACTTCATTAAATTTACAGCAATTTAAATAATATTTTAAATCATGGCATTTCTCTCTCATTAAATTACACTGACTGTGGCAGAAATAGTTTTAAAACTTATATACAGACAGGATATGAAGGTAATAAGAATGGAGAAATAGGCGCTAACCAAATATTATCAATAAAATAGCTGAAATTGGTTATTTTGTCTAAATACAGCTGTAAATATTTTGCAAGCACGCGATGTGTTAAATTTGCATTTGCACCTCCCTACCTTGGCGTTCCGTTATTTTCTATTATGGTGGCTTTGGATTTTCATGGTAGGATCCCTAATGAGGTTTAATCTAATTGAAATACTCGCGTCGAACCTCTGATGAAGTGTATTAAATTTAATTATATTCATTTGAATATTTCTGTTTGTTGAAGGATGTCTACCTTATTCACAAATATGGTGCTGAGAAAATAATGAAAGGAGCTATTATAAAATTTCCATTATGGTATACGGAAACAGTCTCAAGTAAATATGATAAAAATTTGAGTACCTATCACCAATCAAAATAATGATATAAAGACATGCAAATTTTGTAACGAGGATGGTGGTAAGGTTTATTAATATCAGCAGGTTTATCGTTAGAATGTTGGAGTACGATATCCTGATGTTGAGTGGTTAAGTTTACCTTTGAATTATTCATGTAAAGGGTGAAAAGAATTCTGATTCGCTTAAAAAGGGGATTAAAAAAAATGAAGATATAATTCAACTGCAACTAAAGAAATCGACTTCAAAATGAAACTCGCCCAAATTTTAAAATAGGGGTTAAGGTCATTTCAATTTTTAGTGAAAAAATAAGGCAGTTTTGGATAATTTTTACCTAATAAAGATAGCTACTTTTTACTTTATAACGAACGAAAGTGACTAAAAATAAATCATTTAACGATAAATTTAGAGCGCTCATAACGAATGTGGTAAATTATTTATTATTTATGGATACAGTCGAAATTTATGGTTGGTGTTACACTACATTTGCTAAGAATTATTTTTGACAAAACCCATTGACCCGTAATTTTTCCGGATGTTACGAAATGCCTTAGGAACAATGTTACATAAAATCGAAATGCGCTTCTACCTTGGGGTGGGCAGAATCACCCCTTCTGGGAGGGTTCAAATTGTTATGTAGAAACTACAGCAGGAACTGAGTTCTAACTAATCATAACAAAATCTGGAAAAAAATTTCGTAAAGTCAATAATTTTTGAGTTATTCGTGATTGAAAATATCAATTTTTCATCCAATATGTGCATGTTTTCGTGCCACTTTTTAGAAATAACTCAGAACTTAGGTGTTATCGAAAAAAGATTGTATACAAAAGTAAATCTTACAAAACAATTTAGCATTATTTTTGTATTAGATGATATGGAAAACGAGTTAAGGCCCACTGAAAACTAAAGTCGAATCTTTCAATGTACGTCAAACAACCGAAACACGAAAAGTTTTTCTCGGAAATTTTGTATGAACTAAATTGAATTATCTGGATAAAAATTTAAAATGTAAAGTAAAAGTTGTTAGCAAAAATATTAACGGAGTTATAATGGAAATAAATGAGAGTCACGCTTGTTCGTAGAAAACATTTCCAATGAATCGAATGATCGCGTTTTTATCGCAAAAATTATATTTGACTGTAATTTAAGTACAATTTTCCGTGTAATGTGTTCAATAACTTCACCAAGTTACGATGCCCAGGTTAGATTTGAAAAATTGAAATTTCCACTGTAACTTTTTACAATAATTTTTTTCACGGAAAATTCATTTTCCCAAAATAAAACTTGACTGAAACCATCGCTCAAAGTTTTCGTTTAGGTATACGTTCTCCGAGTAATTTTAAACAAAAAATATCGAAAACGAAGGGTTTAGAATTAAACTTTACCGTACGAGTATCTAATGAAATTCGTCATAAATTGTTTTTTGAAGCATCTGTATAGCCCAAAAATAATGAAATTATCGTGGAAAACACAATTGAAACTTTAGAGCATTTGATTTAGATGACAGGTTGAAACCTACCAAAATCTTAAGACCTATATTCCATCACAAAATATAACATAAAAAATACATATTCAAACATGATTTCAATTTAAAAAATGATTGATTATATATTTATATCATTTTTTTCAGAAGAGTGACTTCAGGGGTTGAATTTGAATCCAATTATAAAGTACAATAAGAGATTTTTTATTTTTCATTTCATTATAAATACACCTTTATAATATTTGAAGCTGTTAAAAACTATTTTTTCTCTTTAATTTTCTTATAAGGGGTAGTTCCTAAGGATTGAAACCTAGTAAAATATCAAATTTTATTCCAGAATGGAAAAGAAAATTTTTTATACATATATAGTATAAACCTATGATTTCAATTTATGAAACGCCCAATTTGGTAGTTTCCATAATTTTTCAAATGGGAAAATTTGCACTCACAAAAACAGAAGGCACACATCGGACCATATATGTATTGAAGCAGAGATTAAAATAGGCTGAATTATAAATTTTGATGAAAATCCATGTTTCATTTTTTATTTCCGCGGCGTGCGATTATAAGACCATTAAATTCATTTTTTGAATATCTAACAACTTACAGCAGTATTCTTAGATTATGTGACAGAAAACTGAAATTCAAATAAATATGAAGCGGACTCCAAACAAACGGTAATATATCTGTTTTATATCTAACAATATATAGATGTAAATAATATAAATATAACGTAATATAACTATAATAAAAATATCATAATAGACGTACTTAATCGCGTGAATAGAAATGAATGGCGAGAAAAGCGTGACCCACAAAAAGGGACCCATACTTTGGTTGAATATTTACGACATAACTTTGAAAACTGCTCTATTTAGGGACCGGAAATGGTGACTTTTGTTTGGTTGATTTTGAACCTAATTTAAGTACTTTTAGCGAATATGATTTAGTCTGAAGCCTTACCAGAATCGACTCGTTGCAGTAACTAAAGCTCTATCTAAATACGTAGTAAAGGCAATAATTAACGATGAGCAAATTTTCATACCCATGTGACGCGAGCGAATGTAAAACGTCTCAAGTATACAAAATGAAAAAATTACATATTTTCTTTACAATGCCGTAGTGTGCATCATAAACTTTAAAGCTTTTACGACTCTAAGCAGTAAATTTACGTTACTGCTCACACTTCCCGCCAACCTGAAATTTTAACAGGTAAAGTACCCACTACAAACGACGGCGTTACGTGCATCAGTTACTAAATTATGAAAAAAATGCCTTGTTACCATTCGGCAACAGATTCCCTCCCCTCCTTAAAAATTACGAAAACAAAAGATGAAAGCCGAAATATGAATCTTATTAGACAGCCCACTTCAGTGTGAAAGTTATAATAATTTGTATTCATTAAATTCGCTCATGGCCGAAGCCGTCTTTGAAGGCAAAATTGAAAAGGCTGAACATGTAATTTAATTGGGGCAGAAGAGAAATTGGAGAAGGAAAAAACAAAGATAAATAATCCTGCGAAATTGCGAGAGAGCTGACGTGGATGTTTCGAGAGGGAAAGAATACATTGATTCCGTCACAAATTAACGGAGTAGTTTTTTTGAGCTACGTTGTAAAATATCGGAGGGAACGTACATGGAAAACCATTATATATTCCCAAGGCTCGAGCTTCACATTAAAGGAACTTTCGTCATTTTCTCATATGCCTTACATACGGATTCGTTTTATCGGATTCACAAGCCTCAGACAAGTCGGCCTGTTCAGTGAAAGGGGTAATCTAGTTAAACTAGTCGTCCCTTTGGGAACTAAAAAACGTTACCGCTAGTGCTTTGTAGAGATGAAAAAGGCTTGTAAATTAAGTACTTTGGGAAAACGTATTAGAGAATAAAATTTGTGTCAGAAACTGGCATAATTTTATAGAATAATTTGTCTGAATTTCTACCTCGGTTGTTAAAAAAATAATTTCGATTTTTCCAAATTATGGCAAATAGAAAAAGAGCATTTCAAAGCTGTAGTGTCATTTTGAGTTTACCATTTTATAAATGTGAACTTTCAAGTTAATGAAACACATTATTTAAATAAACTCAATCAACATTTTAGAGCTCACATTTCTAAATTCAATGGAGACAAGGGATATGTATAACAAATTTTATATTTCCAGTCACCGAGGACTTATTTGCAATTGCATTACAACCGAAAATCCCGCAAATAAATCAAAGTTGCCTGTGTTGAAAAACAAGCTTTTGCATCGATAATGCAATCTCGAGAGACCGCATTGGTATTCAGCGTGGATCCTGCTCCTCTTCCTTCGGCAAACGGAATTAGAGATGACATCTTATATTTTTGCAGGGGAAACTTCCATTGAAACACAAGTTCTGATTATGTTCCAAAACTTTTACACTTTGTTTGAGAATCAAAACGAGTTTTCCTTCGACAAAAGATACCGTATTTCACTAGATCGGCGAAGTGCAAAAAATACGCCTTTTTCGGAGAAAAGGAAGAATTTCTATTTAACTCCATAAAACAATGAGGAAGAATAGGATGGCTGACGCAAATTGTAACTCGCCTACAAGAGTTTAACCTATTTAAAAAATAATATATTATCCGATTTAACATAGGAATATAAAAAAAATCTATAGAGCTTCTCCCTGCGAGCAGCGTTCCTTTTATACACTTGCTTTCTTACGTTCGCAATTTTTTTCCTTTGTGCCAATAAAACTGAATGAAAAAGCGAGTCCATGTTTATTTTTTCCACAAACAAAAACCGATTGTTTTATTCTTCCCCCGTAAACCTCCTTCACCTGCTTTGTTACTGCATCGATGTTTTGAATTTAAACTTTTCGAATCGATATCGTTAAATCTAAGTTTGGGCATTGTTCGAAAAACGGGAACGATTCGAAATCATTCCGACGGTAACTGAAGAGTTCCTTTGTTTCGAGATAAATGCAAGGTACGCTGGAATAACGATTGTTACATTCCTCCTCGGGGATATTAAAAATTTTCGCCTTTTGGAAATAATGATCGACTTCGTTGGAGATCCGGGAAACCTCGCGTCTGACCGATTGGTTCAATTATCAAAAAATGGGAGAAGAAGGGAAACGGCTCAGTATCCGATATCGAGGATTTCATCTCTGGAATATAATTAAGTGGGGTTTGGGCACGAACTGATTAAAATACGCTTCGAAAATATTCGAAAAAGATCCGTCATTTCTTGTTGTATCGTAGGCAAAGCATATACTACTGAAGAGGTTGTACAGTAAGTATATAAGAATTTAATGAATTAATGGCCGCTTGCTTTTGCCTCATAGTAAAACGTGGATTATGGCAAGAAAGGCAAGATGTATTCTGATTCCCGAAATGAAATCATCAAGCCAAGTGATTGGAGGATTTGGTTTAAATTAGTCTTGATATAATCCTACAAGAAAAATCAAAGAAGTAAAAATTCTAGACGCCGATATGAAATTCAAGTACTTTTTGCTAGTTAAACTATGATGTTAATGAACATTTGGTATACTGGCTGCATAGGAGAACCCTCGTTAGATGGTTAAACGAAAACTGTAACCCCTCGTGAAAGGTTAACAGGAAAAAACCTTTGGAAGTCGATTTGTCACGTTACTCACAAAAATAATTTGAAAACAAAACATTTTTATTCAAATGGGAGGTAATTTGTTACTAACAAAAACTCTTGAAAACCCCCTGCACATATTTTTTGGAAAAAATTATTTTACTTTAGAAAGAATATTTCGGAAAGATTTAAAAGAGAGATTTGACATCACAATTTTCTGTATTATTATCCTGCACAAACAAAGAAAATTATGAAATCTTGCCAATAACCAGAATGTAAAGTGTTTTGTGGTTTTTAACATAACAGTTTAGGCAATTTTAAAAATCTTATGAATATTTTAGAATGTTTGTGTGAATGAAATGAAAATATTGAGAATGTTCTGAAAATTTTATGAATTGTTCAGATCTGAAAAAATCCAGCCTTTTTTTAATGAGAAAAGGCACCTATTTAGTTAAAAAGTTAGGCATACTATGAAAAGTTTGAAAGTTGTCGAAAATCCATAGGACCAAACGTGTTTTCACTGAAATTCCCGAACGTTCTGTAGTTTCGGGAATCTTTGAAGTCTCTCATTTGAATTTAAGAAACGAAATAATATGCAAATATTCCAGAAAATCTATAGACAAATAAAATCACAAGTATTAGAGGCAATTACGACGACTTAGATAAAACCATTTATTTGAAAAAGCTTTCTAAGGGAGATTGTGGCCTTTTGAAGGTGCCATCCTCATTTCATTGTTTCTTCAATATCTGGCCACTTTTATTTGAGGACTCCTATCTGTATTTTCCTTCACAAGGATTATAATTTTAATTTTTTTCTGCTCCAAGCCAAGCAGCTTCAGCTGCCTGAACATTACATTGGATTTCACCATTAACAGCATATCAGCACATTCTTCAATTGTAAACGAAACAATTTTTATTGAAATGAGCACAGAAAAGCACCTGGCATCAAGCAGTTTCTGTTAGAATTTATTCACTATTTATTTGGTTTTGCTACAATAATTCATTTGTTGAAAGCTGAAACCAATTTTTCTTAAAAACGCGCGCCCAACCAACAATAAGCTAAAGATTCTTAATATTGGAATCTTAATATGTAAAAGTTTTTATTTGGGTGTCGAAAAAAATACAGTTATGAATAAAATTTTCATGATGTAAAATATTAAAAAGAGTTTCCAGAAAAGGGCTGCGCTGGTGAGAGAAAAATCATAGTAACAATAGTAAGTTCGGCATTCAAATATTATTAAATATAACAAAAGTTTCAATATCTATCTTTTAAAGAGAAGTGAAGCGAGGGTGCCATTTTTAAGGGCGTGACTTTCCTTAGAAAGTATTTTATTACAAGGCTCTTTTTATGTATTTAAGGTATTCAATTAAACTAAGTAAACTACATTTTTGCATGACAAAGTTCATAACACCTGAGAAAAAACTGGCTCTAATATTGTGGCTAACGTGGTTGCTCGTCACTCCATATGCTTGCTATGATCATCACTCCACTATTTCAATCAGTTAAAGTTAGTATTACGTGCTCATTTTTAAAAAATTCAGATAGCAGAATTGGATTGAGCTGATGTCAGTTTAAACCTGTAAAGCCCATGTAAAATGTCATCAGTAATTTACTATTGCCATAAATTTCACGGAAATTTCAAACAATCTTTAGTGGGGTCCGCGAAAACGTCGAAATTCACATTTTCACCAGTGAACTATAATCTTAAAAATGTCGTAGATCGATTAAAATTTTATAATTTTCTTAGAAACTTAAAGTTTAATCAACGTCAAAATTACTCAAAACTTAATATTTTCTTTTCAAGTTTCCTGCTATATGTAATCCATATCAGTGCATTACTATATAAACTACAAAAATTCTATAGGAACTCCCTTCGAGATATTCCATCCGATTTAAAAAAAGACTTCAACAAATTACAATTGCCAAAGTAACTTTGGAACTCCTCAATTTCACAACAACAGTTTCACTTTAAACTTCGTTTAATTAGACGTTAAACCTTGCCGCTAAGATATCAACAATTCTTTTAAAAATATTATCGGTCCATTATTATTTTCAAAATTGTATTGGAAACCTCTTTAGGCATTTTACGTTCAAAACTGTTTAATAAAGTTTTAAGGTTTAAGTTTAAAAAATAATGACGACTGTCCTAAAATAATTCTATTTTCTGAAAGACAATAGAAAATCTTCAACGGCCTCTTCCTTTTTACAGCTCTTGAAGTCAAACGAAAGCACTGGATGAATTTGTGCCAAATTTTCACAACAAAATATGCTTTTTCCACATATCCCACTCCATTAGAAACAAAAGTTTTAATTGACTCGCTCCCTCATCTTCCCTGTCCGCTAAATATTTTGAATGAGAGATCGCGAATCGCATTATCACCGCATGAATTTATAGCGCGGGGACGGAAACGTATTTATTTTTGAAATGGCGTCGGAAATCATGAATAATTCACGTATCGGTGCGATGCATTTTCCAGTTTCAATACTCCACCACACACACAAAAAGATACGTCTAAAAACGGAAATGCGACGTTAAATAAAATCGACTGTAATCAAATGTTATCTGGTACATTTGGTATTGAAACTGTCGGTAATATTCCGTTCATTTAATATAGTTTGTCAGTAAACGTACATAAAGCCGTTGAATAAAATTGTCGCGGGTTCAATCATGGATCCCACAAATTCACCCCGGCTTGATCGGTCGCCATATTAAATTCTCATTTTACATTAAATTTTTGGCCCCTCCTCTCTCGATTCCGACCATTGAATCCGTCATCAAATAAAATTCGAGCTAGGCCTACCTAAAAGAAAAAAGTATATAATAGACCGGATTGAAACCGAGGGCGGTACTCGGCTACACAAAGACTTCCCAAGTGGAGGCAACTTAATGCGGATGTCACAACAAATACAAGGACCCCAAGTTCTTAATTATTACCTGCCAATGGCCAGGAACAACTGCTTTTAACTGCTCTTTGTACGTGCTCGGTCAGTCGACGATTCGAGGGGTGACATTACCCTTCTTTCTGCATCTGTTGAATGGGCAGAAACGCTTTTGGAACATACGAAATTCCTTTCTTTTTTTGTCACCAAATAGGTTTCGAATTACGTGAAATTAGAGAAATACGAGCGGGGAACGGGGAACTGTCCGATTGTAAAGTAAAAGATATCGATCGACAATAGACTTGTTCAGGACAACAATAGGTTTATGTATGTGTGAATTAGGCAGATGGTAAGATAAACGTTTGATATTTGCTTTAGTGGCTTAACAATTCATTGCACGAAATTCGAGAAAATGAACTTGAATTATCAATTCAGAAATATTAAGTGGTTGGAAATTTAAAAAATTTAATCAAAATATATCCTACATCCACTTACTTTACCGACCACAGTAGGTGTACGTAGGTATTCATTCCAACATACATACACATTTTCATATCAATAAACGCTATTTTAAGAAAAAGGATTTGTCCAAATTTCAAAGTTGCGCTCTTGGTATATAAATAAAGCAAACACTATGTCCTAGCCAACTATTTAAATATATTCGTAGTATACGAAGGTTCTGACAAACTAGTAGTTAATACAGAAACATTATGTTTTCTTATGAATTCTAAAAGTTTCTAATTGAATTTCTGCGGCCTCTTAAAATTTTAACCAAATTCTTGAAGTCAAAATATTGAAGCTGTTTTGTACCTCTGTAATGATCATTTCAAAAACTACCCCTTTTTGCAAAAGAAGCCACATAATTTGTTTCGTACTCATTGTGCAATTTGTAAATTTCTCGTTTTTGTATGTATTCAGTTTTCACAGTTATATTCTCAGTATCTGACACAATCATATCAATAATCCTGAGAGAAATCGTTCTCGAAATCCCTTGCGTTATTGTACGTAGTTAATCATATACCTTTATCTTCTTGAGTATATTTTATATTAGAGCTCAATCGTTATCATTCTATATATATTATATTTCTTTAGGTGTATTAGTTCTTAAGTCATCTTATCCGTTATCGTGTTTTCGATATTAAAGCAGGGCAAATCCGAGACAGATGTTGCTTTTCAAAAATCAAACCTCCGAGGCATGCAGGTACTCGGGGGTTTTTCCACATTATAGAACGACAAAATTGAGGGCATTGACCAACTAACCAATTACCTGGCAAGGTATTGTTTACCATCCGCAGTTACATTATCAAATTTCCGGAGGCCAACAGTTTATCTTGAGAGAGTTACTTAATATCACGACAGCATTAAAGTGACTGCGAATTCTGTACTTCGAGAAGAGCAATTGTGGCCTCTTCTTATATCGTGTAAATAGATATAAATAAATTAGTTGAAGTCAATTCTGGACGATTTAATTAGCATCTAACTAAAGGAGTTGGCAACCAGTGACATTTACAGTCAATAACAACTAACGTAACATAGTTTTAAAAGTGGTTAAAAGTAGTACATACAATAATTACACTTTATACGATATAATTAAAATAGAATAATTCGTAGCTAATATTTTGTTAATATGACTCGCATTTTAGGACGAATCTGGGAAAGGGGCAAACAACAAAACATATCAGCTGCAAATTACCCTGTTTCCATTGTTTCATAAATAGAATAGTCATCAATTCGAATTCAAAAAACTGTTGGAATTTAGGGGTGGTTTTCGAGAAAAAGGGGTGTTTTTAAAAAGTACTGTGCCTCGCATGTGGTAGCTACAAAATAACTACAAGTGAGCCCCTTAATAGATTTCATTAATTCAAGTGGTTCAAATATATATAGGGTGGCTGTTGTAGATTCAGTTTTCAACTGTAGTAACCATTGTTTCTCTGACTCTGAACTACAAAATAATTTTTTACGGTATTAAGTCACTATTTCGACGATGAGAATACGAAATGTCTACTGCAGTTAAATATATTACATGTATCGATTCCTTTGGTACTGTTTCCTCTTTGTTTTATTACCAAAATGTTGTCACAAAGAAAATCGCCCTTAGCGTGTCGCAGGAACGTAGGCTAGAGCTTCCAAATGGGGCAAGGTTGAACAATTTACAATGCTAAACTATAATCGGGCAAACACTCCATCCAAGGAGATAATACAACAATATTAAAGAAATATATTCAGACAAATATGATTAGAGCAACTTTGGCTAATCTCCCGTCTTTTATGCCTATTCGTCAATATGTGAAACCATTGGATACATAGCGTAAGATGCTCTGAAGCTACTCGGGAATTTTAATATTTGGCTGTTTGTATTTCTTTACTGGTATTCTATTTTATGTGTACGAACACCGTGATATTTGCATGGATGGAGTGTCTAGTTTAAGTTCGCGGTGTGTACAACCTCTCCCATTTATCGAGTACGGACATCTGCAGGAAAAAAATACAGCACTAGATTTACCCATGACTTCACGTCATAAAAGGCAGAACTTCAACAAAACACCAAGCAAAAGGCCAATAAAATCAATCGATCAGTCATACCACCAAAATATTTTTCACAAATGGTTTTCAATTATGCAAAATTAAACATGTTTCAAGCGAACTAGCACAAGCCATCAGTCATTAATCTGTGCAAAAAGAAAACAATCTATGTTAAGGATGAACATAATGCTAAACAATGATTATTTGAATCTTGACTAAGGTGTAACTCAAATATGTGTTCTTCACCTCATAATATGTAATGTTGACACAGTTTTAACAAGCGTTTGTGCATTTATGCCAACTTATTTATAATTTCTTCAGAACCTAGTTGCACCGCCAGATTGCTACATAGTAGTAGTATACTAATCAAACAGTATCAGTAAGGTTTTCAAATGTCATTTTGTTTTTGATGTAAGTCTTTAACCTCGTTAGTGTGGACAAACATCTTTCAGGAGTTATAATTGCCCCTGAGGGTGTGGCTAAAATAGTAAACTTTTTAATCAAAGTGAAAAAGTGATTACTGGTACGACTATAAAAGTTGAATATTGTATTATTATTAACCTAAAAAAGCATCCAGACCCCCTAGATCCCCCTTAATATATGTCCATATTAAGAACGTGATATTTGCGACGAAAATATGGAAAATTTTTAATACCATTTCAATGTCAGCAGTCAAATACAGGCGTGTTATAATTTTCATGTGCATGTCAGTACTCGTACTAATTCACAATATAAAAATATTTTCACTTTTCGCTTTGTAAAACATTGTAAACGGGAACCTAACTTTTGTGCATTTGAAATTACATTTTACGGAATGAAAAATAACTTCACCAAGTTACAAGTAACTGCGTAAAAAAAAGTAACGAAGTTTCTTCTATGGTACAAGTAAGGTAACTAAACTTGTCACTTTCGTTACTTTTGTCGTTTTGGTCATATCAATTTGTGGATCTTAACAAGTAAGAAATTTGAAAATTGGTTTGAAATATTTGATTAGATTTATGAGTTTACGTAAAATTTAAATTATGATCATTGCAAACGAAACTGCTGTTACGCCTTTTAGAATACTGCAGTTACAAATACACTACTTTTTCAAAAGTTTATTACGGGAGCATAATCTGGTTACAAGTAAAAGTACTGTAATGCAGATTTAATTAACGTAGTGAAAAAATCTGAGAAATTCTCCCATTTACTGTCATAATGTTTCAGTTAATGAGTTCTTAAAAACGATTATAGGATATAAAAAGAATTTAATATACGTTGGTCCCACTAAGTTGAATGTATACGGGTAATTTAGGTAGAATTTCTTCTATTTATTATGAAACTTTATTATACTTTTATTAACTCATTTCAGACTAATATGGCCATTAATCAACCATATTACAACTGTATTCTTATTAGAGCACTGTCGCTTGATTAACAAGACCCCACAGTATATTTTGTCGTGCAGATTTCAAGTGTAACACGTGTAGTTTTGGGTTTGGCCGTCGTGTTTTACACCTGCATCATAAAAGCAGTTTTATGTTCTTTTAATTCGTAACCGTGGTCCATGCGAAATATGTTGCCGCGCCTGCTCTATGGTGTACCTAAAAAATCTCGCGGTTCAGTTTATAATCCTGTAATGCATTTTACTACATTTTTGTCATTACGCAACCTGCAATGTAATTTTCCTTTCAAATTACTCGTAAAAGTGTCACAGAGACAGGTTTTCCGAGGGAGGTAATAAATCTTGCTCAGGAACACTTTCGAAATTAAAAGCTGTTGGAGTTGGCGTTCCACATAAATGTTAAATATTTTTGCTCGAGGATAATAACATTAACAAATCTTTTTAATTTATTCACATACGTGAATTTTAATTCACAACTTTATGCAGTAGTATTATAATTAAAGTAGACTAATATACGTAAGTAATTCGAAGTGAAAACCTCATTCAAACAAAACTGAGTTTATGGTCGATGTTATGAAGATGTGACATGTTTCCAGAGCTAGGATGCGATTATGACTTTGAATGAGTTACCTGCATTAGATTACGCCATTATAGTGTTCGTTTGAACCACTATATCGTTTAATTAATAATAATAGAGAGAGAATCACCCAAGTTTATGTCGAACAAATTATTGATAACCTGACAATTAGCTATAGTGGGTGAAATGGATTCGTCCTATTTGTCAAATTTTATTAAACGCGTTTAAATAATAATTAGTTAGTTTCCAACTAACTTGGATAATTGCCTAATAAAAATTTAAAATTAAAATAATCAATTGAGACTATAAAAATGAACTATACCAAAACAACTACTCCTATGGCTAATTCATGAAATATTAGTAAACAGATGGTTACCGAAATCCAAGAACAATTTCCTTCCAATTCAAGGCATTGCAGATTTTCGCATGTGAAATAAATATACCTACTCTTCCCTTGTAATAATTCACCAAAAATTGTAACATATACTCAGAAGAATAAAATACATTCTACAGTATCTACATAAATAATATATGAGCATCCATGCCAAAGTATACATTGTGACTACTCAGTACCGAAAACCGAGAAAAAATTCCCCGTTTTAACTTGGGAGCTTTCGGTCAATTATTTTAACCTGCTTCAGCCTTTCACTACAATGGTACAGAGTCCGTTTTTATTAAATTACCAGAAAGGAAGGAACGTCAACAGGTTCTAAAAAAGAAATCTAAGTAACCAACATGCTGATTTAAAAGTCTCTACTGATTTTTAAATGGAGCAAGATCACAAAGAGTGACATTTAATCGTGCTAGTAAAAAATGGCGAAAGCATAAGAAGACAAATAAGTTGTCTTTCAATGGAAAATCGCAAGTCCACTGTCACTAATAAAGAGTTTCTAAATGTGATGCCGTTCAATTAGAGAGGGATTTAAATTTTGTGAATTCCGTTAACAAAAAGGAAAAACGTGTTGCTACTAGAATGTAAGCAAAAGACGGTTATGTTTGTTTTCTTTCAGTCCTGTAAAAATGTCAGCAATGCTAGCATACAATTACTCCATTCCATTCATTCCTTGGCAAATCACAAACCCATTGATATAATAACGGACACATTTAAAACAATAAATAATTAATTTATTTTAGAGATTGATAATAATTTGCTAAGCGACTAACGTGCAACATAACTGGATAAAAAACGAAAGTATTATATTCAGCGACATACGTACATTTAACAGAAAACGTCCTAAAGGAGATGAATAAAAATCATCTGCTGGATGTCGATATGTTCAAACTAAAGTTAAAATGACCAACAACATCTACAAGAAGACAGAAAACTCTAACCATTGGATCACCATTTTGATCTTGAATCCATAAGATCTTTGATATTTTGATATTGAATACATAAGAATTAAAGTTATAAAACTCAAATGATTTTTTCAAAATTCCCGTAGGACGCCAAATTTGAAACAAATGATTGCAAGCACTCATTAGTAATTATTTCGTTAACATGTAAATTCACGTTAGGTCAGGTCTAAAAAAAAAACTAAATAGAAAATGACACAATACTCGGTGAACCGGCGGTGCGTATACATCAAGTGCCTGGACTAATATAATTTATAGACTAATCATTATCATCTTAATACTACCAAGCAAGAAGAAAGATTGCTAAACGTAGAAGGCAAGGACAAGAAGAAACCGCGTAATAACAACCCCAAACAATAACTTAATTTAAAAAGAATAGAATCCCTTAGAGGATTCTTGGACTGCATTTAATATGCCTATGTTCATAGTCGCGATTTATCTTTCAACTTTAATAAATGTATCATGAAGTGAAAGCTGTAAGTTTTCATTTTTTTTTTAAGTCTGATACGCCGTGAATACGTGTAACTCACGGGAAACTCCGAGCATTACCTTTTACCGTTTAATTAACGCAACGATTTTTGTTAGGCTTTATCTCGAAAGTTCGACGGTGCCTTCGCCTCCGCCGCCGCCCACGCGATATGAAGATGTTCCTTCCCTTTTATTTCCGTGGAAAATACACGGTGGCACATTCTGACAAAACAACAATAATTCGGTCTTTTCATTTTACCTCCCTGGAGTCTCTCAAAGGGCCAGGTGTTGACGCCATCCCCTCGAGGCGACATCGACCGTTTTCCACATGACGGAAGAGGGAAGGAGCGAGGCATGGAGAGACGCTGCTCGAGGAATCAAGAACTAATTATGTTCCACTTCTTTTGTCATTTTAACTTACGCTGGAAGAGTAAAAGGACGTGAAAGCCTCGCTACGGGGCCTTGTTCATTAGGAGCGTAGAGAAGAGGGTCCTCCTCTCTCTTCGCCAACGCGCGGTTTCCTCCGAGCTACGAAAACGGACGAGAACCGAAACGATTAGGAGAGATAATTTTATTTACGATTGTTAACGAATATAATGGCGTCACGTTATGCATTGTTGTGCTCTCTTTCTCTCGCTTAACTCCTTTTCACGTCTACCCTTTTCTTTGCGCTTTTGTTTCGCATATATTTGATACGAATACTTCATTCAGCTTTATATCGTAGCGACTAATCAGATAAAGATTATGCTAATATGGACAAGATCATCTGCTATCGGATTATTGTTGACCGTATAAAAATACTGCAACTCTAAGGTGGCCGAAGTTTTGTCGAAATCGAAACAATAAACGATTATTTTAAGTGAAATATTTTTAAATTCTTTCATTAATACTAAAATTCTAGAAATTAACTGATAAGTTCACGAATATGTTCCAGAAAATGACCTCCACAGAGTAGTGATGTACGTAAGGAATAACAACTTAAGGAATACCTAACGAAATGATGATCGAGTACTATTATTACTTTAGTTTAATATGTTGCATATTACCACGGGATAGAGAAATGGAAGTTTATCAAGTGAAGAAACCGTATTGAAACATCTCTTTTAATGACGCTCTCTAAAGTTGTTTACTGCAGTTACATTTCATTTTTTTCATTCACAATTTAAATTTATTACTATAGTTGAATTTCAAGCACATATATGAATCAAAGATCAGAATTTTAATTTCAAGCATAAAGAATTACCGAAAAAACTTCAAATTTTGAAAAAATACCTTCGTTTAAAATACGAAATGTAGAAAACATTTCATAATTAATTTTTTTTTATAATGGTGGAAATCCATAATATATACATGGAAATGAATTGTTATTTAAGTCATATTTTAAATATTGTATTATTACTATAAATAGCTGTTAATGATATACCAACTTACACAATGACAACGACATAATGACAATAATCAGTGAGTAATAATTAAAGCTAGATTAGGTTAGGCAGATGTCTTTTATCAGCCTTGTTTGTGTAATTGGGACCTTTTTTGCATTTTTTTTTTGTCATAAAATACTCTTTGGCGCCCTTTTCATCAATTAAGGCAACAGCTAGTGATCGAACAAACATAGTGAACATTTAACGACAAGCAGATTTTTCTGTTCAGTCTTATGTAATTCGTGGCATAGTGAAGCTGAAATTGGTCAAATGGTCCCTCCAAAGTTGTATGGCAGTGAAAAGTTTAAAAACTACGGACGAGTTATATAAGTACAAAAACCTTATAAACTGTACAAAATTGAGAAAACTTGTTACTGTATCAACAAAATATCAAACATACGTTATCGGACAACAATCGAAACTTGGCCCTCAAAAATCGGTATACGCAAGTAAACTCTATGAATCACTCTAAGCTAAAAAATGTTCTCGGAAATTTACACAAATAAAAATGTTCTGAAAGAATCTACTCTCCGGAAAAATTATTCAAATGAGTGCTACAAATCAACAAGTTTAAAAAGACTTTTCAACCATACATTTCGATGTAGTATACCTAGTAGTATGTAGTATGTAGTACGTAGTATGTAGTATGTAGTATGTAGTACCTAGATACACATAACTACCTAATTTTTCTTAAAGAAAATTAGAAACATTGGAAAAGATATAACAGGTCATTACATCTGGATGATTGCAATAGATGAAACCGTTGACTGCACAGGTAGATAAATTGCAAATTTTATACTGAGTAAACTGTATAAAAATGAACGTGGAGTTCCTCATCTATTAGCGTCCAAGGAATTTCATGAAGCAAACCACAAAACAGTAGGCAATTTATATGATGAACGTATGAGCAAATTTTGAAAATTTTACCATTACACAGTGTAAATTATATTGTTTTCAGTATCAATGCGCCCAAGTGGACCGAAATTTGAAATATTTACCCAATCTTATCATGAAATGATCTGCTACAATCGAAATAAAAATTAAATTTTCCTGCTGGCAACTAAGTTGGAAGGAATTGTCGGATATTTGAACAAGACTTATATGAGCTCATATTTGTTATAATTTGTAATATACAGGGTGTACGTTACATTTAACCTGAGAGGTTAGGGGTTGAATCTTGAAAAGTGCAGAACGGTTCATAGATTGGGTCAGTGGAGGTTCCATCATACTTCTCTTGGGTCGGAAAATTCGCAGATTTTCCTGCCTCGATTGAAATCGGTCAGTTAGGCTTTCTTGAATAGGATACGGTCGGAAAATGCGAGATCTGCAACCGCGAAAATCGGAAAATTTATCTATTTGTCAAGATGTTGCAATCATATCTGATTTCTTTAATCATTATCCTTATCATTTATCCTTTGCCCTACTTTGTTACATTTTCCTGAACTAATACAAAGTGTTTATTGTAATGTAAAAAAAAACATTAACATGTAACAGTTACATTGTTTCGTGTGTCTAATTGTTTTGAAGCTATAAAAGCCATATAAGCTGGTTTCCTGCAACTTTTTCTCAAAACACCACTATTACTAAATCAGCCATATGTCTACGAGAGGCTAAATATTTTATATATTTCTGTAATCATTCCTTAAGTGATATCTGAGTGGAATCTGATTTATCTCTTTTGTGAAAAACTTTCGCATGCTGATCCACTTGAAACTTCTTTAGCCAGGAAATTTTAAAAACATGGATATACATTATGGGTAGGTTGAAGTACTCATTATTAAAAACACCGGTTCAATGACTATAAAGTTAATTACCAATATGTAATATTACTTAATTTCGGACAATCATGCTTATGCTTGCATTCAATGATTGTATTAACTTTAAACGGGTAAATTATTCACCCAGTAAAAAAAAATCCTTTTTAAATGTCACTAAACAAAATAATAATTAACTAAAAGTATATCAAATATTAGCGATGTCTTTATGCATATTGATTTGTTAAAATTGTTTGGCAACAGTGTATGAAATTCAAAATCTAAACCTTTGCTGACTGAATATTTCTCATTTTATTGGATTTTTCAAACTAATTCGTGTACCTACTAACCTACGTTAATGAGATAAAATGTTTTAGTTTGAAAAGCTTTAAGAGCTATAATCATCTGCTAACCATTATTGTAAATAAATGTGGAAATATCTGGCGAATACGTGCAAAATTATTTATGTATCTTCTAGTGAAAAATGGAATCACTTCTCACGTCAAGAAGATTACTGTCACGGCCACTGTCACCCTGGAGGAATCGTAAAAGATATCGGCAAATCGCCTAAATACCAGGCACCTGTTCGATAAATCCTTTTATAAAACTTACTTACTTAAATTTGAGAATGACACTTATATGCAATTTTTGCATAGGTAGTTTTTATTAAATTATTATTAAGTAACATATTTTGTTGCTGCTACTGCAGGCAATCATGTTTAAAATCAATTTGGTGATAATAATGGATAATTAAAAAGATGACTATTAAATTTCAAAAACCAAATTCTTGCTCAGCAACTTGTTCAAAAGTAATTAAAACCATATACTCCAAATTCCAAAACGGGTACACACGAACACAAAAGAATTATTTCACTGCATTGCATATCTCCACACATATTACCGCATTAATTCGATTAATAATTCGAAACTGCGCAATATAGTTTTCATTTTAAACGAAATTTATTTTGCAGCCTTTCCTACGTTCCGATGTTTACAACTGTTGCATTAAATATGTACTGCTTTTGCGTTCAAATTCAGTCAATGATAATTAATTATTTTAGTCCGCTTCACAGGTTTTTCGGAAAAATAAATACACTTTACCTTATTAAAATGCAGTCGTGCTTGTTTCAATTAACACTGAAAACAATACAGGAATTAATGTGTCAATTTCGGAATAATTGTGATTACTCGCTACGGTCGATGTTAAACTTTGTAATTGGGTGTGTGTGTTCAAATATTTTTAATACTAAGTAATATTCACGTTTGAAGCTTCCACTGAATTATGTCTACAATTTATCTTACAAATATCCCATTATATATCTTATAATTTATAATCTTTTATACCAATTGTAAACTTTCGATTATGTCTGCACATGAAATCAACAAAAAACTACAACGCTATTCATGAAAATGGACAGAATTAGCACCGCAGCAAAGTTCCAACCGTAAATCTTGCAGCCTCTTTGCGATCGTATTATCCCCTCGTACAGCACCATTTCTATGATAAAAAATTCAACGGAACCAAATAAAAGTAGCGGAATGACGTGCAGCTGAAATTTGCGATAGGTAGGTGAGAGCTCCTCGAAGTTCGGAAACTTCGTGAAGGGCCGAAGGAGTTCAATAAAGCCGCGGTCGTTAAGGGCCTTCTCTATTGCATACAGAACAGGTCGATTTTTATTGTCAGGTCATGCCCTCGAAAATGTTATATTTGGGACAGTGCCTCTCTGTATACATTATACATGTATGGAAAAGTTTTCTTTTTACAGGGGATTGTGTTGTAATTCATGAGAAAAGCACGTTGCGACTGTAAGCGTGAAACAAAGGAGAGAAAGCTTATTAGATGATGCCGCGAAGGTAATGAGATATTTAATCATTTTACGATATTTCATGACTCTTACATCACTGGTACTGTACGTATAAATTGTTGAACTGAAAAACACTACGACTAATAACACAACTATGGAAAACATATAAATATATTTCGATTGAAAATATTGAAGGCCAAAAGCTATTGACCATTGTAACAGGGATATAAATTCTAGCAATATTTATCATGATAGTCAACCCACGAGGAAGTATTCCCATTGTAAGAGATTCTAATTTAAGTCACATCTTGAAAGAAATCCAGATAATGGGGGAAACATTCCAATGTACCGATCATACCGAGAAATTTTCATTTCTGGAAATGGGATTTCTAAAAGAACTAAGTCAAATGATTCAGATTTATCAATTCGCGAAGATAAGATACGCCATACAAATATAAAAATATAACTAACATTTTTATTAGCTCAGTAATTGTAGTTTCCTTGGAAATTCTCTTGAAATCGAATCTATTGTGTATTTGGTGTCCAAGAAGTTGGTTGCTAAGATTTTAATGGACCCCGAATTGCCTAATTATTATTTCGGTGGTACTTCGGTACTTTCGGTGGCTAGGATAATTTGCTGTCTTTTTCTGATTTCTCTTGGTGATGTTTGATCCATACATCGACACAAACCGTTAAACTGTCCAAATATACTGATATATGTGATAACAATATACGTGCCAAATTCAAATTACCCGCCCTTTTTATTTCGTTAGTCTGTGTTTGAGGGACACATGTCGAAATTCTTAAAAGCAATGAATTCCCTTGTACATATTACTCTATGGTCTTAGATGAACTCGTACAATTTTTTCCTGGAAAGCTGCTTAGTTGCAAGTTTCTAAAGCTGATTAGGCATCCAAGGAAAAGGTTGCTGAGGCTTTTGATAGACGGCAAGTTGCCTTGTAATTGCCTGTGTGGTAGTTGGTGCCGGATTTGTGACCGCTGACTTGGTAAACTTCAAGATATTATTAGCTACAGGTACAAAGTTCCTAGATACTCTAAATTAACCCCTCGTACTTTTAAACAATAGAACTGTGAAAACCAAGTATTTCTAAAAAAATTCCCCCATTTGGCGTGGAAAAAATATTGATGCCAACCTCATCATAGGTCAGTTGTGTAATAATGGCATATATATAGTAAATCTTGGGTTTATCTCTAAATCCTTCACCCTTAATTTAATTTCGGTTTAAAGTATCCCAGTGAAGTTTGACTTGAGCTTATACCATGAATCCCTAGGTAATTATAAGGGTGAGAAGAGGTACGTGGATTTCAAAGGATTAACTAAAGTCCCGCTCTTCTACAGGATACACGGTCCAATTCGGGGGAAATATAGGTTATGTACAACGAACAAGATGATAACAACACTTCTATTTATATGTCATTACAAACTGGACTTCACTTTATCTTTGGAGTAGTATTTTAAAAGTGATCTGGTGTATTTTATTTTGTTTTTGAATTTAGAGCAGCACATTACGATCTACATCCCGAGGATGTATAAGCTTATCAATTGTTTGCATTTTTGACGTCTATGACTAGTTGAAACAGCTTATTATAAAGTTTTTCTTGTCTCAAAGTTATTATTGCGGGTGTTAAACGCTTTCAAAATTATTTTCTATTTCGCTAAATAAATTCAACTCCCCATTCCCGTAATAAATTGTGCCTGTAATATTTTCCGATTAGTCACTCAAATTAACGTTTGACTCGCTCCAACAATAAACGATTAATTTAATTCCCTGACGTGATATCAGATCGCTCAGGTTGTAGTGTGAAACAGCTTTTAGTGAACGTGTAACTCAATTTTCTTTGATTGCTCGAATAGAATCGACGGCATTTTAACTGGTATTGTTATGAATTTTCAAAAAACACTTTCGAGTAGGGACGGAATGTGCGAATCATCATCGAGCGCATTCATTAGCGATTGATAAACACTCGTTGTTCTGGGATTTAATTACATCCGTTAACACACGGAAAGTATTCGTCGCAATGAATTTAATATCGGGGTAAATGTAAATTTCGCACAATTTTCTAAAAACGACACAACAATTGTCCGGAATAGCAATCACTAATGAGCAAAGATTCGTATGGCATCTCCGTCCGTGTCGCCCGAATTTCATTAAATGCAAACCTACCTTTTTCGACATAGATATCGGAGGATTAGGCTAAAATTAAACACTACAGGTAATCGGAATGCGCTCTCGGTAAGTGGGTAGTCAGTGCTTTAATACCATTCAAATATTTGTTAATTCCGAACAGAGATCCTTGCACGATAATCCGAAAAGAAAGGAGTTTGTTCTGATAATTCTCCTAAAAATTTGTCGAAATTATAGAATAAAGTTGTTAATACCCCGAATTGTTATTTTGCTGGGATCCTTCAATATATTTGTTGGGTCCAATACTTCAAGGTGGGTCTAATCGAATCCAGGTATGCAATTCCAAGTCGGATCCTCATCCATAGAAGAAAAATAAATCTATGGTCGGTTAATTTTACTGATTAAACAGCTTCAAATAAATTTACACCCATCCTCAGTGGTAACTTACCCATGAGAAACCACTTGAGTTGAGACAAGAAAAGTTAAAATATTTTTACCCTATGATGCGGATTCAGATGACTCGAAGCTAAGACAGCTTGCCGCCAGCAATTCAATACTTGATAAGTTATTGCTCAACATTGTAAAAAGAAAAACACTTCAGATTATGTGGAAATTGAAGTGCTTATTTGAACTACCAGGACACAAAAAAATTCAGTACAACTTGTGCTAATTTGACTAATACATGATAATAATTAACTCATATTTCTGATTGGAGTTTAAAGTTTATCCGCGATATTGGTAAATTCAACTTTATATTATGTTTAGAGTGCGTTTCACCAGGGCAATTATGATACTTCGTCACACAGTTTAAACATCTTGCAATGTTAAAATCGAGCTTGTTGAAAAAGTTGAGTAGCGTTTTTGATTAACACGGTATGAGTTCAAATAAAACTATTAGTACAACTTTGGTAGGCGACTGTAGTTGCTACTCTAATAATCACTGGAGGAAGTCGTTACTTACTTCACTGCTTTCTGCTTAGCGGTTTAAAACAAAAATACCTTGTAGACTTGCGTCCCAGTACGAAAATTTATCTTTGAAAGCTTTTATCTTATGAAAAATGAAACTGTTTATGCAAATTACCTCTAGGTTCCACTAGTGACAAAAATGTCCAAAAACGGGGAAATTTTCGCCCGCTCTATGAATTACGATCATAAGCCAATGGGATATGAAGGTACAGTTCGCATAAATGTGTTGGTTTTACGCAGGTAAGTGAAACCGAAATGTGTGAAAATTTGTTGGGAATTCACATGACCGTTTTGGAAGTTCACAACGCGAATTTTATGAACGCTTGTGAAGTACCTTGATTTATTTAAAGTGAAAAGCTATTCACGTTATTTTGGGAAAAATAAACACTTTGCAAACTCTAATATTATAGGAGGGAAAAGTTTATTTGTTGGCTCACAACCTAGTGTTTCATCCTCCGATTAATTCCTGTAGTGGGATTAAAATTAACAGACGTAGAGTTAGCTCTAGCTTAAATCTATCCCCGTTAAAAATTCCCCGAGCGAAGAGTATTTAATTAAAATAATGTCCAAAACATTTCTCGCTAAGTGTACATCCATTTTATTTCATGCCGAGCAGTGTTTCAAAACTCGGGGAAAAATGCAGCCGCTTCCTGACGAAGAGCTCGACTTCACCGAAGCGTATCACACCGACAAATTGTTTAACAGATATCATAATGGGAATTAATTAATTTACGAGGCCGTAAAAATGGGACCACGATGTACCGTAAATGTTCATAAACAGTGCTACTCGAATGGAATAATTAACAAGCGAAATGATTGGCCCGCGAAACAATGATCTGCCACGAACAATAATGCGCCAAACGGCCGATATCAATCAAATTACGATGGCGGATAATCGTTTTAATCATTTGCGTCAAAACGGGGGGATCGTTCGCGCCCGGATGTGCCGACGAAAAAGTCCAGCGCGGATTATAAAATCACAACTATCGCTCGATCGAGACAAATCCTACGCTCTTGCTAAATCGTGACTGTTTTAAATTCTGTGAAAATCAAACAGAGAAATAACACGAAAGTGGGTTCACGGGATTAATCCAAAAATCCATAAATTTCAGTGTGACAGAATAACTAACAGTAGAATACCCTTCAAGAGTAGCCATCTACAATTTACCCTTCATTATCACAAGATGTGGTACTTTTAGTATAAGAATATTTCAAATCACTCACGTATGTCTTAGTGCGCCTCTGTAACCTTACCTGAAACAAAAAAAATATATATTAGGAGTGAAATTTAATAAATCGATCGAAATGTGAACATTAGGAAAATATGAAATCAGAACCTTGATGAGTTATGCACTTTTTACGCGGCGCAGCGTCCTTCGGAGCCTCACTTTGTTGAATAATTAAAGTAATAATTCCAAAAGTCGAAGCTTACCGAAACTCTATTTCTACCGTTTTCAGGAAAATACCCAATTTCAAATGATTAATGTTAAATTTCGCATTTTTAAGCCACATGACGTCGTTGGCAAAATCTGCTACTTTTTACTTATCGAACGTGTAGACTAAGGGTATTTATCCGTGGACGAAAAGTAGCAAATGACATCTGAGAAATGTACTGCTGGTTTTATGTAGCAATTATGCTTAGGTAATTTCCCAAAAAAGTAGGAGCATATTCTCATAAAAATTATGTTAAGAACGCAACAGTGAAATTCTTAGTTCTCAAAAAAAAAACCGACATGAAACTGCAATTTTCATATAAAAAATTTTTAATAATTTTAGTGCCAATTTAACCAAAAAACTTATTGTGGGCACATTTGAGGATTTCTTTAATTGTTGGATTACAACTGTATTTAGGATTACATTTTTTACACACGTTTTTCTTATTTTTGACACCACATTTCTCCAAAAAATTTTTTAAAACAAATTTTAACCTAAAATATAACACCTATTTCATAGTTTTATACAGTTTTTACTATTTTAAGATGGCCTAATGCGATTCAATAAAAACAACCTTATACCTGATATACCTGGCATAAGCATTTTCTGTTGCACCATTGCGCTAATCATTTCCACAAATTGTAAAATTATGTAAATTTCTTGAAACAAGGTAATTTCACTATATCAATTCGATTTCATATAATTCCATAAATAGCTTTGTAATATTGGTACATTTTTAAGGTTTTCATAGTTTGTGGTATAATGTGAATGTGATATATACGAAATATATTGCGACACCGCAAAAATATCGACAAACGTACCTTTCCTATCCCATGGCCTAATTGAAAACATTCCAATTCACTTCAAAATAATTTCACCGAATTAACTTACGACGATACTTCCGTGCCGACCGGAGGAAAAAAGAAACTTTTGAACTTTCTTTTCCGTCGTAAAGCCGGGACTTCCTCTTCTGATTTATTCCCCTGCAAATTGTCTCATGTTGAATCGTAACTTTTACGGCGTTTAAGCTCGAATGGACTGAAAAAAAGTTTTATAATTAAGGTGCCGGCATAAAATCAAAACGAACGTAAAAAAATATTACGGGCTGTAACTTTTTTTACGTCTGATTGTTGTTCCGGTAAAAAGTAATTACGGCCAAATCAAGATTAATTTGCGATGAGTTTCCCAGGTAGCTCATTGGGGATTTAAAAAAACACAACGAGATTTCTATGTATGGAGAAGTTAGTAGTAACGATGTTAGGAAAAGTAGTTAGCCCGAAGACAATTTTCCTGTTGGAAATAAACTTAATTTCTGGACTGATAAGTTAATAGAAGACATAACTTATCAAAGAATCCAGCTAACATTGTCAAGTGCGAAACTTTGTAATTCGACTAAATCCGCTTAACGTTATTATTTTTACTGCGACCGTTTCGTTATTCGTTTCACGGATTTTTAACTAGAAGAATTAGAGAAGATAACCTTTTCACAATTAAGCAATCTCTTAACATTTAAATCTTAATTAAATTAATTCAAGGGGAATTGATAAAGGAAAATTACAGTTCGGTATTCTTAATTTCGCCACGTGTCTTTCTAATTAATTTCGTGTTAATGGGTTTAACGCTCCCGAAAAGCGAAAACCGCGTAATTGAATCCTCATGCTAAAGAAACAAACGTACTTTCGCCGTGGGGTTACTTTGACACAGTGTTTTTTTTTTTTTTCAAACGTACGTGTATACAAGTCAAGATAAGGCACGTAATTAAATTTGTTTGTGTGATTAATAGAATCCAAACAGAAATTGTGTCATTTTTGTGAACCACGCGAAAGGCGATGGCGTGCACTAACGAAGCTTATAAAAATATAGGGCGCAATTGACGATTAATATTCTAATCTCACGTAAGCTGTTATCCAAATGAAAATTATACGAATTATTCAAGCGATCCTGCTCTCGGCCATACAACGCCGTTTAATAAATTAACCCGACCCCGAGACCTTCCTGGATCTCAGCACTTGTAATAATCGTAATACAAATCAAAACATCATAAAGCAGTCGCACGGTAACCTGGAATTATTCCTTTTATTTCGTACGGATCAGCTGAAATCTCGCTAATAAATATTTATAATAAAAAATAACAGTCCTCGTTAGGAAATTTCCCTACTTTATTTTTTTGGATCGTAGGTTGGTGATATAATTTTCAGAATGAAAAAGCTTTTTTTAGTTTAATGATTTTCTGTTTTTTGCTAGAAATGTATATAGCTACTCCCTCTGATTTAATTCTGTGAACGTAGACTTGCTTAAACAATAGAATTACTTGTGTTGACTCATTATCCATTACAAATATATTTTTAAAATTGCTTATACAGTATACAGCTATATGTATTTTTCAGTAAAGTTTCATTGAATCAGTAAGATACTTCAGCAATGTTGTCTTATATTTTTATCATGGATTCTTGAAACTTATTAAATATGAAAGTAATTTTTTTAATGCGTATCTAAACAGTTTATTGGAATTAATAATTTGTGGCATTGGTGAAACACTATTCTAATTGGATGACTCATATCGGTGTTTTTTTTACTCTTGCGTATGATATTAATTTAATCCATTTTAACCTCATTTATAATTTTTGAGTTTAGCCCAAAAATTAAAGCAAATCAGAATTGAGTTAAACTTCACTAGACTTAATCTTTGTATTAATATAAGAACTAGGGTTCTGAACATATGCAAAATGCAAATTTAGTGCCTATTCACATATTTTACAAATGTAAGCGATTTTTGGATTGTTAATATTATAACGTATATTATTTTCAATTTATCAGTGTTCAACTCTATTTCTCCTTTAACTAGATCACTCTTTTAAGTAGAAGCTAGCACGTCTGAAAATCTTCAAGTGAACAATGTATCTAGTGAAAAACTTGGACATAGTGAAACTTGGTATAATTTAAAAATTTAATATTACTTTTAATAAGTCTTCAATGTGTAATACATGTGTGAACAAACTGTATCTATTTAAAGAAAATTTTCCTGTATTGGCTTTCCTACCTGAACTAATTTCAATAAGAAAAACAATACGTACCAATAGGAAAATTCAGTTTCGTATATTATTCACTATCTGGTGATTTAGAGCAGATTAACAAATAATTTTTTATTCTAACACACGTAGCTAATTGGAATATGCATTGGAGTTTCACAAGGAAGGAATTTTGGGATATTTTACAATTTAAAAAGGAATTTGTTTTTAAATCTAAAATAATGGAAAATTAGAAAAGAAGAATCTACCACTATACTAAACCAATTAATACATATCTTCATCAATAAAATCGAACATATGCCAGAATTTGTAAAAATGTGAATGCCGACCTGGAAATAACAAATACTAAAATTTAATTTATGTTGTAAATTATTTCCCAAGTGGAAATTGCAATGAAATCTAAATTAATTCACCGTATTTAAACCGACACTGAGAATTAGTTGCACTGAATCTATTTACCAAGTAAATCTAATGTTATAACTTGTTTATAATAATGAATGTGTTTTATGGGCACATTTTTCAGCTTCTACATTAAAGTAATGCAATAATGTAACAATTAAAGAAAATTGCGCATACAAATATAATATTTACAATTTTTATTGTGCGTATTGTCATACGAATTATATATAAGGTTACGTTGCTAAATCGTAAATAAAACCACACATGTAAACAAACAAAATTTAGCCAAAATCCATTTCACTTGGAATTTTCTAAATTTCCCTGATTATAATCTAAAATTTAATTAACGCCCTCTAATTTGTCTATACCAGCTGTAAGCGAATTTAATGTCTGTTATGTGATTTTTTATCATCTATATGGATTTATTATAGTATAAAATCATAGGAAGTTTCTTCCTTCATAGGAAATTTTTGGCGTACTAGACATTACCTGAGAACATAAGGGGAAATCCAGAAGCCATTATATTGCCTCAAGATAATTGAAAAGGCATTTAGGAAACTTATCGTATTAGTTACAAACCTATAAAGTGTTAAGAACCTACAAAGGGATTCTGGAGGACCTCCTGATAATAATGGACGCCCTACGCTAGATAGCTTTAATGGAACAGTAAAAAATCAGTAAGGCCTTTCCATAGTTAAATCTCATCATCATGATCTTTCATCTATTTTGAACAATTTTTAGTGAAATAGAATAATTACCTTCTAGACTACCAGACTACCTTCTAAAAGAGAGACGAAATTATTTATAAACCTTACAGAAGTATATTTTTCACAAATATTTCACTATACTATATATTAGGTATACTACGTACTATAATAAATTATTATTATTAATAATACATGATGAATACGCTGAAAGTTAAATGTGAGAAATATTTTTCTAGTCTAATGACTCCATAAGGGAACGTGAGACTGCAACTGAATCTATAAGAATATGAGCAATGAGAGTCGTTCTAGTAGTAAGTAAACTGTTAGAAGTAGGACATAATGTTATTCTATTCTCATCTGAAAAACTATGTAGATGAACCATTATATTTATTACGAAACAGTTCCTTTTCATTCAAAGGGGGGTATCACAATGTATTGGCCAAAATAATGGTACGATATAAAAAGCAGATATCATAAATCATACTTTTATTCCGTATCACTACATCAAGTCAAAATATAAATATAAATATTCATTAATTCGGTTTTGAGTAATGACAATCTAAATCGCTCCGTCTCCCCCGGGTATTGATAATTTAGGAAAATGGATTTCAATTTGATTTACATCGTTACCGTAATTTCCCTAGCGAGAGAGGCTGATAATAAATTTCGTGTTCTTTCGTTCGCGTTTTGCCGGCGATTTTTCCGATTCCCTACAATGATTATAGGGAGCGGGAGATTGTTTACCATCTCTTTTCCTCTTCCGCTTTACGTACTTTAAAATGTTTGATATCACAGCGTACTGTAATGGTCCAACGTAGCTGTAATTGATCCTCGTTGAATTTTAAGCACTTTTATAATGAGGAACTAGCACACGACGCATTATTTTTGTTTTTTCCTCCATTTGGAAGACATCTGAGTATCTCTTTGGGAAGATAAAAATTGCGCTTGAGTGCCGACGACGCTTTTTTATTTATACTTCTTGACCTGATTGCGAATGGGATTGTTTGTGAGCAGCTTGTTGTCATAATTGCTTATCTCATTTATATTTATATCGAACTCATCCGTGAGCCCCGATTAAAAAAGAATATACCGATACTTCGCCTCGCTCGTTATCCGTTTCAAGTTACATTTAAAAAGGAGAAATGTTGAGCCTTAAAAGCTTTTCAGCTGCAGCAATGGTATGATGGTTCGGTAAACGCCGGTGAGGTAATCATTCTCTGTAAACTTTTTTAGATAGTCTACTATTTCTTTGACAGAAACCAAATATTAGTAAGAGGTCAATTATTTTCGCATAAGAATGAAGTAACGCCATTATAAATTATTAGTATAAGTAATTAAAGGACATGTCAACTCAAGCTTATACACTGAATAATATTGTCATGAAATACAATTGAAAACCAATTGCTGTTTATCTTTAACGTTACAATATGAAATATACTATGACATTTTTAATTATGCCTTTCCTGGTGAATTTGTAGCAGATAGCGAAATCACACAAGAGACAAAATATGAGTATTATCAAAAGTATTTGATAATCCTTTAAAGTCATACGAGTTGTTTTAGGTGTGAATAAAAAAAAGTAAAGAAAACTTACGTTAAAATGTTCCGCTAAATAATGGAAACTAACACCCCAAATTACACCTCATAGGTTAAAACTGGACATTTTTAGTTGGTGAAACATTTTTTTTATTCTTAGACGTCGAATAGCGCCGTACTGATGCACCTTTGGATAGAGATAAATCATATTTTTATCAGTTGTATGTGTATTGTAGTCAACATAAGCACACCCTGTAGAGCAAAGAGGAATTGGTAACGATCAAGATAGGATGCTAGGCCGGTGTTCAGGCGGGCAGGGAAGACCAAGATAATTATTTTTGGAAGCTACTACAGAATGCATTGATAAGTCTTACATTTCATAATTTTCACGAATTTTTATCCACGGCATGAATTGTACCTAACGTTCCCATCGTTCCTGATTGCACACGCGGAAATTGGAACAATAAAAGGGTACTCCGATAAATTATTAGAAAGAAGTAAACTTTACTGGCAGCTTTTCGTTCGACGTGCCGCGCCAGTTAATAGAGGACTTCCGTTACGTTGGAAACTTTTCGGTAAGTTTTCTCAGTGTGTAAGTAACTTAAAGGATATTGGGTAATTTTCTCCACTTTCCGGGAGAATGTATCATCATATATTAACCCGGTTTGCTACAAAGAAACTTCCCAGGCTGAAACTTTGTATCAGTCTCAGCTATTCCAATTAAAATGAAACTACTTGGATTTTTTTTTAAATTTATTCATTACCACAAGCGAGCATATAGCTTAATTGGGAAAACTGTGATACTGAGTGTCTGCTTTTATTAAAGACGAATCTACTAACTAACATAGACGTCTGTGGTAACAAAATTTTTGCGAAATTCTTGCGCTTACTACCGCAAATTATACTTAGGGTGAGTTATATCGTGCATAGTTATAATGAACGTTACGAAAATTTTAATTAAATCGTAGTTATGTTAAATTTTAGTTTGCATTGCCTTAAGCCTAATACGAGTTAAGTTAAATTACTGAGTAGTTAAACTGTGCAAAATTGGCGACAATTTTCACGTCCACAAAAGCTAACTTTTCACTGTTTAATATTTTAAATCTACGTGTTAAATGCGTGGCTCTATGTCTTGATTATTACATATTTACGTGGAATGGTTCATTTCTGTGCGGTTTTCGAGTGAGTTTTCGGTTTAAAATAGTTAAACATATGTATATTCAATGGAAATGGACAAGATTCCTTGAAAATATGGAACTAAATATGTTATTCCAGCGATTCCTGCTAATTATGCTTTCCAAGTACGTGATGTTTTAAGCAGTTTGGTAAAAAAATATACTAAAAAATTTGATTGAAACTATCCAATCTTGTATACTTAATAACTGAAGAATTAATCTGATCCAATCCTGAAACTAAGTTTGGAAGTTCTCTTCTAAACGATTTATCCCCGAAATTCACTTCCTATGCTATTATTTATTAAAACATACTTCCATTTTAGGGGCAACTATTGGAGGGCACATCCCCAGGTGGCGATAGGGGAATCCCTCACCGGTCTGCATCCAGCTATGCAGGCGGGTAGGTGGGAGGTAAAATACCATCCGTAGACCAACAAGTTAGACTAAACAAATCATGCAAAATCCAGGATGATGACGAAAGTGGCCAAATGTACAGGAATAACAAGTTAGCGATTAGAACCGCAGCTAGCCTACCGACTGCTCATAGTAAACCAAAAAGCAGCTAGCTACAAGTTCATCTATTCATTCCATTCAATACAACAGGATTTTTACTTCTATATCGTGGCAAAGTATAACCCGAGTGTAAAGCATTACGATACAGCTAACCCTTAGGAAAATGTTTAAGAAGTATAGATCAATTTTTTGAGTTAAATATAAACAAGATGGATCGATTCTGTGTCAAGAGGGTTGAGAATTGATCCAAATGTTAACATAGGTTGTTTCCTGTCAGTAATATCACTTTATGGAGTGTGTCTAAGACATCGATAAAAGTTTACGTTTTCTTAACGTGTTTCTTTCTTGC
The DNA here is from genome assembly GCA_963576515.1 of Cryptocephalus primarius. Lineage (NCBI taxonomy): Eukaryota > Metazoa > Arthropoda > Insecta > Coleoptera > Chrysomelidae > Cryptocephalus > Cryptocephalus primarius. The sequence goes on along the minus strand of OY754938.1, from coordinate 7,407,582 downwards.
CCAATAATAATAAATCCGTTTCTGTGTGCAACGCAACAAATACCCTTATCGACATTTCCTTTCTCTTGGAAACGTGACAGTTTTTAACGTGTCCCTCTCGCTTTCGCACACACATACCACTTTTCGGAGACATACGAGCATACGTGCCTAGTGGTAGAAACATTTCTCTCTCTCAAACAGAGTCGTTGTGTTATTTGATTTACGAATGAGCTAGTTTCACCAAAATACTATTTCACAGCTCGGGTAAATCAAGGCACATTTCCTCTTCAGGCTTCTCATACGAGGAATGTTATGCCAACGCACAACGCACAAAGAATAATCCTTCCTCTTGGAATTTATGCCTTCACCTTTCAATAAACAAAAGCCGCTTCAGATGGATTATTCTGAGCAGGGGCGAAAGCGCTGAAATTGAGTACTTCGACGCTCGTGAAAAGGTTTGTTAATAGCGATTTGGATGGTGAATGCGGGGCAGAAAGTGAACGAGAGAATGACTGCCTTTCTATGTGTGACTTAGTTTAATGCAATTAACTACCTAGGTTCTCTTCATGAAACTTTTCAGTATTAGGAAAAAGTTTGAAATCAAAATTATATGATTCTATGAAAAACGATATGTTCTTTCATTTATAATATACTATGTTATATTTATAATATATTTTATAAAAATATTTTCAGGGAAAATTGACAGAGTTTTGCACATAGCTGTAAACAACTGAAATGGAGAATTTCACATCAATTAATCCAATATTGTTATAAGTCTAAATGTTTCTCTTTGTCCCGAGTTCATTTTATCAAACTCTTATATGCGGTTATTATTATCTAAAAATCTATTATCGGAAAATTATATGACAACGCATTTATATACCAAGAAATAGAGTGATATTACCTACTAATTTTTGTCCTGAAAGGGTTGTATTAATATATTTGCTGTGAAAGCACTTTTACGAACGTTACTATTAATACCTCTTACCAGAATATGTGCTACAAGTACGTTTTCTAAACTATTTCCTGGAGACATGTTTACAATAATCTTATTAACATCAATAATATGAGATACGCCTATATTAGGCTAATTAATGTCGATGTAACGAGCTAGTTACTACTTTTCAAGTTGGGACATTTTCACTTATTGCTTCACAATGGGTATTACTGGTATCATTTGTATATACCAATGTAAAATTTTAATAAATTTTACGTAATGGGCACTTAGGACTATTCGCGGACGTAAATTCTTTGTCGCTCTCCTACAGAAGCATATGTTAAATAGATGTCTATAATGTTGCAGCAGCCTTTTCACATCCCCGCCACCAAAATAGTGACATAATTTATAGATAATTTGTACCTTCGAAACTGATTTTGTAGCTCTGCTTGTTTCATAGAACCAATGACTGCTTTTGAAACGAATCCTGGTGCCTAATTTTTATTTTCATTGCAGCTTCAATTACTCCAACATTTGTTGAATTTTAACTTTAAAATACTCTCCTTGATTATGAGACAATTACCTCGCGTATACTTTTTCCACTTCCTTTGATCGTTGCAATTTGCAATCGCACCGAGAAAATTGAGCAACGAAAAGCAGAAAAGTTCGAGATACAAACCGGCGCCTCCGTAATTCGATTCAATTGATTACAGTTGTCTTTAATTTATAACCTAATTATAAAATGATGTTTAATCAGGCAGCGAAATGAAAATCTGAATAATTAATCGGAAACACAATTTAATTACCTCGTCATCACTAATGCAATAATTAAAAATCCTGTGACAAATAATATGTTTGTATTTTGTTTTCTATTTACAACAAGTGATACATTTCTTGTGAAATTTATCTATTCATTGCTGTATTCGTTCAAAATGTACCTATCGTCATTGTTCAAATTAAAATTTTTAAATTATTTATATACAATTTACGACAGCTGTACCATTTGTCACGTTTTTCCTGTCTTCCACAAGCTACCTTAGATTGTTAATTTTCCCTAAAACCTTCATCAATATTTCTCACTTTTACATTTCATCAAAAGGAAAACATGGCGTTCTATATCAATCATTTTTATGGCACGTGTGGATGAAGTATTGATAACTGAAAGTGCCGAGTAAACAACAATTTCTCATTATTTAATTGCAACAATTTAGGCAACAGTACTTTTATTTGTTCCTATTTATGGTGCATGATATGATACATGTAGATGAAATATGACAAGAATTAATGCTAGTTCGATTACTAATTGACAGAATATTTTCGAAAGACGTGGCATTTCGATTGTTCCCAATAATTATTCTGTGATAAATGGAAATGGAATTGCTTATTCTATTGCTATTATTCATTGAAAGGGAAGATTTTTTTAATCAATAACAAAAAGAAACATTGCTGCGCTTACACTTTATTTAGGATATCTTATGGGTGACACTGGATGTTCTTTTGAAAGTAAAAGAGGAAGCGTTTTAATATTGCAATATCCAAGATATAACATGTGAATTAAGGAATACAAAGGAAAGGAATACAAATAATCAAAAACAACACAAAAGTGGAACCTTTTCAAAGGAGAATTGATAGTTTTTACTTTTGGATAAGAAGAAATAACGTAGGATAAATTAAATATCGGTACATTTACAGCGACTGGCAAGTACTCGCAAAACAAATTCTAATTCAAATTATATTACCCGCCCCCCACCAATGGGTCGAAATAAAAATCCAACACAAACATCTGCTGCTGATATTTCTATAGTAGTACCCTTTAGATAACATTAATACAATCACGCACCCTAAAAATATGTTTCACGTTTCTAAGGAAAAACATCGTGTTTTAGATATCCCATGCCAAGATCTTGTACTCGTATGAAAACTACTGAAACACGTAAAGAAGACAGTTCAATGATATGACAGAAAAGGAATTCCCACCGAATACTAAAGTAAGAGATAACATACACATTCGCGAATCCGTTAGGGAAAAGTGATGTTAGAGGAAAAATATCTCAAATTTTTCTCAATTTTTCTCAACACCTATATGGAAACGGAAAAAATATATTGCCCATCTTTTCCACGTCTTTGACCAATAATATTTTTTGGGTGAGTTTTCAATATTCATATTAAATAATCATGTTAGGGAAATTCGCATTTTCAAATGGCAAAATCATCTAAAAGGTGAAATTTCCTATAATTATAAATGGTTATGTCAACATGTTATGACTCTTCAACAAATCCGATTTTGACGTAAGGACTGATAGTATGTACGTGCAGCTCAGCCTGCAAAGTGTTTTTAATATTTTGTTGAAAGGTATCATATAATAAATTAAGGATTTTAACCCTATTATACTTATTATATACCTGACAAAATTTATTTATTCTAAAGTAAAATGCATATACGTGCATTTAGCTTAAGATACAAAAACAATTTTATGATGATGTATCGTCGCCTGAAAATATGCTAGAATGGCTCGCGATTTATGGCGATAAAATTATTTAATACTCTAGGACATCAAATGTCAGCTGCTTATCAAATACAAGAGCAAGATAAAACAACATCTGATAAATAAACTAAACCATGATTTTCTTAGGAAAATATAAGTTCGAATATTTTCGAGAACTGACGCAAAACATGCTGCAAATTTTCAAACTCACGGACATGTAAATTGAGTATAAAGTTTCACTGGTTCAGTATTTCTTTGGACAAATTTCTGTTCAATATTGGCATTTAAAGTAAGGGACAAGACTAGCAATTTCATCAGGACCTTCAAAATATGGAAGATATCCAGGGACGAAGGAATGGAGACGTGCGTACCTGGAAGAAGCTCATTTGGGAAAATTACGAAAAATGTGTCCATGTGAAAAAAGAATCTATGTTCAATGATGTAACAAAATTGAGAAATATAAAATAAACTACAAACGTATATTTCAAAAAAATTATGTACTGTTAAAACCAGCATAATATAAATCTACTTGAAAAATAGTTTCAGACTGTTAGGCATCAAATTCACAGTAGACCTGTGGTATTTGCCATACACTAAATCGAAAATGTATTTCAGATTTCAAAATTGTTGTCATTGAGTTGCTTAGGCATAAGCTGGCTTTACCAGAACAAACTTAATGACCTCTTTGAAGGTACAAGAAATTTTTTTCTACCGTCAGCCTGTTAACATCTCAAAGGTCGAAAGTTTTCCCATTAGAGCAGTTCACCACCGGTGGTTTAACGAAACGAAAATTAATGGCCGAACTAATTTAAAGATGTATACGAATTTCTTGTCGGAATATAGTTTGCCGGGAGGCCGAGCGATTTTCCGGGATGGGAGGAGGAGCATTAACTAATTCAAGAGCGTCGAGGCCTCCATATAAATTCGGCTCAATTATTAGAGGGCCCTCTAAGTCGCACCGCTCATAACCGCACGGCGTGCCGCACCTCCCTCCTCCCCATGTCTCTTTCTCATATTGAATTTTTCATGGAACTTCCTCGGGAAGGGAAAGTTCCCGAAAGTGGGCGTCGTTAAGGAGATGCTTAACGTTCAACCACCTGAGCTTTGCCGCATCACTAAATCGCTCTCAATTACCGGAAATATTTCGCGTAAGTCATATTTAATATATCATCCCTTCACTGCGGACCTGAAACATTTTTCGTCCCCAGCGCGCGCCCCTTTATTGGAAACATCCAGATAGTAAAAATAAAGTAGACGGGAAATCGTTTTAGCGTAACAAATTCCCAAACTCATCGGGAGTCGTTCGAAGGCTGCTCGACCTGATCGATAGAAATGAAAAATTTTCTTTCGGAGTGCCGCTAAGTTATTAAGTTCGGAAGAAGTTTCTTTCCCATACTTTAACGAAGATTGGAAAAACAACGTTTCGAATCAGTCTCCCCGGGTGGACTATCAAATAACCCGAAAATTGCAGGAATCATCACTACATTAATTCTCACAAAGGAATTGGATGTATAATATATCTTTGTTTTGGTAACGATGAAAACTCTGAGAAAGGCTTTATTTAGTAGCAGTTTCCTCAGTTTCCTTTTGAACCGATTTTAATATTTTATTTTCTGTTCAGTTTATGACTAAAATAACAAAGAAAAGTGATTCCACTTAAGTGATACCAAAAACACAGTTGAGAAGGATTATTATATTTTATAAGTGGAAAAACTTTCCCGTTGAAAAACACCCAGGAACCCTACCGAAAAAGTGATTTCTAAATTTAACTTTAATAATGCGTAAAGAACATTTTAGTAGTTTATAGAACAAATTAAGTGTAGTGGAGTAAGTGGACTTGGATGGATGTAAATTCTTCTCTCTTCATAGGTATTATAAAAAGGTAGCAGGCTAACCGAGTATATTTTTCACCAATATGATAGATTGTCATTAATTTCATAGATATGCTTCCCATCATTTTGCACCGTTCCCCAATCATGTTCCTCATAAGAACCCTCTTTTGCAAAGTTGATTTACTTGATATTATCCGTTTGTTAGCGGTTGAAAGTTCGCCACCCTGATTATAAATGTAAATCCCATAACGGTTGTGTACTGTTGGACCAAAGAATTTCCCGATAATAAATAATTTAAATTGTGTCATGTTGTGGCATTTACTTTTCTTGCTTCACCAGTTATTAATCTCAAAGAACAATAGAATCACAAAATTCTCGTAAAAAATGGATGAAAAAACACCGGTTCAGTGATTTTAGGTAAACCAATACGATTTAATTACCATTTTAAATTTCAATAACAATGATGAAGTTTGGAATAATAATATAGTTAATCGATTATTTTATTACATTGTTTAATTACTTATGTACATACTACTTCGTACTGCGCACAATTTCGGAAGCTGAACTCAAATGTTTCAGTGGCAAATAATAGAATATATATAGTTTAAAATTAATGAAAAATAATGAGTGATATTTTTTTGGTCTGTTGTGTGCAGGGGACTGTCCTTTTCATGGAAATATACTAGTACCTATCTCATTATGTCATCTATATTAGTCATCTGATGTTAAAGGTCCACTTCACAAAATTCCTCGTCATCAGAATCAGATGGGCCTTAGGTTCCTCTCGAAATAAGTAGAAGGTCCACAGTTTTGTCTATTAAGTGATCAAGATCCCACATTTTTGGTTGGTTGTTTATTACACGTGCATTTTTCCAAATTTCACTGGTTACTTTGGACAATGGTTTTAAGAGAACCTGAGGTACATCATGCAATTTAAAAATAGTCTTGTTTCTTTCGTTTTACTTGAGCCCATATGAGCTCGACAGGAATCAGTTCGCAATGGTATGGAGGTAATCGTAGTATAGCTTTCTCTTTTCTTTAGCCATTTCGTCAACAACGTAGTTGTTGAAGTTTGCTTTATGTTGCCTCGCATTAAATAACAATTTTTTTTCACTATGTTATCGTCGTGATTTACACCTTTCTGCTGTAACCAATAGATAATAGTTGCTTTCCTCATGTCTAGAATGTGAACTAGCGTTTATCATTATAATAACATTTTCCGGCAACAGATCTAACATTTGTTTAAAATATTACTCAAAACAATCCGTATTCAATTCCTCGTGGTAATCTTTTCTTCAATTCGGTGCGAATTTGATCAAATTACGTGAACACTGCTCAAGGGTCTAAAGTTTTAAACAAAATTCGTCCTCCTCATTCTTCTAGGTCCTACCCATCCATCAGTAACCGAACTTTTTTAATTCATAAGCTATTATTGATAAATAACGAACCTAAAGGAATGAAGGTACGTCCACCTTTTCCGTCATCATTCTGCATAAGTACATAGATATCTATCATCCATGAAGATACTCAACTAGTTTATGACATGATTATATAGCTTCATAGCATGTACTTACACAACATATATACTCATAACTTGTTAGGTCATTGAATTTTCACGTTACACTTTGGTAACTTAAGTAATGCCTTTGGTTTATCATCATTTCATTGTTGGGACCCATAATTTGAGATGTCAGCCGCAAACGAACGTTGTGTAGTACGAGTAATATTAGGTATATTTATTTTTCAACAACAGCTGAAATAAGCAGCACTTCTTCCAGTGCAAACAAATTATTTATAATACAATACGGAGTAAACTAATATGATTGGTACCTAATTCTGACAATAGCCCGAAAAACAGACGACAGATGGACCCAGCGTATTTTAGAATGGAGACCCGGACTAGGGCATAGATCTATCAGTAGTTCTAACACCAAATGGACTGATGATATCAAACGCACAGTCTGAACCAATTGGCGAAAAAAGGGGAAGGCCTACACCCAGCAGTGGATTGAAATAGGCATATCGTGTTCGTGATTTTTTAAGTATTTCTGCAGTAGAAACTTTGCAATTTCTTAGAGCCTACTTAACTTAACTTAACTCCAAACATACTTCGAAAACATTTTGAGTCGCATTTCAAACTACATGTGACTTCTGTTCAAATTTACCACATCACAATGCATGTCAACTTTTTACATACTTCTATAACAACAGATGTCGTAGATAAACTCTAGTTGTATTAACTAACTCCTGAACTCCCCATCTATTAATTTTCAGTTACATTTTACGCTTGCTGTAATTGTTAAGACGATAGCAACTGAATATCACTTCATTACCATTGCCAAAAGTTCGTGTGAAACTCCTTCGAAATATATTATTAAGGATATTTCTATTGACTGGAACTTCATTAGACTAGGGATATTAGAACCTATATTAGAGTTTCGAAGGTACAACAATAGAAAATGCGAGCCTGGTGGAACGCAAATTTACCACACATATGCTTGCCAAATACAGAGGTATTTAGATAGAAGGAGTAAGCGATTTTGGTTTATCTATTAATAAAAATTTTTTCTAATTTAAATTCGATAAAAAAATAGATATCAAAGTGCAAAATTTTAGATTAATTTCTAAAGTCAAAGGTAAAGTTCAGAAAATATTTCTGCCAGTAATCCATGAAAACACTTTTAAATAACACCTTTTCATTGTAATTTCAACGTTTTTCCTTATTACCACTAAACAAGATGAATACACCAAAAATTCAGCTGATATACACCTATATATTCTGGCCAAGATAAAAAACTGTTTAGTCTCTCTGATTTCGCGTAAGTGTAACAAATTTAATTTTTGGTATGTTTAACGCTCCAATATTGATTTTCATGCAATTAGGAAAACTGCCGCCGTCCCTTAAATTTCCCTAATTGTTAATAGTTGTGCCCTAAAGCGCGAATAATTACGAACTTCGATGGTGTAATCAAGAAAGGGTATCCATCTCGAATAAATATATCGGACACATAAAGGGGCCATTAGTCAGAAAAGACGAGGGAAAATCCAATCAAATAATAAATAAAATTAATTCCATCAGGGTCGAATAGCCGTTCCAGAACTTTCTGGAAAGTAATAAAATGACATTAAACAGTCGTTAGCATAAACATTTCATTTTTCAAAGAAAAACTGTTTATTTTTATGTGTTTATTCCTTTCAGGGCCGTCGTTGCATATTTAAAGGAGCGCCGGAAGGAGATTAGCATTTCTATAGCCTCTCAGACAGAATGCTCAACTTTGTATATAAATATGAGAAACTTATTGAATTTTTATTGTCGCGTGAAATGCAAAACGCTTGCGGAGGAACACCCTTCCAAAAAAAAATTGATAAAACTTTCCTTAAGATTCACATTTCTTTTATACGAATGTGAAGAGGCTCTTATAAGTAAACACTTAGATCAACAGAGGAAAATCTTGTTCAGAAATAATGCAATTTCACTTTTCCCATTGGTGTACTATGCATATATATTAATGTTAAAGAAAAATAAAGCAATATTAAATATTAATTATTATGGAATCTACCTGTTTTCTTTTCGATATGGTAAACATCAACTCCTTTATTTTAGTTAATGGTCAGCTAAGAACAAGCATGGTAAAAATTCAATTTTGCCGGGAAAATTTTTCTTCAATTACGCTCATGCCACACCGCAAATTAATAGCGAATAACTTAGTTGAAAGATGATAATAAACACTTTTATTTAATGCAAACATAATGGACACTAAACCATATATAACAACAAATAATAAGAGTTACATACTCTAAAAAAAAATTTTACTGGAATTTTTATTGAAATTGGTTAGTTTACTCAAATACGAGCTGACAAAAAAACAAGTAACAAAGTGTCCAAGGGCATGTCCCACTTATATTGCTGCGTTAATGGTTAGCAAGTGAAATATAGTGTTGGCTTAAAAACAATTGAAGAGAAAAATTCAAACCGTTTGAAAGATGTTTGAAAGATTATACGGTAACGAATCCCGCACCATAATTTCCACATATAAATTTCTTACTAATTGTAAATTATTGGATACGCGATGACAAATTCATCGGCATTATTGAAGTGAACAACAAAACATGACTGTGAGTTATTGTTCATATGTAAATGCGACATAGCTTATAAATTTGAAATGATACAAATTACCTGCGTCTAAGTTGTTATATTAATTTCATAAAAACTTTCTTCATACCAAATTTTAACCATGATTTTCTGTTAGTATGAGCCTTCTCCATGTTGATAACATTTCCGTCGGATTTTCTGAAAGCACTCTCGTTTTATATAGTCGTTAAGTTGCAGCTCTCATGGCGTTTTATACTCGTTTCGATAACAATTACGGGGCAGAGGATCGTTTCTCTTGAAACAGTCACGAATAACCCCCGAGAATAACCGTAATGAGCCCACCTGGAAAATATTAGTATCGCCTGCAATTCCAATCGAAATTTTATGAATTAAAACATTAAATATTTAGGCGAAACATCGCCCGGGGGGAACTTTTAGCGTCTTCTGTAAATTTCAACGATAATCCTTATCAATTATGCAGGAAATGGATATGGAAAGTGAAAAGTGAAATTTAGAAGATTGGTTATGGGAGAGCAAACCGGTGGTTAACGCCTGGAGGTTTATCTAGCAAGTGTGAGATATAAAGTGGAATCTACAAAGGATTAAGATCTTGCCATGATGCCACTATAGCCATTTTTACGTTGGAAACTCTATTGACGATAACTCTGATGTCCCATGCAATCATTGTCGCATGCAACTTTAAGACTTTTATTAGAAAACGAGCAATTCACAAACTCCTTATTTTTCGAAACGACAAGAAAGTGAGCATTAATAGATGCCGCAAGTTTTCTATACTCCCTCGGATTGTCATGGCAGCCGCGGAATAAAGTTTAAATTTATTGCGATGGCACAATTATTTGTCTCATTTCTCTGAGTACTTCTGCTAAAGACAATTGAACAGAAAGGAGGGAATCTCATGGTTCGTTTCACGGCCATTCACCGACTCCGGCAGGGAGACAGAAAGAGAGGAAAAAACGGTGCCCGGATTTAAACAACCGCCGCTTTTGGCGTGGCGTTTTGTTTATTAAAATTCAGTTTCGCCCAAGGAAAGTTGCCGGAAGAGTTGACGGGATCGGACGCTGGAGGTTCCCTGTTCTCGGATTGGGGGATTATTTCTTGAGAAGTACAACCAGTTTCGTTTCATTTACAGATATTTCTTGACAGGTTTAATAACTAATCCTTAGGAGGGTCTAACGAACAATAATCCTTCATAGATGTAGGACTCAAAGAGCAAACAGTATATTCATTATCTCAGTTGAAAGTATATTCTTATGATTTTTAATGGCAGTCATATTGAATAACGTTTTATACACTTTAATTTGTTACACGGTTATGTGTAAGGTAACTTAACCACATACATAGAGCAGTAGTATATTTCTCCAGCGAAAAACGCAATGACCTGTCAGGTCAAAAAGTAGTGGGCATTGTCATAGTAGGTAGCAGTAAAAGAGAGGTAGCAAATTCCCACAAACCCCAGTTATCAACCATGGCTCTTAGCAGGTAATAGATCCCATTCGAAGCAAGTAAATTGCCCTTACCTAACAAAACATGTTTCAATATATACATAAATCAGTTCAAATTTTTGTGGATAAGATGATAAGATGTACTAATGCAATCCATAAAAAGAAGTTTTTTTGATTTTTTTATGCTCATTAAAATTTTGAAATTAAAAATATATAACAAAAAAATTACTTCTCCTTTTTAAAAATTATTCTCAAAGTTTTTTAATGAAAATGAAAGAAAATGTTAGGAACATACAAAAAATGTTATGTCAATGAAAGACAAATGAAGTAAACATCATTAGGTTGGCGTTGCTTTGTCGCTTTAATTGTTAATTTCGTATATAGAACAATGTCACGTATTAGTGGACGAAGAAGAAATATTGGTCGACATACTCTGAATGTCATTGTGAATTTGTAATTGTGATGATCCCATAATATATATTTTATTGTCGAAATCAAATATGCCTTCCAAAACAAAACTAACGTTCAGTCAGGACAACGTCTGCGGATCCACTAGTTATAAAATAATATGTTAGGTTTTTACAGTCCATATCACACTCAATGTATTCTAACATATTACACTGCCTTCTTTGACTTGGTAATGAAGAACGTCATACAACATTGTGGTAGGGGGCGGATTGGGGACATAATGACAACTCAGAAAAAGACTGGCTGATTAACTAGGAACTTTTGATGTGGAATTATTAATATTCTTCAAAACACATTTGCAATGTCCTGGGATATTTGTTGCAAACCATTTAACATTTTGGTCAATGAATACAAGCTATTTAAGAGCAATTAATATGGTAAACACCCGATGTATCATCTGAGCAGACACAATCCCTGGTGTTAACAAGGTAAGTCAAATTGAATCTGTCTGTGTGAAACGATATATTGGTATCATTATTATAATGGTAAACTATCGTTTTTAATTGAAATGAGATGCCCATGAAAGAAGCAAGTGAGAAGTAACTCTGAGTTCTTTTCTAGGCAAGAAGATGTTAAAGGACTACTAAATCCTGATTTCTGTAGAGGAAATATAATATATTAATAATATGACAAGGGAAAAATTATAACCGGCTAATTGCATGTTATAGGCATTTGTGGATAAAGGAGTACTAAAAAGTCTATGGAAAAGGCCATAAAGAGGTCTTCTTTATGTCGAGAATTCGAGATTCTACTTTTAAATAAAAAAATGGCTGCTTATTATTACTTTTAACCTCCGTAGTAAAATATATTGAAGATAATATGGATTTAAAGATAACAGAAAAATTTGGTTCCATTATTCAAAGCAATATCGTCAACGATATACCTGTAACAAAACAAAACGTTAATCATTGGATAACAAGGAACGTGAGACTCAGTATAATACATGAAAATTTCAGCCAATAAAGGGGAGGTGGTAAAACCAATTGTCAATTCTGCGAGTTATGCCATATACCATGACTCCAGTAAGTATTTTACAAAAGACATAATTTGAGAATGTGAACAATTAGGATATTTCACTTTAAATAGTTGCTTCCGGACTATGCGAATGGTCGTCGTTTATGCTCGGTGCGCCGTCTAGTATATTGTATAGTCGTCATTTAGTGTATATTGTCTATTTTAAAAATACCTACGTATAGATATCACCTATAATGTGGTTCACAGTTGATAGCAAAATATCTGAGTCACTTTAGAAAAGACCCTAAGGCGGAACTCACATCTGGACAAGTCTAAATTCTAAATTAATTGAAGTAGTTTTGCCTTGTGGACCAGTAAGAGAGTGTGTGAAACACACTGAGATATGAAACGCGAACAAATCTGCTGTCTGTATGTGATGGTTGTTAGATCCATGATAACGGATGGTACTGTAGTATGGTGGTACAAAGACAATACATGCATGGAACTTACCAAATTATACAGACAAGCATGCCTAGCAGCTACAAGTGCAATTCACAGTGATCCCACGATAGCACTAGAGGTACAGCGCTATACATCGACTTGGCAAGGAGTGACTGACTTGAGGTAGAAACGCAATATAACTACGCAATAGGCACAATTGACCGTACTAACGTAGTGTAAGAATCCACAAAAACATATCTAGTTTAACCCGTTATCCGATAACACATTATGACATCATGAAAACCAACGTTCATCGCACAAAGGAAAAAATTTCTAAAATTTTCCGTTTCGTATACAGGTAAACTAGACAATGGTCACCTCCCTCAACGAAATTGTGTAAATATTTGCGGCAGTATATTTACAATAAATATTTTAGGAACTCCTTACCCATATGGCTAAATGGTCGTCGAACATGTAACGTTTCGTGATCGTCATGAATTAACCGAAAACACTGAAGGTATTTTAAGCAACGTGAGTTGTGATTTTCAGATGAAATAAATATATTTTTCCCGTTGTTCTAAGAGCCGAAATTAATTTTCGCCCTTTATATGTGTGTGAGTATGTGCGATGTATAAGCGAGTTGATTTGGGATTAGGTCCGTCTGTCGAGGCAAGTTTTGAATAAATTCTTGAATGCGTTCATTGGTCCTTTATCGTGATTCGAATAATTAATGGGTAATTTATTATAGCGACAGAGTTAGACAAAAGTTAGGGTAGGTATGTTGAAAGAATTCATTTTTTTAACATAAAATTGCAGCTCACAAAACAATTAGGTTATAGAATCTTTGACATTCCTATTGCATTTGGAAGAATTGAGAGCGATCGCAATTTCGAGTTAAAATTTACCGTCGTATTAACAAAAAGTCATGTAATTGTAACAACATTAAATAATTAGAAACGGAATTGATGATCTGTATTTATTTTTATTTATCGTATGGCATCACATCGTAATATACATATAACAATACAGATGATCTGTAAAGCGTTATCGAAACAGGTTAAAGTGACAAGTAATGCTATTATTGATTAGAAACCTATTAATTCAGCTTTGATTATTGTTTTAATATTCAAGTTTATTTCATTGGGAGTATGGCACATTATTACTGTAACGCAAAAAAATAGACGAAAGTGTCATAACTATGGTACGATTTGCAAGCATATATTTAGAAATTTGAATAAATTTCGAAAAATGGAATTAAGAAGTTCGTAAACCATTATGAGTACAAGATTCCCGTGAATATGTTTAATACTACTTTCATGTGTTTTCGAAACGATATATGTAGAGAAGTGCCGTTACGCTCTGCATTAATTTCAGAATTTTCAATTCATGCAAAATAACGATGAATAATTAAACAAATGTGTAAATGGACAGTCACATGCATACATTATAAAATTATTTTAAGCCTTTGTCTATCACTGTATTAGTAGAAAATGCTAATACAGTTGGTTCCCCACATAAAGTTCTTGAGCTTATTGTTTGTTAAGCTGTGGTAAAACTTCCTACCCAGAATATACCATAAAATTGCTTTCTCGGCCATTAACTCTTCATGGGACAACTAAGCACGTAAACAGAATGTTCTTTACTTTTTCCTTCCCGAAAAATTTCAATTACAATTCCTTCTTCTTTCGGTAAAACGGAGACATGATATAGAAATAACACGAGCTAAAGCAGTTATGTTGGAAAATTGGATCTCGCCACTGAAAGTACAACAAATCTATATAAAAGTCGAAGCCCGGGAAATAGACGTTGCACTTTGAAGATTTATTTCATATCGCATCTTGGCAATAACATATTTTGATACCACCGTAAACTTTTTAGAGCAATCTAATGATTTACGTCGAGTTCTTCGATAGCTTCTTTGCGGACGAAAGATTTATTTCATATACGAGTAAAACTCATTAACAAGACGTCGAGAGATTCACATAAAACACACGATAGAGCATTATCGTACAGAGTTACTTGGGAAGCTGAAATATTCCCGGAAGCTGAAATTTGCTGAGTTAATTTAAACTGCTTCAATACAATACTAAAGCGCATCGGTGTGAAATTATGGATCGGCTTCAGTGCTGTCAATGCTGACGAAAATTAAAACATTCAAATATGTGATGTTAATACAACTGATAGAATTTTACAGTCAATAAAGTCAATGACGTTTGAGAGCAAATCTCTATTCGAATTTAGTCTTGGAATAATTTAATGAAGTATTAGATTTGAGAGGAGAAACATAATTCTACTGAAATATTATGGGATATGACTGTCTAACACAAGATTTTAAATGAAATAAATATCAATATTGCACAGAAATGGTTCATTTCATATGTTGAACATAGACCTCACTGTGTTAAAATTGTAATTAAAGGCTTCTATTACCATAAATGGTAAAGGGCTAGCATTAAGATCAATTTTTGGTCTTCTATTTATTTTGTGTTTTATCGAGTTGGAACCTGTAACCAAATGCGTATAGGTTGACCCTATATAACATAAATACAAATTATTTTGAAAAAAAATTCTGAGGGCCTCCCTACTTAGTGGTCTAGCAATCCTAACCCTACCAAAACAGACTTTATGATACTCCTCCTAATCTCGAAATTTCTATTAACCATTCAAATATTTTATAAACTGGCAATCTGAAAATTCACTTAAATTCTGACATTTCGTTCCAAAATGGTTGTTTTAATTTATTTGTCATTAAATTCTAAATGCTTGCAAACAAGAAATTTAAAAAGTACTCTGCAGGTAAATCACATCTGATTGATTTACTTTTGTCAAGTTCAATCTATAGTTTTTTAGCGACAAACTATACGGGGAACTTTTAGTCACATCAACAGGATAAATTTTGTATGGAAAAGAATTATAAGATGTAAATCAAGTATCACAAGAAAATTCATTAAAAAAATTTTTCTTGTGAATTTTCCTGTGATATTCATGCTCAAAGACGAGAACTTTAAATACGAATGATTCCGTACAATTCAATACCTAAAGTAATATTAGCCATAAGAGTACTTGCTTCTGGTTGGTTCATATCTATGATTTCAACTGAATAGGTATCTCAAATGTTTTCCTTTTACATTCCTAAGAGCCTTTATTTAAAAATTTAATAATTCTTATTGTTTAATTTTAGGTCTTCTATTATTCAATTTACGTGTTAATAAGTTACCACTCGATGTATCTACATGCGTTGTATGCTGATTAATACTACAGGACCGTTTAGTGACAAGAATATGCGTTATTTAGAAAATAAAACTTCCGTGGATCTCCTTCAGATATTAAGTAGACTAGCAATAATTCATTATAATGAAATAAATTATAAGGAAATATAATGAAAATGATTATTAAATCCCACTGAATCCAACATGGACGTTCATAATTGTCAAAAACTATCCTGTGATAATTTGAAATATATTTGTGGCAACTTCGATTTAAACCTTCATTTAATACAAATAATTTGTGTAGCTTATTTAAATTTTTAAATTTTAAATACTTAAGTTTCCAACAGAAATTCTGCCGATAATTTTGCTATAGTAAAGACGAATCTAGAATTTGTTATGAAATTATTCTCTGGGGAAAGTGAAGTCATGTAACGGAGAAGCGGCCACCTAACTGCAAAAACCATCGAAACCAAAAGAAATAATAGCTAAATGCGCGTTCAGCAAACCCAAAGAGCCACGATCTCCAACTTTGAAAAATAAGCATAATAATGTAAGTAAGGCGACCGTAAATACAGCGAGTATTTTCCCAGCACGGAAGGAGTAGCAGAGAAACTCGAACCGACATCCATGTTTAAATAACAGAGATATCACGAGCAGAGGTGCTATATATCGCTGTTCACTATCGAATCTCCCGTATCGAAACGCTCGTAGTTCTGCAGCTTCCGTCACATTTCATCCCCTGTCACCCTCAAAACATGTAAGTAAATAATCTGCTATTCTTGTTCCATTATCCGTTGCTTAAAGTCACCTACACTTATTATTACCACCATGTCACTTTCCCTAGCAAGTTATTTCTTATCTTTCCTTCCTCTATCCATTTAGGTGAAATTACTTATTACAAGATTGATGAATCTTCCTTGAAATTTGTTTATTGCCAAATAAATTAACCAGATTTTTAACTAAGTTCTTAGAATCTAAAACTTTCAATCGTTCCCGAATGTGAAATGGTGCTCTATAAAATGAGACTACACTTCCATGAAAACTTCTGTTGGTCTCCTAGATAAACAACTAATTTTTGAAAAATTCCTACAATTTAAAGGACTTAATTGGTAATATTGGGGGACTTAAGAAATGATTTCTGCAATAGAGAAAATTTCCAAATTCCCAGAGTACTCAACTGTCTTGCAATTATGTTTCTCATGAAATAAAGTAACCAGACCTTTCGATTTGCCTCATATCAACTTTTGTCATATTAAGGAATAAATAATTTGAATTTCAGTACATAATATAAATGAATTAAACCCAAAACAAAACACTCACATTTGTCGAAGCATTATTACAATCCATTATGAAAAATATCTTGCTTTGAAATTCACGGACACAATAGAACACATAAAGCAAGCGTTGGTAACGGCAAGGGAAATAACAAAAATGACACGACAAACTATCAGACTTCGTATTAAATCCACTGCGACCTACGTTCGGTAATATCTCGGAAACAGAATCCGTTATAATGATTTAGTAAATTCATATAGGAATCTCGAGCAAAGTAATAATGTCAGCAAAGGCTCTTTTGCGAACTAATACTAGGACGCCATTAGCCCGGGCGATGTTAAAGTCCCAGCTTTCGCGGTGCTTCAGATTCAGATCTCCCAGTTTACGTGCGCTACGTTTTACTTATAGTTATAGTCCAGATGTTGGCGTCTATGATACGAGGATAGGGTTGTCGAGGAGAGAAAATGAAAAAAAACCAAGTGGATTTACTGGAACGGTACCCGACATAAAAGCGACGGTAAAGTAAAGAGAAAGAGAGAAAGGGAGGGACTGTTTGTCAGAATGAGTTACTCAAAAAGTTTACTCGAGGGAATGTAAGGAGTTAGTTTATTAAGAATGGGGAATAGGAATTTTTGTTTGCGACCTTAACTCTTGTGAAATGCGATTACAACTTTAATGGAGAAGAAAAAATACTTACAATTCAAGTTACTAAATCCTGAATCAATCATATTTAAGCCGTACCACTCAATGTGGCAAAACATATAAGGAAAAGAATGATACATCGTTAGGTTCCTGAAAAACTTAAAATACTAAAAGAAGAACTGCTACAAGGAATTTCTGAAAACAGATCCATACAATTTAATGCCAAAGACTGAGTATGAGAATTTCATTAAAATTATTACACTTACAATTGCCATATAAAGCCTAACGTCTCCAAGAAGTATGCCTTATTACCAGGAATATTATTAACTCTAATTTCTCCAAATTATTACGTTTATGCTCTTAAATTTACGAATTTTAGGAAATTAGTTGTATCAATTTGGAATACCTTTTAAGCTCAAGTTGTACAAATTATTTAACTACATCTAATTCCATGCACATCAACCTGAATATAAAATTTAGTATCTTAAAGAAAATAGGTCTTTCTACTAGGGATAATATTAACCCCAATTTCTCTAAATTCTCTAAATTATTATATTAAATCTTAAATCTATGCATTTTACCAAAATGACTATTTACTGATGAGGATGTGAATTTTTTGGTGGTAACAAATAAATATATAAACTTTCAGTTTTAAGGACATTGGACCATCACTAAATTAGTCAGATTACAACAATAATATCATTAATACACACAAAGTCAATAATGTACGTTTAAAGAATCCAGTGTGACACGTAACTCAAAGTTAAGATGCAAAGCTTCACACAAATGAAGTATGAGATTGATGGGAAATCCAGTGTTTAAAATTAATAATTTTAGTTAGGAATGGAATTTTTCGTAAGGGATATCACTTAATTTTTTTTTCTGGAACATACTTTTTGGTTATTTTCTAATTTTCACACCAACAATTATGTCAAGGATGAATTTTCGTCATATTCAATATCAACATATCAATTATTACATCATTTCACCTATATCAATAAATTCCGTTATATATTACTGATAATAACACTTACATAGTTAATTTCAGCATAAGACTCAGCATAGTAAGCATTACAACGTTAGCATGTTCGTGTCAGTATTTCATTACGATGTGTACCTTGAAACAATAAAAAGGAAATGAAACTATAAGTGAAAACCGCCGAGTGTGCTAAAACGGTCCGAGGAAAACTAGCACGTCTTGTGTCTTAACGGCTGCACCGTCTATATTTTTCAATACCGCCCTCGAAAGAGCTTTTAGGAGCTCCCTTATTAGCTATAAACATGGCTCGCATGCCACTGCATAGGGCACGGGAAAGCAAGGATAACGTACAACGTTATATTTCAGTAACTCTAGACGGGTATAATTCGCGAGTTTCTTTTCGTAGGCTCGGAAGTGGACTATTAGCAATTAAGTGCTAATTTAATGGTTTTTGCTCCATATGGCCTTGCCTCGCTATTATTAACATTAGCGGCAAATTAGAGGGAGAAGAAATATTAGCCCTAATAGCTGCATTATCCTTAGAAAGTTATTAGGATAATGAACTACTCGAACGAGTGTGCTTCTTCTTACATAAGTAATTTTTGCTGAATATTAATGGGATGCTTTGCGATTAGATTCATTAAAACTGTAAAAATCATTACAATGAATAATATATTAACAATTGTTTCATAAAAATCGCTACATATAATTAAACAAAGCATATTATTACTGTTGTTTCTAAATGAAAATATTTATTTTTCTATCGTTTTATATTGTGATTTTAAAAATTGAGTATTCGTCAAATAAAAATGTCTTTTTGAACATATGCTCTCCTCAACTGTCAAATTAAATGGATGCATTATATTCAATGTACTAAGGTGCAATAAAAAACATCTTCCTGAAACACAAATATCCTTAAATAAAATTAATACACGAGAAAATCCCACGTAGTTTAATAATTAAATAATATATTTTTAATAACAAACTTGGGAATTATTTTATCCACAAAATTTCCCCCTATACATCTTCAAACTTTATTTAGGTACGACGAAATGGTTTTCTGTAGTTAAACCCGCACTATGTGCATTCGAACGGGAAAAAATTACAATTTTCCTCGTACGAGCCTTATGTAACCCGAAAGTTTATTAACGGTTTGGTCGGGATGTAATTACCCAACAATAAAATTAAATTAGTACATTTCGTGGCCGTTCGAATGGCTGTGATGCAATTATCCCGATATCAGGATACCCTCCGTCATTTGCAGGATATTAACAGGAAGCGCACTCCCCCTCGGCTCTCGGATTCCTATCGGTTCTCTCCCTTTCCCGCTTTTCAAATATTTGCGACTCCCTTATAATCTTTTCGGCATCATAATTTCCCAGGTGGGTAATTTTTCTAATTAGTCACGTGCGCATCGTCGATCGTTATTAGAAGTAAACGACTCCGAGGGGTTCGGAAGACGTCTCGGGGTAGGCGTCGGTTCCTTAAACGAACGTCGAGACACAAAATTAGGTAGTTAATGCCTGTTAATAGCGCGACTTCGAACATAAATTTGATATAAACATAGGTAACGTGTCACCTAAAAACGAGGATGGCACCTACACACTAAAAAGGGAGGCGGGAGACTCTCTTCCGTCTTATTATTTCGATTATATGGTCTTTGCGAAGCAGCAACAATTTCTACACCGTAAATAATACAGATTAATAATTAGATTGTGTACAAATGAAACAAAAACAACTTCACTTCTCTCCATTAAATTAATACACGGGTAGGATTGGTTTGTGGGAGTTACATAATATTAAAATATACATTATAAAGATACAAAAATTACCTATCCGCTTAAAATGTTCGACCAATTGGACCTGTGCCATCAGTAGACTACATTTTTTATATTGAAAAATCCATTTTCGAGTGGTATTGGAGCTCAAGATAACTAAAGGAGATAATAAAAAATTGACCGGAAATTAGTACACACACCACACTTTATTTTAGTAATTTTGACTCAATTTAAATTTTTTTCAAAAATTCGTAAATTTGAAACGAGCCCCAGCTTAGCCGGTCCCAAGCCCGGTTGAGAAAGGACGAGGGCGAAAGGGCTGACAACAGCTTTTTGTGTACTCACTGATGCCGATATGTCGGTATCACAAATACCAAGATATGTCCCAAATAAGAATAGCAATAGTTTCGTACACTTGGCAGTGAAGCTATAAATCCACCAAAATTAATCTTTATTTTCCAGGAATATTCTTCAGGAAGGAATTTTCCATTTTTTAAAAATAAACTCAATGAATACTTATCAACTACCTACCATTGTTATTTTGACATATAAGGAGGCATATATATAAAACTTTTGCAAGTAAAATATGGTAGTTACAGTTTTAGAACTTTATCCACATTTTTCTCCCAAACAAACTTTAAATGTGTAATATTAGGTTGCACTTGTGCAAGATGTACTGAATTGACCAAAATAATAACATCAAGCGGTTCACATATTTTTAGTTATGATGTAAACAGTGTAATATACCGACACCATTGACTCTAATTTAGTAAATTACTATTCAAATTTTAACGCATTACATTTGTATATATATATTTTACTACCCTTTGCTACTACTCTTTACTACTCTACTTTGTTTACCTGCATCTGACTGAAACGAATACAGAACTGCTGGGTGTACGTGACGAGTATTTGAAAGGATGATCATATCATCCTATCAATATGAGATGTATGTATTTTGCAATATTAATTTACATAACGCTCCTTAAGAAGAACTATCATATCTTGAATAGCTTGTTTCGAAATACCAGTCCAAGTGTCTTACGAGAAGTGAAGAAAAAGAGTTTGGCTGTTCTTGACATTCAAACTGAAATTGGTCGAAAGCATTTCCAAGTTCTTGGAAATTGTTGCTAGAACGTGTTATCAGCCAAAATACGTCACGGGCCCTCCCTAAGATCGCTTAAATCTGCTATCACATTAATGATGATATTTGGCATTAGACCCTTCCTCTTTCCTCCCTTTTATAATGGGTAGCAGTGCACATTATTTGACTTATTTTGCAATCTGTAATATAGAGGGTCACGTATAAAGTGGCTTACTTATATATTTCTGATTTACACTTATCAATTTTATTTGACAACTAGAGTGCTAATTGATGTATAATATTAATATTAGAATTTTATATGTCCTCAGGTAATTCGTTTTTGTCTTGTAACTTTTTAATGAGTAGTCCTTAAGTGGCATGTATTTTACTGTGATAATCTAGTTGGACTTTGTTATAAGTGGCTTACTTATTTATTTGTTTTAATTTTGTCTTATTTATTACACACACTTCATTTATTACAATAATACTAGCACGCTGTATCTTCTTAGGATCTTTACTAGAATACGACTCATCTAATACTTCCCAAAATTAATTGGAATCGAGTAAGGACTGTCTCTTTTATTTAAAACAGTATAATAATGGTAATCAGTACATTCTTAAGAATGCTGAAAATATGCAAACTTCACATTCCATTATGTTAATTTCATTAAATCAATCCACTCCTCATTGATAACATTAATTTTTAATATCACACATTCAACTCATATTCAAAATTGCATTTACAAAGATCCCCGATTATTAATGACATTAATGATGATTAACGATTAAATATGACAAATTGTTCTCTTAAACGTGCCAAATATGGAATGGCGACTGTTTCATAAAAATAATATTTGTAATCCCAGTTCCCGTAGATCGTATGTAAAATTCGAAACAACAATATTTTCATTTGTTTCCCCCCCCTTCTTTCGATTAGGTATAATTCGACGGAAAAGGAAAAGTATATCATGGAATTAAGTGGAATCCGGTTAATTGAACATATCACTGAAAATAAAAATGAGATCTTTCAAAATTTGTCAAAAACGTTCATTTCCTATCGAATTTCACCCGATAGCTGAAGACTGTAAGATAGCCTACTAGGTATATTTTTATTTTCTTCGAAAGCTTTTTATGTATCATATAAAATAAAATTTATGAAACTTTTACCTCTTAAATGATCATTAACTTCATTCCTACCTGAATTTTATATGAATTTTGTTACATTTCTGTTTTATATTTCCTCCGAGTGGGCCATCTCTTCCATTATCCCCGCATGGTAGGAGCAGTAACCGTCGGGTTCTTTATCCGTTTCCAGTAATTCAACTTCCAAAGTTCATCAATAATTCGGCAGTTTGAAAGCTTGGGGCATTTACAGCTATCCTCAAACGTTATACTGAAATTGAGTTCCTAATTTCAATCATCTTTCAGATGCTAGAGGTTTTGTCGATGTACGAAAAGCATCCTATTTCGGCTTAACAGATACGTTGATAGTTAAACATTTAGACAATTATTTTGTAAATAGAGGAGTCTGTTTATGCGGGATTTGGATTTCGGGATAAATAACCCGCTGAGTAGTTCGGGAGGGAAGAGTTGCCCGCAGGTTTCGGGATAAAATTTCGAAAGATTGATACCTGTCGGATACAATAATAAATCCCATCCATTCAAATATTCCAAGGAAACCTGTTGCCCTGGATAATGTTTTTGTAGTTCTGCCTTAACCACAATACTAACTATTCCATTATTGATATATCAGTGGACAATTATAATACACTAGTTTAGTTGTCATTTAGATAAGTTACACCGTTACGTCACCCTTGGTAAAATATGTTTGTCTGTTTGGCAGGCAAACGTTATTAAATTTTCTACAAATATTTGATCTGGTACACGTGATAATTTATCAATAATTCGCAGGTATCCAAGGCTAGCTAGCGTCCCGCATTACATTTATGAAAATTTCCAAAGGGTTGTACACTTTACGGCTAATTAAATGTTACTGTCACATTGAATTTTAAATGTAGGAAACTGAAACTTCGCCTCGACGTAAACATCAATCAGCGAAATACTTTACAACCCTGGTACCCCTTTGTGCTCGCATTAACTCAAACAACAATAGAGGACTTCCTTTTAGATATAGTTATAAATTAGTTCCTAACGAGCAATTCAAAAACATCTGTGCACACGCCGTAAGCATTTAAACAACTAATGAATAAAATGCGGGCCAGGAACTAACAACTTGCACAAATTATTCCCCTTAAAGAGCAAATCTCCAGATTAGAATTGTTAATTTGCTGCTTCACAATGAATTTTGCTTAATGTGCATATTTTTGTTTCATGTTTAAGGGCTTTTCGTTTAGTCGGCGCTATATTTTGGCTTTAATTAAATCCAATATAAACAAAATGAAACGTCAAGGATTTAAGGGATGCCGTTTGAGGTATGGTATCGCTCGCATTTTGCCGGGTTCGGGTCTATACAGTCTCAATATAAATTCCTCAACGAAAATTGAATACTTATAAATAACGTAAGAGAATAAAACTAGGATTATATGTAAAATGCACGTTTGATGTGAAGAGATACGTTGAAAAAATTTTAATTTTTCGATAATTTAACATAGAAAATTTGGGAAATATTTGTTTCTAATATTTGAGGTAACTTATAGATTTTTCTTTATTATATTTATTAGTATTTCACGAAATTTTAAATACATATTAATGTATACAAAATGGGCTTGTGATATGCAAAAAGGGTGAGTGATATGGTGAGTTGAGTAATCACTGCGTGTTAAGTGTAGTTCGTGTATTAATAGATTGAACAAGATATTTTCATAAATTGTAGTTCATAAAAACTAAAAAAACAACACGTTTTAATACGAAACAGATCATCAAAAAATAATTTTAAACTAGCACTAAGTTTAAAATAATAATAAAGTGATTAGCAAATAACTGGTAATCAATTTAAATTAAATTAAAATAATTTTATTGAAAAAAGTGTGGGTGGCAAATAACGACATTCTTATCCTAACTATGTTCACAAACAGTGGCAATTTTTTACAAGTTCGGTTTATTTTTAAACCGTGTTCTTCAGTTTTTATGAATTATAATTTAATTTAATATTGAGATTCCTAACCCAAATTAAAAGGAACAGCAACATCACCAACATTACTTCGCTCCTGTAGTTTCTTAGAATATCTTATATCTTTAGTGGCAAATGCCGTAACGATTTTAATGAAAGGAACAAATTTATTTAGAAACATTCCCCGACAATACTGAAAACTATATTTTTAGATCACGTGTTCGCAATATTTTTATAAGTATTGTCTTCGTATGATTGATTCATTGATATATATTTAACAACGAAAAAGAATTTAAACGGCATAAAATAACTGCGTTTAAAAGTTATAAAGTTCTTGTTAAATTTAATCGGATTTGGATTGTCAACACCTTGTATATGACATTTGAAATCGACTTTAGTTAGACGTTTGGCAGTCGTGCATTTAATTCTTTTTGTTAATTTTTGTTTTTAAATTTTTTAAGAGCAATTAATTGATAGTCTTTAGTTTGAACAAGGAATGTAAGTTAAATGAAGGGCCTAAAAATGTCTATATATTGCCTATATTCAATCTTCCCTACCGAATTTATAAGATACCTGAAAGAAACCTAACAGCATGAAGATAGTCTACACATCGTGGTTCGACTCTAATGTAATTCGTAGTGTGTATTATCCCCTTTCCTCCTCTTCGTACTTCACGTTCAACTAATGACTACTTAATTCTTAAAAATTAGGCAATTGTTGAAGATAGAAAATGTTTTATAACGGTTAGAGACTTTAAGGTGATGAGCGAGTATGAATGTAGTTGACCATTTTTAAGGAACTATAAATCGAGAAAACCTAAATCTTGGTATTTTGGCTTGATCCACTAAAACCTCGAACCCTTAAGACTTTGGTAAATACCGGTTTATGGCAAAAGGCATTTTACTTTTGTTATTTCTGTGTTATCTCGAAAACTAATTTAATGATCATTAACTTTGTACCTTCTAGCTACTGTTTAATCCAGATTGGTTACCATAATCATTATCTTGACTGATGTACAGTGAAGAGTCCTTTGCAATCCTGTATTTTCAAATTTTCCAACACAGTATCACATATTCCTACCAATATTAACTGCTTTCTAAAACGTCTACTTTTTTTATTTAAAAAATGTTTCTCCAAACGTATCTTAAAGGTGATTCTACTGTTAAGCATTTTCAATTTTTCATAATTTCCGGCAATTTTCATAAAAACTGCATTAGTTATTTATTACATATTTTGCAATCTGATTTAGCTATTTAATACCTGCAACATGTCAAATCCACTGTAATGAATTCTAAAGGGCACTTTCTCTTGGGAATACTTAATTTTTCTTATTTTTTTTTTCTAAGTGATTTATTTTAATTTTTGCTGCTTCATGTACCTATTGATTACCTATAACTTTTATTTCAAACATGTTTGACAAAAATCGCCCTAAATGGCACTTTACTCTTAAGAATTTTCTACGAGTTTTTATACCTTTTATCACAGTTGATCAATGTATACAGTTTGCCATTTTTTTCTGAACATTTCTCCCACAGTTTCTTCTTCTTCCATATTTTAGAAAGTGGTTCCTCTACAAGGAAGATAGAAAAATGCAATGTATATTTTCAAATTCTAAAAGAATTAAATAGAACTTGTTTTTAAATAGAGATACTTGAAATTATATATTAGCAACAAAGGAATAATATTTCATATCACCGGCATTAGCTGTCGACGGAATATTTTTCTAATAGCTTACTTATGCTTGTAGGAGCGATAAGGACGGTAGTTATTAATGTATTTTGAATCACTAACTTCATAGAAAGAAATTGTAATAGCACAATTTACTGGATTTTTAGACATTTTCCTCTCGAGCGGGCGAATTATTTTTTTGGTGAACCGACCCATAAGATTAAGGGGGTAGATTTAGTCAATTATTCGGGAAAGGAGACGAAACAAACTGACGCTTAAAAGATGGTGATGATGTTTCCGTGAAAGAGGGCAGTAAGTAGTTAGTAACTTTTATTTTGGTGAGCTGATGTAACTAAATATCGTTCCCGATCGGACATTCCAAATTATTACACTTAAATTTATACGTTAGTTCGGAATTTTTAGCCAAAAGCCTTTACTAAATCCGTTGATTGGAACGTTCGCCGTATTCCGGAAGGCAACAGTCTGATAAAAAATTAGAAAAACTCCTAAAGCCACAGTCGCTGTCAAAGGTTCGGAAAGGGATCCACCAGTTCGGTAGTTTTTGTTATTCACGCCGTATCAGAAGGCGTTAATTGAAATCTCCATTCAATTTAAGTATCCAGGGCCGCTCCGTCTCAATCGCCGAGAAACAATTTATCACGAAGACAAATAATCGCAAACAAGTTAAAAAGCCATCGTTCGATAAGGCGAAAAACCTCCCGAAAGAATAAATAATAGTATGTTGTGATTTAATGGACCAGCTCTCTCGGATCTATCGCCTTTATCGCTGACGGCGTGAAGTCCGACCCCCGTTGAGAGCATGATTTTTCACTTTCACTATCTTCCCCTGATGCGTTCCGCTCCGACTGTGCGAGGATTGTACGTGGTTTTAGGTCCGCGGTAATTTTCCACGGGGAAAGCGAGAAAAACGAAAAAATTAGGCCACCCTGATGCCTTCCTCGTTTGGCACCGAATGGAAAACTCCTTAGGCGCGTCGCGTACTCCAGATAAGGGGGCCAAATTAAGGTCACGCCTGAACTGGCGTTTATTAGGATAACACTTGTTATTGAAACTATATCTGTCGTTACTAATTGACTTTCAGAAAAGTTGATTGTAATCTTATCTTTCACACTACCAAAGTTCAATTTGAGAATTTCCCTTCGCATGTTTCGATGTTCACGTCTTTCAAAATTTTTTGCCAAAAAAGCCAAAGCAGTAAAATTTTGTTGGAATCTCCAACGAAATAAAGCTTCCCGTATTTCACAACGATGTGATAACACAGGTTATGGAACAGTAATACAATAGGTTTAATACCAATACAAATTTAAAACAAATGAATGTCCAGAGGAATCATCTTTCACGCTATTATACGAAACGAACAAATCCAGACCTCTAGTCAAAGACTCACAATTCGGAACAGAACGTGACTTATATAAGGATCAATGTAGAGAGAGTGAGAAAGGGAGAGAGTTAGTCGAGACATGAGATTTCAGCGACTTAATCGCAACCCGCTGCGATCACTAAAACACGCGCAAGCATATTAAATTAATATAAATTTAGATATAAGTGTATAATAGTGTATAGTGTTTAAATAAATTAATTATAGGTTTGGTGTACTTCTTGTCTTAGGTAATCTACGCAGACCATACAATATGTTGAATGTGTGACACGAGAGTAGAAATTATCCGGCGGCAACCCTCTCAATTAATTATTTATCTGCTTATTTGGTTTAACTGATATTAATGTATCCGTAGAGATGTTTCTTATTAGTCTGTGGATCGCGTCTTATAAAGATGGTATATCTGAGTTCTTATGCATGACTATATAACTATTTTTTTTAATATATATAATACTTTAATAGTATTATATAATATAATATATTATATATTACTATATTTATTTATTATATTACTATATTTATTAATATAATATATATTACTAATATAATTTTTTAATATATATATATATATATATATATATATATATATATATATATATATAACTATTTTTTAATACAACCTGATGCCTTGAATATCGTTTGAATTCCCCAGATTTAAATTCAGGGTCCAATTAGGTTTTATTATGAAAATGTATAGAAGTAGTTTATTTTCCATAGATCACTTGGATAAGTACCTGTTAAATAGCCCATCTGTTGCATTTTAAGGTTTATTTAAGTTGTCATTTCTAGACCGTCATATGAGTTTTCCACTTGAGCATTTTTTACTTCGTTGTTCACTGGTAGCCGCATATCAGTTATTATGACTGCAGACCAATTAATATTTCGGTTTGGGAACGTTGGTTCTGTTTGGTGGAATATGATTTTTCATCTATTAGACCAATTTTGTAGTAAATCTAATATTGGTTTTTTCGATCGTTTGGATGTGTACCAACATGCTTGGTTTCTTCCATTTTGTAGCAAAATTCTTTTACATAATTATTGTTTGGATAGCGTATATATCAGCAGCTGAATCTTTAAGTTTATTAATTTAAATTTTCTGTTAATGGAAACATGGTAAATGCTGTAGGTCTTTATTTTAGTAGTTTTACTAATAGTATATAAGTATGGTAAATATTTTTCATACAGTGTGGCACAAGAGGTGTGTTCAAATACATTCTCATTTCATATTGAAATGATATTGAATACATTTCATGTATTCATATTGTGTTGTGTAATGTATTTCTTGAATTCTTTTGTCAATGCAAATAATGGGAAAATATGTCCAATAAATTTAATTTATTGACGTAGACTGGGTATTCCTGTTATATATGTTATTTAATTTCGATGGGGAAAAGAAAGAGGAGAATTAGATATGGAGTTGTTCATCTGTGGAAGAAGGACATAGTCCGTATGTCGGTTACTTTTCATTGCAGGGGCCGCTTACCACGTTGCTTATTCTAATATTACAGTTTGCCATCTATAACCTACCACATGGATAAAACGCTGTTATGGAGGATGTGTACTCTCTTTACAAATCCAATTAACAGAAAGTTTCTTTCAATATTTCAATTAACAATACTTTCTGTTATTTTAAAATGTCTAGTTGACCATTCAATGAAGAGAAAATGTGTCGATTGCAATTATAATGATGATTCAAGAAAGAAGTTGCTCGGTGAATACTTTTGGTTACCCAGAAAGAAAACAAAGAACGGCAGTGCACAGGTCTGGGGGCAGCATTAAAGTTACCTCTTTACCTCTTCCAATTGGGCTTGAAAAAACAATAGTTTCGTGATAGACATCAAATTAGACAAAGTAATATACAGAGAGGGAAGGATAACCACAATAAATCTGAAAAGGTCACGGTGGAATGGGTACTTTAGGCACACACTTCTCATAGTGTCAATCTATCTATCTAATGACAGAAATTTAAAATCCTAAAGGTAAAAAGGGGTTTATTTGAAACCAGAAAGCGGAAATGATATAAAAGTTCCTGTGGCATCATCCGAAATAATATTTCCCCAAATTATTGTGATTTTAATGGTTCGATTCTTGTTACTAAGTTCAAGAGGTAATATTACTGGAAATAAAACCATAATGTCTGCTAGAAACTCTCTATTGCATTCATGCATTTTGTTTTGGACAAAAAATTTCC
Organism: Cryptocephalus primarius; assembly: GCA_963576515.1. Lineage (NCBI taxonomy): Eukaryota > Metazoa > Arthropoda > Insecta > Coleoptera > Chrysomelidae > Cryptocephalus > Cryptocephalus primarius. The sequence continues at coordinate 7,377,634 of OY754938.1, read as the reverse complement.
GAATTGAAACCATGTCATGTGTTCACAAAAACATACCTAGGCGTTTATTTTATCCAGTTAATTAATTAAATTTTTTATATGAGTACGTTAAACGTCCATTCGAAACCATAAATTAGAATTTTCCCCTCACAAATTTCATCTGCAAACACGTGCTAACGTCAAAGATTAAAATATTACTACATTAAACAATGGATACTCAATTTGCTACAAAAATAAAACCGAACATCCTCTCGTCACCCAAATGGGGTGGAACGCATAAAGATATGAACACCCAACATTTCCAACTTTTCATTCAGTTTATTAAGTCTGCAAACAAAACATTTCTACAGGCATTCGCGCGCATGTGTGTGTGTGTTTGCGTAACGGGTGAACACTTGGCGGTATACACAGTCATTAAATGAAAGTTGTATTGGAGTTTATTACATATAAAATGAGGTCGGGGAACATACATATATCCTTTCACGACTTTCCGTGGCATGTGGTGGAACAATATCGCGCTGATTTCCAGCCGTACGACCCTTTGCCGTTTTCGATATTTCCTCTCGAACGCTGCGTATAAAATTTAATTTCTTTTCACGGACCCCCGGCTCCCGGATGATTTTTCAGCTTTAATTCGGCCCCCTGATTCACACACATAGGTCCCTGATTATTGCTTGCTATGCAAAAATGATTGGAATTATGTGGTACAGCCACGTGCCTTTAAAACAAATTCGATAGGAAAGGTTGTATTGTGTTAAGTGGGTGATGTCAAATTTATAAAAGTGTTTCAATTTACTTTTTGAATGAATTATGACAAATTTTGCTACCTGACGTTAGGACATTGGAAAATTTGAAATCTTGTTGGAAAACTTTCCATTGCTATCTGTTTGATCTTTGAAAATTATACTCGTACAGCGCTGGAAATCGTGAAATTTCCTGTAACTGAAACAATATAAATGACTGTCTATTTTTTAATATTGGAGACTACTCCAAAGTCTGGAAGATTTCTGTTTTCTTTTTTTTTTTTAATAAGAAGCGAAAACAGAAACTATTGAAAATCTCAGATTATAAAATATCTCTTATTAACTGATACTAAAATAGATTTAAAAAGATTTTCACCCTTTTATTAATTAGTACTTGAAAGGCGAAGTGTCAGTGAGTGCAGAATCACGCACACAGAAACACTTAGAGATAAACCACGAATTATGAACAAATTAATTTTGAGTTATTTTATATTTCCGAAGGTTCTGAAAACTTACTCAAAATGCACTTTCAGTCAAAAAAGCGACAACAAAAATTAAAATTGAAAGTTAATTACGTTCATCTCAGCCATATACACTAAAATAAAATTAAATTCTGTAAAATTTTGTAAATGAGTTTTGCAAATAATCTTTGCTCAAAATGACACATTCATATAAAATAGTTTCTATAGCTCGAATTGATCTTAGTCGAACTTTTCCCGAACTCGAAGTAAGGACGGAGGATTTTATCACTAGAATACCACCATACCTCAAAATAATTTCATCCGCCAGTCCGCATTTCTTCAACTTCTAATAACAATTTGGTGAGATAATTTAAAATATCTATGTATTGTTTATAGGCGAGAGAATAGACTCCAGAAATTCTTAATAGAACATTATGATTGTTAATTTAGTCTCATCTTATGATTAGTCTCATCTACCCGTATGACACAGGTAATTATCGCTGTAACGCGGCACTTCTAAATAAAATAAGAAGAAAAAAAATGAGTGTGTTATGAAGATTGGCTTACGAAATTTCGACAGTATATTTATCTAGTTGAAATGTATATGCTGTATTAATCAATCTATTATTCAAAAATCAAAATTAGACCGAAGCTGAAGTAGATATAATAGGCCGGTTCGGCGATAAAATTCCGAACATTATCTCACTTTTTGGGGAGTAGCCCCTCACGGTAGAGGCAGGGCTCCGCCCCCCGGGGACCCCTTTGGCATGAAACAACAAGAGTGGGGCCCCCTTTGACACGGAACACCAAGAATAGGTCCCCCTTTGACATGGAACAAAAAGAGTGGGGCCCCCTTTGACATGGAACACCAAGAATGGGGCCCCCCATTGACAGGGAACACCAAGAGTGGGACCCCCTTTCACATGGAACACCAAGAGTGGGCGGGACGGAACACCAAGAGTGGGGACACCAGGAGGTGTAGAGGCAGGGGCTTCGTCCCCCGGGGGCTCCCTCTGAATAAATTGGCTAAAGGCTATTACTAAGGCTAGAAAATACTGCCGTAAAAGTAAGGAAGTTTTCTCGGAATTTTCTGATATAAATTTATAATAAAAAAGTGGATACCAATAATTATATTTACTAAACTTTTTTACAAGTTTAAGGATAGAAGTCGGAAGGCACAAGAAAAGCTAGCCGTTAATATTAACGGCTATATTCAAAAAAAAATACTGAAAAATAAAGTATTAATTGATATAGTCTACCTTGGATGTTTAAAATATTACGTATAATGCTAAGAAAATGATTTTTGACACAAAAACGAATTTGTTACAAATCGCAAAGAAATCTACGCACATAATTTTGAGCTGGCCTATGAAGACGACTAACCAGACGACAACCGTAAGGAGTAGATAAAGATAGAAAAATGCTATTAGGATTTTCCACCTCCCCCCTTAGTAAGATGTACCTGCAGATATTTTTTCCACAATCATATTTTTTTCATTCCGACCATTTCGATAAATTTAAACCACCGGCAACGGGAGAAAGTCTAGGGGAGAAAGTGAGGAATAAACCTGTCATTTTGTCACCTTCCCACTACGATATTCCGGTCGAGACAACACATTAATTGTGCCAATAATTCTTCCCGCTCCTACTTAAACACCACCTCGTGACATTTATGGCGGCTCCGTCCCCACGTGCGTTCCTCATGTCACCCGGTCGACACCCATAGAGCGTCAAAAAGTTTTAAGCGTCAATCGTACACGCAACGGACATATTAATGATTTAGTTTGCCGGGTTTTAGATCGTTAGTTTGCCTTCCGAAAGTTCCGTCGCATTAAGAGTTGGAACGAAGTTTTCAAAACAACGAAAGTAATTAAATCTAGGACGATTTCAGTAATTACCTGAAAATATTAATTCAAAATGCTGTAGCATTCTAAATAATGTTCACTATGTGGCAATAAATGAGACAAATAATACTTTTTTGGTCGAGTTAATATGGTCGCCATTTGAGCGTAACAAATTCCATTACATGCTAAAAATAATATTGCTGCAGACATCTATATAACTAAATATTGCTCAAAATGAAAACTAAATTAAATATTTGTGTATCCAACGATACTTGCGTGAAGTCGTAATTAAACGTATATGAAAATTATTTTAACCAACCGAATCACTCGTTTATTGAACGGACTGAATTTTTTACCAAAGTCAACAAAGCAATAACATTAATTAATTACACTGGTAGCGTAAGCACTTACTTTAATGTCGAAATGTCGTTGTTCTAATAATCCCGACCTATCCAAACAAGCAAACGGGACGTGTTGCTTAATTAAAATTGAAAATGAATTCGTAACAGCTCGTTGAACACGAAAATAAAATATGTGATTATTTGTAAATACAACGCACATCTGGATTGTATTTTGATCACATTAGTGGTGGAATTTATTTTTTCACTACGGAGGCAACAAGGTTTAAATAAATAACTGCGATACCATTGTTTTTGATTAAATGTTGTCTGAAAAACATTTAAAAGTGAAACCATATTTCATTGAAACAATTAGAAATAATTGTGGTTGTTTGCTATTTCCATCTTTAATCGCAATCGTTACCAATAAATATCAGCAGAAAATTCGCTGCATAAATACTAAGTTTTTTAATGGTTAAAAGTTAATGAGAGCAGTTTTTAACATCACCCCATTTACCGGTAATTACTAAGCTTTCACTACTGATTAATGATACCGCCACGTCCTTTATTGTTGCAATATACCGTACGATCGTAATGTCCTGAAATCAAATCTAGCTCTATCAGCAGGCGGTATTGCTCGCGCTGTGTTATTGCGACGATATTAATATCCCATCCTTAACTTCAAAAATACGAATCCTAGTTTGATCTTGACTTGATGGCAGTTTTTAACTCTTTAGTTATTCTTTTCATTCTACTAGTAAAATTGTATAGTATGGGAGCCTTTTTGATCATAGAATATTGACATTTACGTTAAAGTCTTAATTTTTCTTAGTTCTATCTATATGTGCATTCCATTAATATGGAATATTATCAGACGTGATAAATCGAATATTGGCTTTAATTTTAGTACAAGTAGTCAATAAACTTGGAAGTTTCATATTTTAGTTTTCAATTAAAAAAGTAGGTATAATTATAATATAGTAATGGAATATATATACTATAATAAGAACAAGTAAGTTTAACTTTATTTTTTATATATCACTGGGACTCACTTGCAAAGCACAAGGAAAGCTTTCCTTATAAATATAAAGTGTTTACTACCAAAACTGAAAATATTATGAAGAAATAACATAGTTTTTACGATTTGTTTATAATTCCATTAAAACGAATTATAATGAGAAGCACAGAATTGCATTAACCACATTTCGCCCAAGGACAACGGCCCGGCTGCATCACTATGTAGCAAAGAACCACATAAACAAATCAAAGTGGATTTTCCTTTGTAATCTCACTTTGATGCACGGAAAACTTGTAGTCGGAGGAAGATCCAAAGCCCCGACACTTTCAATGGTGACACAAAACGACATAGAAGACAGCTTAATTTCTATTAAATTCGTCGCATCGAGACAGAGTGCGAGAGTTTTCGATAGAAATTCCCAAACTGCTTTAGACTTTTGCTAATGGTTACTTCTAAATTAATTAATAAAGTAGCCAAGGATATGAGGCGATGCCTCGATGTAATCCACTGACGTTGGAACGTTAAAGTTTCGGGAATAATTTTCACGATAAAGGTCGATGAGGCAGTTCTTAATAAATTAACATTTACAAGTTCGGTAATTTGGTTAGTGTGACGGGAAATTTAGATTCCTTCGATAAACGACGATGTCCGATTATCGTCAAGGATTGATTATCGAGTAGCCTAGTCGAATACTTTAAATGCATCAATCCTTAGTCTCCAAAGGAAAGTATAGAAAATGCCTCGAATTATAAAATCCTTAGATTGTGGTAGTGGTTGGTTAAAAATGTGCCGAGCCTTTCCCGTTCCTCACTAGGTCAAATATCAATATTGAAGTAAAACCGAGTTAACTAAATAATAAAGGAATGTTTATTCAGGACTAAATTTAACAACTCATTGCCCTCATTTCGCGGAGGATACAGGCGTGGTGAATTAAGGTCGTTATTTTCTTATAATAATCATCAGTAAAGTTTTCCCGAATATCGACAAATAATTAAAATAATCGCCGTAAGAAATCAACCTCCATTCTCCTAGTCTCGCGTCTCAAACAGCAGCCGCTGAATTATGTAGAGGACTTTCAAATTTCAAATTGAGAGGGTAGGTACGTCACTCAAAACACTCCCGCTAAATAATTAATTTATAATGGCTTTTAAAGATGCGGATCGGCAACTCATAGATATTCAAGTACCTCGCTAAAGTGACAGATTGGGTGTGCATCTCTAATCAGACCTGTCAAAGTAAAACTTGTCGATCCGACCCCCGCGAAGAAAGGGGATGAAAAAAGGGATGGAATTCGTCGGCGCGTAGGGTTTCAATTCGGCTGGGTGTGTATGCATATATACGTGTGTGTACTTGCGCAGAACGGACGATACGAATTGTGCGTTTCATATATTATTCTACCGGATCTCTTGTCATGGAAATTAATTGTGTAAATTCGACCAATGAGAAACGTAAAGTGAAACTGACGTCGCCGCAAGTTTTTGGACAAGTACGAATTACTCTCTCTGGGCTAGAAAATAGGCGAAACTGCTATATTGAAAGTGCAATAGCTTAGAAGCATTTTACAAATTACATGAAAAATTATGTATTGTGAATAGTTTAGTATTCGGAATCATTTTTGTATGGGTGAATTTTTAATGAAATCTGTGGTGTACAAAATAACCGCTTCGGGGAAAATTCCATAAAAAGTTGAAAATTAAAAAAGTTACGATATTTTTAAAGTCAGAATAATTCTGCTTTAACGAGTTCTTCAAGTTTTAATGAAAAGTATGATTTATTTAAAAACGCATGTTGCAGTAGTAATAAGTGTTTTGTTATCTTTTCAAAGCTAAAAACTTAGTAGGAATATCGTAGTACTTGAAGCTATTTTCTACAGGTGACTTCACTTAATTTATTATGTTTTATTCCCATTGGACATAGAAATAATTCTATTGTAGCATTATTATTTCCTTGTAGTCAACTTTGGCGTTTAAAATAATTTACAAAGTGCTTCTGAACGGACATTAACGGTACATGATTTTCAGAAAACATATTAATTCACGGAAATAAATAATTGGCAAACGCATGTTTGTTACCTATTTATTTTTCTAAAAACTATATATTTTAATTCTTGCGTGCTTTACCAATTTTTTAACTGCAATCAGTGTATGTCAAATGCTCATTTTTCAATTATAATATACTCATTTTGTTTTTCTCTTTTAGTCACAATTGACAATTGAAATTTTTTTTATGTGAATGCTCTAGTTGTAGAAGTAATCAGCAGAAATGAAATAATACAAAATAAGTGTGGTAGGTTATTTTGGTTTGTACTTTTATCGGTTAACTCAAGAAAATCCCGTGTCGCTACTCCGTCACCGCCTTGTGCTATTACAGCAATTTAATGATTATTTGAATTGGAGCCCTGCAAAATTTTTAACACAGCCTTGTTGCTACGTTGTTACGCCACTGTAGTAAAATTGTAGAATATCCCTTTCGCCTAATTAATATATTTACTAGTTCAAATCAAATGAAAAAGCGTTTAGGGAAATTAGATTTTCGCCACAGTCCTAGGAAAAAAAATGGATTTGAAACTTATGCAAATTTCTAAAACACCTTCGGTGATTTTAAATTTTAGAACTTCAGAAATTTGTATGCTTCACTCTTCTTAACGTATAGAATTACAATGAGATTGTTTGGAATATCCCTAAACGTTCCACATTTCCCTCAGAGGTAGTTTTGGACGCGGTAGGTTCAGGTTTCTCGAGTCTACCTACTAGATGCTTGAAGTTTACTAACGTTCTGGGGTTCCAAAATTTTGATGTTTGTCTGTCACTTACGTGGACGTATAAGTAAACTAATTAGTTTAGCTTTTAGTTTAGAAGATTAATCTTCTCAATTTTAGTCAACATAAACATATTTCTATCCAGATAGAGTGTTGACGATGGCTTAAAGCTTAATGCAGCTCTGCGAAAACCACATAAAAATATTACACGGAGGTAAAAGTCATTCTAATTTTATATTGTTGGAATTGCAACTCGATCTTACAAATCAAATTTACAAAATGAAATCGATTTTTTCTTCGATTAGCGCTTCACGAATTTTCTTCATTTAAATATATTGAAATGTAATGTCCCATAATTTTCTAGTTTGAAGTATGTATTTGAATTTTCCTATGTTATTAATAAGAGTGCAGTTAGTTTAACCGATCTTGGAATTACGTAGTATTTCTCTGTATTTCTCATACAGATCAAACTATTTCAGCAAAACGAATATTCGGTTTTATTATCAGCAGTACAAGAGACTTCAAAAATGAAGATACAATTATAACATTTTTGATTATGCCTGCGATAAATTTAAACTAGAATATGGGGTATTGATATGATATCCAATTTACATTTGTTACATACACCTAATTGACGCCATTCATTTTTTTTTTGAAATATTTGTTTTTTAAAGTGATAGGAATACACCGTCAAAGGAGAGCCAATTATTCCTTTCTTCTGAATTAAATTATTGTAAAATCGCTGAATTCACGACGATTTTTTATCAAAACTTTCCAACCTGCTTTATAATAAGTCCACGGGTTCAAAACAAAAAATCAACTTCCGCACTCCAGGTCTGGGTTCCAGATACAAAATATTTTACTGTGAACATAGCGGAAGAAATTACCGTCTCAAAACACCTGTGTCAATAATACCTGTGCGATATTATATACTACTTAGATATATTTGGGAATACGTTCTAAAAAGAACCTATCATCTTTAACTTCTTTGTAATTTTCTGTATTGTTTGTTTTTAGACATTCTTTTATTATATTTCTAATTTAAACTAGATATTTTAGTAATTTACGAAATTTGGTACCTATATTTTAATTTACACCTTTATAAATTTCCTGTAGCTAGTTGAATATCTGTTGAAAATTAAGTGTTATATGTTTTCCGCTTTTCAATGGGTGTTAGTGGTGCACTTGAATCTCACACACCATCATTTATCGTCGTTACCAATAACTAATTTGAATACAATTTCTACTTCTCAAAGGGGAAAACAACCCATGAATGAAAATAATTAACAAAATCTCGCCAGAAGCGATATAAACGCAATTGCATTTGTTTATCGTACGTGAACTGACCATCCAACTGAAATAGAGTAATTTTGCGCACTTTAACTGTATAAAATTTTCAAATTACACTTATTTTTAATGTCGACACCAACATTTTTTGGAGTAGCAGTGGTTATTGTGAACCATGTAAGTGACAGCTTCTCTCTAGTTTTGAACGTGTAAGGATAGATTTACAACACAAAAGCGCCTATTAGAAATATCTACGTTCCTTTTAAAGGAAACCTAAGCAATAACATGTATGATTATCCGAATCCTCGAAGACAAATATGAGCACTTAACGAGCTTCAATACGTACGAATGAAAAAATATTGGGTTGTAAACGAAAAACGGAGAGTAAATTTGCTTTCCGAACTTTTATTGGAGTCGCTATTAATATTACAAAAAGTTTGTCGTCTTCTGGACGTATGAACTGCAGAGATTGTGTTGAACAAAATTTTCAGTAATTTATCTGCTCGACAGAGGAGATGACTGGAACGTCGGCAAAATTAATAAGAAGATTATAACTCAAGCCTAGGAAATTTGTCGGAAATAATAGCCAAGTTGAAATTGCAGCCATCGAAATAGTTCGTCGTTTTTCTTTTCCGGGAATGATTTTCTCTTCCTCTCTCTCTCCCTCTTTTACCTCCTCTCTCCAATAGTAGGATATTCTGTTCTAAATATAATGTCTGTTAAACTTTTCATCGATGGGACTTATAACGATGCTTCAGTGTTTTGTAATTCGAGACATATTATTGGGTTAATTGTAAATGAAATGCAGTTACGTAATCACATGGGGGTTACGTAACAAATAAATCCGAAATCCAGTGAAATTTGCGTAAACTACATCATCTCAATTTCAAAGGTCTGTCCTTAAGCTTAATTATTATGTACTAAGTTTAAAAATGTCTGGCCTTCAAAAACAACGTAAGTAACTTTCCATATAGCATCACATGTTGTATTAATAAGGTTAATTAATAAATTAATTAATAATTAATAAGTTAATTAATTAATAAAAAGCATTAGGCATAGGCATAATTAGGGATTATTTCTTTGTCTATTTTATTGTCATTTAATTTTTAGTTAATGCAAAGGTCACCCGCAGGAATTGGGTTCTTTCTGCGGACAACGAGGAAAAAATGTAGTATTGTAGTAGTATTACATATTATTATTTAGAAAGATTAGTATTAATCATTTAGTAAGTAAGTAAATAAACAAATATAAATAAGTAAAATATATGTAATAAAAATATATGAACATAAATACATTAAAATAATAAATATTCATAAATAAAATGTATAAAATATATTATACAATATTTTATATATACTCGTATTATATAGTATAATTATTATACTATAATAATATATTATAATGTATAAATAAAGAAAATAAATAAATATACCTGCACTTTATTATTATTAGTAAATTGTATCCTTCGCCACCCCCGAATCTGCTCACATTAACATAATCCCGTTCAACTCAAAGCGATCCTCTGTGATTCAATTTCTAGCAATAATATTTTACTTTAACCTTCAGGATGAGCGAACTTCGTGAAATTGCAGTTCAGATGTTATTTCAGAGGCTTCATATTTTCCGACAACTCCAATTTCTGTCGTCACACTACGTATCGTATGCACGCAGTACAATTGTTCGAAAAAGAAAATTAGAAAATCCACATTTGTCTCAGCTGCACAAAAGCAGAATGTAAGCGTTTCCGATTCTCTAATGCACAGGAAACAGGCAAATACACTCATAAGTGCTCTCTAATTCCGATTATAAATTCAGCTGAGAGGATCCCAAACCAAAAGTGCAATTAGACCGAATCATGAATAAAGAACGATTGAAATAGGTGGACGGAAATGCAGATTTTAAATAGAAGAGGAATTCTGACGAGATGAACAAGATTAAGGAAACGGGCTTCGAATTACTTAAAACGCGTCTAGCACATTCGTTGTCTAAGTGAAATGGGATTAGTGTTGAAATCAGTCCAATTCCAGTAAACAATTAGATTTTTTGGCTAAAATTCATTGCACTTACTCGTTAGGCGGAACTGAATTGGAAATTTTTGCCCTTTTTTCCAATTAAACTTCTGCAGGAGAAATATCCAAGAATAATTCTTTTTCAAGTAGCTTCATCTTATGAAGCATCGAGTCTCGGCATCTCCAGCCAATAAACAAATTACACAAGAAGTTTATCGAAGCGGCCCGCCGTATTCATCTCCTCCTCCCCCGTTCTCCATCCCAGGACGATCATAACCGGGGAAGTTTATTTTCGGAAAGAGCTATGGAATTACTCAAATCATGAATACTTTATCAAACTTTTTCTTTCCACCACAACAGCGCGAGTCTGACAGCGTTTTGGTTTTCGTCGGCATAACGGAAAGTTGAGGGAACAGTTTAGAAAACTGCAAACAACTCTGACGAGTTTTATCGTCGTTTAACGAGAAGTGATCAGAGGGGGTGTGATGGGCCGCAGGCTCCCTTTCTCTCTTGTGCATTTTAAATATTGATAAACGAGGGTAATGCTTCGCGGAACTTTCTGCTGCTAGTTTAAGCGAAAATGTTAGAACTATTGAATATACATGACGTTTGGTTAAACACTCACAGAAGATGCAAGGAGTCTTATTCGTCATTGTTAAGGGGATACCCCTAAGGATTGTGTAGGTAAGTGGGGCTCTGCCATATTGATAAATATAGCAATTACCAAGTCCTAATAAAATAAAATTTATAAAAGATCTAACAGTATTACCAGTCGCTTCTTCAAGCTGCACCGTCATTTGATTTACGACAAAAATTTTTACAAAGAAAATTACATTACTAGTACTAGTAAAATATTCATGGCAACAATGTTGTGAAAACAATAATAGGAATAAAACAATTTGCGGACTATCAACAACGGGACGGTCTCCTCTGGTAGGCTGAAGACGCCAAAGTATTTAACTTTCAAGCAAGATTATAAATGTGAACCAACCCGAAACTATTACTCTCATGGCTAATACCAGTCAAGGCAATGAATTATTCATATTTAAAGTCCTCGCCTTTTGGCCTGAAGTGAAATATCACTAGAAAATTCGCTTATAGGGAAAAACCGTTTACGACAAGGATTCGAAACCAGAACTCTCGGAATATATAGGATGTAAGAAATATGATGATGATTTGATACTTATGAGAGAAAATAATGAAATTTTTAACCAAACTTCAAGAATCGGTAACCACTGCTTAGACTCGCTGGAGTTTAATTGGAAAAATTTAGAATTCTGGTTACGAATCCTTGTCGTAGACGAAAACACATTTCTTCTTACAAATGAATTTTCTTGTAGTTTTCAAGTACTACGTTAACACCGATTCGGATTTTAAATAAAATAACCAATTGAGCAAAAAAGAAAGGCGGAAAATACATACAAACGAAAGTACGAATGTATTTCTACAAATACCTGACAGATGGGGAAGGATAAACTAACCCTACAGCAGAGCTTAAACCAACATCTCGTAGGGCTGGTTGTATCGTCATGAGTAAACCATCAGCTTATTTAAACCCTTGGTTAAAGTTAAACCGAGTTTATCTCTAGAACGTTGTATCGTCAACAGTGAGCTTATGGTTTCCTAACCGACAGTTTTATATACAGTTGGCACCATTTACCAGTATATTCTCATCCATCAGCATACCGTTTTATCTAGACGGAACAGAAGACAGTAGACAAAATCGGTTCACAAATAGTTTATTATATTTTATAATCATTAGCTTGGCTTGTATTTGTGTTTCCTTTTTCATTTAAGATTTATTTTGCTATTTGAAGTTAGTGATTTATGCGACGACCATTATCTTGAAAAAAACCATAGGTGTGTACTGTAGTCAGTAAGAATGTGTAAGCTCCAACCTCCAAAAGGCTATAACTAGAATTAAAGTATATAGTAGTAAATTACAGATCTAGAGGGAAAAGACGCTCTAATTTTTCAGCAAGGGAAAAGGCGACTGTAGTACGCCTATTAAAAAATTAGAACTAAGAACAAGAAGGCGGATACCATTACCAATACACCCAAGGCAAATGCGTGGGGTGAACTCGCCACGAGTTTAATATTTTATCGGGGGGGACCAAAGAACCCAAATGTATTACAAACAAATATTAAAATGCAAATCAAAAAACATAAAGAAGGTACCTATCACACAGGAGGCGGTCCTCATATTCGAAGTACAGATACTGAAATTGAGAGAGAAATAGAAATAATTCAATTTTAGTTAGCAGACTTGCAGTCAGAATTCGATGGTGATAGTGGTATGTTTATGAATGTTTTCTTTTTCAGGCATCCATCTTGATTAATGTTGTTGCTCTATGTTATTGCGGTTCCTTTTTTTCTTCTATATTACTATTGAAATTGTCTGCGTGCAACAAAGTTGTAACATATATGTATTCTTATTTCAGAATCAATTACGTCGGAACGAAGCTGCCTAAGAGATGTCGAGTAAGAAACGATTACCGTTACTTCGAACTGATCAGCTAATAAAAGAAGTATGTATTTTCTGTCCTAATTATATTGTATTGCAGACTGCTGACACTCTGCTAAGAAGAAAATTGACAGATGGGGCAGAAACCGTGGAAAATTTGGTTGACATAAAACAGAAGCTGCTAATAGAGCAGCACATACAAAAAATAAGACAGACAAGAAGAACACAAGTTAAAAACGCAAATGGAAAAAAGAAACATACGATTGAAGTAGAAATTTGGCAATTCCGCCAAAAACTGCTTGACGAAATTAGACAAACCAAATATTGTCTCAATCTTCAACAATCTGCAAAATGAATCCTGTTGCTAAGTTTATACTTTATTTACAGTATCATCAATATCGATTTCAGAAGCGTTGAAAAACCTTGTAAATTCGTTTCTCATGTTTTACAGATTGCTGTCACCAGTCAGACATTGCAGATTGGCATACTGCTCCAATGCGCTCCCGTAAAGGGTTGTTTATTTTTCAGAACCGAGCAAATCCATATTGGACGGTAATTCATCTAACATTCCCATTTACACATGTGGTATAACATTTGTACGGGTGATACTGTTTTTGAGAAAAGCCCACAATAGTAAGGCTAGTCCCGCTTAGAATGCAAGTACGTACATAATCTCAGTTTTTGTGACCTGCGCGAGCCAACAATAATAGGTCTATAAATAGCTTTCGATGAGATTTAAATATTGGATATTAAAATATTGAAACAATTATAAACTTGTTTAGAATAGCATTAGCATTATCAGGCATTAGCCGGATACCCATTTAAGTATTTCATTGTGTAGAACCAATGTGAGTAAATAAGGCGAAACTATCGGTTGTAAGGAATGGATTTAATATTGATCACAACGGGCAATTTTCGGATTTCTTGAGAAGTGGAATTTCTATTACCACTAACACCTCAAATAAAAAGAAATATGTAAAGGTAACAAGATAAAAACGTAAATTTTCCGCAAATGCAAACGTGTCAGTCAACGGTAGAAGGAAATGTGAAAAACAAGTTATTTGTTGATACGTACACGGAGTAGAGACAGATAATGTAAGTTATTTATACATGCATCATTCTTTTAGTGGGGGATGTCATGAATTCAGTCGTTACTCTAGGTCTACCTACTCTACTGTGATGGCTTAAATCCTGACTTTGATGAATTACTGCTATATAACGATGACTGATTCTCTGAAAATATGCGCCTTTAAAATATTTTTCATAATTGTAGTTGATAAGATTGTCTGATAAGGCGAATTATATAACTCAGAATCTCCAAAAATGTAAAAATAAAATATAATAAACCGTATCAGTAACGATCCAATGGTCTACAAAAAATACGTTATTATTATAAATTATTCAGCGTACCATGACAGACCTAACACCGTAATAAACACCGACTATCCACCCAGTTCTAAAAATTATTTTATCCTCGTAAATCACAAATGAACATGGAACACTACAAACATAGAAACAGACACCAACCCCGAAAAATATGAAATTCAGGCAAAAGAGACAGATTTGTATGTATGAATAGAGACGCACGAAATCTCTGCGCATGGGTTAAAGACATCATCTCCAATATTTCCATCGTTAATAAGAAATGTCGAATAGAGAGGATAAAATCTAAAATCTGGGACGGAGCAATCGAAACGTATCTCCCTCTTACTTCAACATCGCGATAATACCCGAAGGAACAAAAAGAATCCGGCGACGTTCCAGTCCGAAAGGACGTCCCATCACTTTCACTTAGGTCGGATCTACCTTCGACAATTTGAGTCCTCGACTCGCAATATCCCGAAGGAAACGTTCGAAATAGGAAAATAATCGGTTCGATTCCTATGAATAACGCTCCCGTTCTCGTAGTCGAATTTACGGTCCTTCAGGCGGCTGTTCCAGAAATCCAATCAAATCAAGTGTGTCTGGACCTCGTATGCCAGATTATCCCTTCTGCACGAGTCATAAACCGACGGAAATTACACAATTCCAGTTAGCGAACGACTTGGGCCTTGCTTCAGAAGCCTTGCTTTATACTCATTTACAGTTTCCTACCTCCATTAACACCTCTGGATTAGACGCGCGCTACATTCTGTTTACAATTCGCTACAAACGCCGGATTGTTCATTTGGGAACTCCTTCTTTTATTTCCTATTCCGTTCGCTCCAGAGACGCACATAAACACTTAAAACGGAATAGGCATAAAAGTAAATTTTGCCTCTCCCGAATGTTTAACAGATTCCTTACTGAAAAAGGAAACAGTTCGATTTCTCTTCGATTCATGAACGGGGATTTAAAGTATATTAACAAATTTAACTAACTGCACACGCAATCAGTTTTTTTAATTAACAGATATAGAAGTTAGTATTATACACACACATTCGAGAAGTGTTATAAGACTTAATTAAGAATTAGAAGCACTCGGAGGCATATGGCATAGGCATAAGCATAGGCATAGGCATAGGCAAGCTGGAAACTTAACAACTTTGAGAAATTTGGAGGAATATGAATATTTTACGTTTAAATTTAATAAATATTTCAAATTCATTAATTTATTCAGAAGTCATTCCAGAGAATTGAATATATTGGATATAAAAAAATTTATAAACTGTAATATGTCTTATAAATTCTGGATTACATGGGAAACAAAACACCGATAGAACCATTTTAGACTGTAAAATAGCATTAATAGACTTTCTGCTTCTTTATAGCTGATAAATCAGCTACAAAACCGCCTTGAAACAGTTAAAAATGCCAATGGTCCACTTCTAAGAAGACAGACTCATTTTAAAATTTACCATAAAGCCTTAAGTTCCTTAAAGAAAAGTTTCCTAGTTGCTTTCATAATACTCATAAATCCAAATTTTAAAGTATGTATAAAAGCATCCAGTTATCTGTAAAATTATTTAGCAAAATGAAGAGTCATGTACCCTATTCTAATGTAAATAAGCAGTGAAAAATATCATGTTCTGCAAGATTATGTACAAAACTCACAAAAATTAAAAAATGGGGTCACAAAATTGAGGTCACTCGTCTAGAAGGCTACTTGGAAGCAGATTTTAACATCAAAGCAGACTAAAGAGGATACAGGAAGGAGGATATTTGCTTGACCTTACCAACTAGATCTCTAGAGTTCTGAGGACTCTATGGTTCCGAAAATCACTGATATCTCTGATTATGTAATTCAGCCAGTACCAGTTATTAGATCAATATTAATGTAGGAAACCGATTAGTTTGGGTAATTTCTCCTATGATACGACAAATTCAAATGTTCTAATGAGGTCGCTTCAAAAACAGACGTGATATGAAAGCTGGACAAGTTTTCGATGAAGCGAAAAATATTAATCTTGAAAAGTAGGAAAAATGATACCAGGATGTTGAAATTTATAAGGCAAATGAAACCTGTAACTATTTAATCTTGTACCAGATAAAACGTTCAAGTTTAAAAATAAAACCGACTGAGCATTGAATAACAGTTATTATTTGTGCCGACTGGGAATAACAAATCAAAATTTCTTGTTGTTGGATAATCAATTAACCCAAGAAGTTTCAAGAAAAAAATAACACTCCCATAAATTATAAGCCTATAAAAAGCCTGGATAAAATCATAAATTCTCGAAGAGCAAGTACTATGAACTCATGGGAAAAACAAACACGTATTGCTCATCGTCGATAATTGTCCAATACAACGTTCAATGGCACCCAATTTTACAAAACTTGAACAAAATTATACGTAATTTACTTCCCCCTAACTGTTTCAGTGCTCTTTTACTTACGGACCAAGGCTTTATAAGAAGTTTCATAAGTCACTAGAGGACGATTCTACTACCAAAAATAATCACCCGAATGTCATATATAACGTGGTAATAATAATGCTCCAACAATAAATCTATTAGATGCAGTTGATTTTCTTGATGAACAATAGCAATAAATTCCTACAGAGACAATACAAACATGTTTTCATCAGGCACACTTAGCCAATCATCAACACGTAGGTTTCAGCTGATCCTATACAAGATATGCGGCTATCACACGTGATTCAACGTAATGAATACTCTGAAATCAATGATTATTCGTCCGATACTGATGTTAATGGATGTGAAGCAGTGTACATCAAATTAATTACCTTTAAACCTTATAAAAAATCAGATGTTACAGATCAATACAGACCCTAAATAACGGCGATGAAAAAACGACGACGATGAAGAAGCAACCGATACAGTACCAATAAATTCAGAAGACTATGACACAATAAAAGCGTTAAAAACTGATTACAGAAATCGAGACACTTCAACTGGTACATTGAATAAAATTCATAAAATACAAAACGACACAGACGATGATGATATCTTCTGTCAATGTCTGACAATCTCTGATATTCTGTTCTGTCTGACCATGATTTCTGAAACTGATATTGAAACCAGACTTACCGATTCTTTAAATTAATCAGTGTAATTGTTTTTTGTTGCGTGAATTGCATTCTTTATGTGACTACATACTGTGCACATTTGATTTAGATTCCTTTATTTGAGTAATAGTATGTATATAGTTTTAATTAAATTTATGTAACTTTCAAGGTTATCGTCACAAGATTTCACCTATATATCTTCATAGGACTCTAACTCAAAGCACCGGTTACAAGGTCGAACCGGTTATAACGTCAAAAAGCATTTGTTCCCTTCAATGTCGTCATAAGCGGTGTCGGTTGTATGTATTCTAGAAACCATTTAAAAACATTAGGAATGAGAATACATATGGAGAAACACTACCAAACAACTGTCCTATTCGCCTACGACGAAGTGATTATAGCAAGTGACGAGCACAATGTAGAAATATATGTTTAGGAAACTGAAAGACGAATATGAGAGCTGGGATCTAAATATATACATCACCAAAACAGAACATTTAAGGGTGGAAAACACACGAAAAGATCCGAATTTGCAAATAATTGGAATCACAAGGTATAGTGAATTTAAATATCTAGGAAGTATTATTTCTGGGGATGGAATAACCAAAAAAATGTTAAAAATAGAGCATAAGAAGGAGAAAAGGAGGTTATTTTGCTAACCTCGTTAATATGGTCGAACAAGACGAAACTCAAAACCAAATTGGAAATCTACACAACAACTGGAGCATATGTTAACTTATGCTTGCGAATGCTGGTAACATTAGGATAAAGAAAAGGATAGAATAATGTCACGTCTATGATAAGTAACAAATGATTATTACTGAACTTATTGTTATATTGCATTTATTTATAACTTTTATTGGAATATTAGTAGCTCATAGAAACTTACTTCTTCGGGTTTATTAATACAAAAATATTACCATTGTGTTTATTTCCCCCGTAAAAATAACAGTGATCTCTTCTTTGTTGAAGCTTATTCTAGTACGACCACGCTTAAACCTCAATTCAAAGAAGTACTATTAACCTAGGAGCGTATTTCTTAACGTCCATTATCTGTTTGTATGAGATGAATAAACCCGAACTGCCTTGACGGTAGGATTTATGCGGGTGGTTTTCCAACCAATGATTGAAGTCATATCAAATATGGTAATCGAACTCGCTCAATAGGGACAGATTGAATTTTCTGTCTGGCTTTTTGGTAAATTAGAGTTTAAAACCAAATTGACCCTTTTCGTTTGATTATGAAACCGCTATTACCTACTTTTGTACATATTTCCTCGCAATTTGTAAGTTGGAATTTCACAAATTAAGTAAACTTAGTTAATCGAAAACAGTGAGTTAATATTTCAACTATTCCAAAGTACATCGTATGATGTTTCTATATGCAAAATGAAAATATGAGAATAAAAGCGGGACGCATATTTACAACACCAGAAATAGTGGAATCAAGACAGTTACTGGGGTACGGCTAGGAAATGAGAAAGGAGGAGACACGACGGCCAAAGAGAAATACACACCTAAAAACACAAGAGGAAATGGAAAACCAGTAACACAACGGAAAAAATGAATATAGAACACTATGAGAGATCGAGCCATTGAGGACGATGACTCGAAAGACAGGAAGAAATGGCGTTCAAAATTCGGGATATGACACGGACCGCAGGACCCCAGCTTATAAAAATAATTCCATTTGGCCTCGATTATATGATTTGATGATGATAACCCATGGGTATAAGCTGGCTAACATTTATAATTCTATACAAGGGAAGCAAAATTAACTTTAGTGTGTGTTTCGACTCAAATTGAATGATACTTCGTGAAGATGAGAAAGATCATAAGTTTGTAGCCAAAACAATAACTATATCGAACTGTGATAGATAACACATTATGATGCAAAAATTAAATGCAGCGAGGGAAATTAATAAAGTGAATGGCCACCTGATTTCACTATATTCGAAAGTAGGACCCAAACTGCAACAGCTACTCTTCTTCCCCAATTGCAATTTCAGCTTACGTCCGAACTTCCTGTTCGTGTATGTATGTAGCTCACGAAACAAAACGATTATAAATTATGATTATGACCTCAGGAGTGAAATGAGGCTTTTTATTGCCCCCCATCTAATACAAATTCATTGGCAATTACACGGTGGGGGACGCTCGACCGTTAGGGTACGCGCCATTATGACCCGGGATTACCAATAACTCCGTACAATTCGGAATCACAACTTTGAAGTTTCGCCGTATCCTGAGCTTATTTACAAGGTCGTAAAAACGGGGAGAGGACCGTCCAATATTAATACCAACCACGAGATAGATCGGATCGATTCCCGAAAATTACATTAAAGAGATAGTAATCTTTTGTAAACTGATTCGTTAGGTGGGCAAATATTATTTGGGAAGGACAGTGTACTTTTAAAAGGTATCCTGCGTCGGGGTCTCATTCTTACCGGAGGAACAAACAGCCCGCAGTGAGGTTGAATCCGCGACCCTCTCCGAACTTTTTTCTTTTCTCTTCGACAAAACAAAACCCATGTCGCCAAAACTTTTTTGCCTAATGTAGTTACGACACCTTGGCAATATTAAAATGAGCTTTTTTCAAGTTTAATCAAAAGTTTCATTGGTGGAAGCAATGATGAGATGCAGGTACAGAAATCTGAATTTATTTACATTTTAATTTGATGGATTTGCATTTTTTTAATATAAAGATGTAAATATTTACCGATATTGTATTTGTTCGAAATCACTTTCGGTTTAAGTAGATACAGTACGATTAATATATAACTTGGTGGAGGTTTTAGTGCGAGTTGGTTGTTATATGTATATTAGTTTAGGAATCACACTTGTACTAAAACAATAAATTACCTCCGTTTACTGTTACAATTGATTTTTTGTTATATTACTGAAATAGGTAACTTCAAATTCTTAGATTCAGTAGGTTCATATCAGCTTTGATTATATCGCAAAAACAAATGTATGACCGTATTGACACAAATTTCATCGAATTATAATTTTCAACAAATTTTGTGTGCCTTATGAAACATGTGCTTTCCTTTAGTGATGGCGTTAAGCCCATAATTCGGTAAGTTGTTGTAATTATATAAAACTCTCCACATCCTATGGTGACACTAATTTCAAACATTTTTCAGAATTTCATCGCAAATAAAGCAAACAATGACTTTTTCAACAAATTTTTTCCAACTTTTGGAGCAAGTATCGTCTTCATTTATAGTGTTCTAGTCAAACATAAGATCGCAACTAAAACCTTCTTAATTTAATGACTAAAATCATATTTAATCCGACTCATATCACTCGTGAAACACAAGAGTCGTCGCCAGTAGAGCAGCTCCTCAGCTCTAAGCCATCTTTCGCCACACTCTCATCTACAACGATGAAAAATATAGTCATATTTTATTTATCCATATTTATCCTTGAAGTGGCACTTAATCGACACTGAAGTAATAGTAAATGTTCTACAATTTGGGAAGAGTTCATTTAAAGCGTTTAAAGAGTTCTGGTTAAATGTAAAATTATCACTCAGAATAAATGATGAAGCTTATTTCCAAAGTCTCACGCAACTTTTCCGAAATTGAGCATCCAAAAATTTTCACTGACTCGTGTACATTATTTACTTCACTGAAAGCGTTCTGGACAAACATCAGGTCATTACCCAGAAAAGTGTCGCGGTAATCGTAAAAATATCTATAAATTATAGGTTAGGTTAGGTTAGGTTAGGTTAGTAACCTCGTCGAGTCGTAATAAGTCTAACGTCATCAAACCTGTAATTAAACGCATGAAGCAAGTGTATTTATTTCTTTTTTTTACTTTTCGTTTGTAGTTGGGTCTCTAATATTGGCACCTAGATCTACTGATCCTCTGTGACTACTGGCTGTGTTTCAGGGGCCTCTAAACTCCAGCTTGCCAATCCTAGCAAACCTTAGGAGTTCCGAGTCCAGCTGCGTTTAGATGTCCCCAGGTTTGATACCCGTGGACCGCTAGCATCGGACAGTGACACTAAATGTGTATGCTGTCCTGTTAAGTTTGTAGAGGTGTTCCCTCAGCAGGCCAAGCACTATGTTTAGCCTGCTACATTCCATCGCCTAGAGGCCATTTGCTCTCTTCTGGAGGGGTTTTTCCATTAAGTGCTTTGATGTTCTACAGCCGATGTTCGCCTTACATTAAGTCAGTTGTTCTTGCTCAGGGATTAGTTTCGATTATCGTTTTGCTTCGGCAAGGGGGATTCCAACCAATTGACTACTTGATTTCTTCGCGGCCTCTTTTCTAAATATGTGTCTTACTCCATTAACGACGTTGTAACTCAAATAGTTCACGTAGTAAAACTTGAACTTTGGTATATCTTATTTTAATAAAAGGTATATCATACATCATATAGTTTCTGTGAAATTTCGTGGAAGTAAAAATAAACGCAATAGCCGTTTAAATTAAAGTAGTTAAAATTAAGATTACAATATGTTCCATTATCTAAACTCAATACATGAATGTACAATCGAAAAAGTCGAAATGTATCCCAATACAAAAATTCAAATTTAATTCGTAATATCGATAAAGGGCTACAGAAAAAAAAAACTGGTTTTTCGAAAATCAAAGTCCAAAAAAATGACCACAAAAGCCAAGCTAGAACTATTTGGTCATAGTTCTGCTTTCAATCAAGTCAAATTTCTATTTACTCGTAGATCGTGTACAATAAAAAACTTTTACATTAAAGCATATTCGGTTACGATTGAAATATTTTCCGATCCAAATCAAGATAAATCAACAAGCGACGAGACCTCATTTTTAATATTTTACAACTCCGGTCAACTACAAAGTTATCGATGTCCCAGATAGCATCAATAAAAATAAATATTTCAAAGACGAAGTCGCGTGTATGTATGTATGTATGTATGTATGTATATATATATATATATATATATATATATATATATATATATATATATATATATATATATATATATATATATCCTAAAATACATTATTGATGCCCCAGTGAAAATTTCCCGAATATCGCACGGATACACGAGGAAAGAAACCATAGATAGACTTGGAGTGGATAAAAGTGCATCGAACGGCCGCCTTGTCGTCTCGTACAATTCGGGAACATCCTTTCAGTCCCTTATAAAAATTAATGGAGATCCTTCGGGGGACCCAAATAGAAGAGCTTTTCCTTCCTCCAGCCCTACGTAGTGATACGTAAAGCGGGGTCGGGGAGGTCTACTGGAAACGTAAGAAAAATAAATAACGCAAACAACATTTGCCGTCCGTCCTCTCCCAGATGCACGAGGAGGATTCTAAGTACGCGTCCTCCGAGACCGTCGGGTGAGAAAAGCAACAACGCTGCCCCGACGGGACCCAGTGATGAATCGGCTCCGATATTCAGTTGTTGCCGGGAATATCGCTCGCATGTATCCTTTAATGGAAGGACGTATTTTTCCTCTCCTTTTTTTTCTCCCTCCGACCAACGAGAAACGGCTTTATCTCGACTCCCCGATGGCACTCTCTACGGTTTCCTTTGCCATTTTGACAAACTAGTACGGGTCCTTTTCCGTACCGAGAGGACCCTTCCACTTTGCGAGCCCGGAATCCGAATCGGCGTATGACGGGCTTACAAACTTAACTGTATTGATTCGCGTCGGTTATATTTGTCAGGGGGATCCATGAATAAAATCTTTTGTCGTTTCAACTTTAGATGTCCAAATCGTACCGGAATGAACTTTAGCCTTAATCGTAAAGCGAATGTATGGCTAAAGTTCGAACTTTATTTTAACCATATCAGGGTATTTAAAAACAACGATAATTTACTATACTGCTCCAATTTGGCCTTCGTATTATACATCTTCTTTTCAACTTTGAAGAAATGCACTACGGTAGCAGCCAAAAAATTACAAAAATTTCTTTTAATTATGTTAATCTTACGAGTCATTAGCTTAATTTTTTTTTAAAAAAATGTGGAATTCGCAAGTAATTTCCAATTTCAATTAAGAATAGGGCTTTGTATAAATGGAGCTATAACTCAAACACAAATGAACGTATATGGTTCAAAATACAAATATCCCAACTTAATGCTTAGGAACCCATACAAAAACATGTTACTCCCATACCAGGGCTTTTTTGTGATAACATTAGACTATGAACATAACTGAACTAAAACTGAAGTATAACTAATATCCGCTAATGCATGTGTAAAGGAAAAGTAAGGACCATTTTTATTTTATATTTTTATAGTATATATATATATATATATTATAGTACACATGTGTCTAATTTTTAGCTAAGAAAAATAGAATTTTAGCTGGTACCAAAATTTTGCTAATTTTTATCATGCTTATTGGTGTAATAAATAAAACTTTTTTTTCTATTTCTATTACCTAAAACATATAGAGACGTTCACCATTATAATACTGCTTAAATTTAATTTAAATAAATTCACAAATTGAAGGGTAGACCGTTGTGGTTATAGAGCAGTGTTGCTTTCTTCCTCGTTCATTAGCATCTGTTAAGTACACGTTTTTAATAATACTGGATGAGTTGTATATTTATTACAGCTTTTCAGATAATCTTTATCAGTTATTCGGCATCCCTAGAACGCTATCGATATTGGCTTCAGTTATATAAAAGAGTGCTGTCACACGAAGAATTGAGAAATACCTTGTAATGTCTAAAGAAATAGACAATATAATTGAATATAAATAATATTATGGTTCGAAATTGAGGATCTATACATTTTATTTCTCGAATAAGATAACTGAGGACGACTTTAGTTCCAAACATTAATTACAAGAACAATTATTCCATACATGTTTTGACACTAACTTTATGATCACAAAAGCACCGTTATTATATATTATATATATAATATATAGGTTAACTGCATTATTTTTAATATCTTCTGTCCATATTCTGGATATTTTTCGCACACCAAGCATATCAATTTGGTTTCCACCAAGAACCAGTCAGTGTTCGTTTAGACAGCATGAATTTTTGAGTTCAGACATCCGACATCTGCAAGAAAATATAAGACGTGTGTATTGAAATCCTCGTGGTAGTCTCCAGTATTTTGGATTGAAATATAAAAATCATAGAATAATTTTCCCTGCCGGTGTGAGTAACTATTATTCTCTTTCTTTTTCTAATGGAAAGCAGAGGCCTTCATATCTGTCGACAATCGATCCAAAATGCTTGGCGAGCATTAGTCACACTTTTATCTTGCCAAACTTTGGTCACAGAATATCCCTGGTTTATCCAGTTTCGTTAGAGTTTACTTCCTTGCGAAGTTTCCTTAGTGATCTGAAATTTGACCTCGAACAAACTATTTCATTATTGTCGGTGAGTACTGGGTTTCTCTTCCGCTTTTCACAAGAAAAGTTTGATTCGACCAGAAATCCAAAGTTTAGTCCTACTGATCTGAGGTATATCTGGATATGCTCTTAGTAAAATTAAAATTTTATTTATCGTAGCAATTCCATTTTTGAAATGTAACGTAATTTTCTGCGAAAAGGGGTGATAGAATAGCTGTATTTCATTGGTCGTCCTCTGGAGGATCTGGGAGAACTTGCATCGTCTCGTCGTCCTCAATTTTTTAAAAGTCCATATATACTTGATTTCGCAAAACCTATCATTTTAAAACACGAATCGATATTATCATCTACACCATTCCACGAATTTAAGAATATGACTGTGTCACCTACATTTAAAGTTATTATTCTCTCATTTCGTGGAAATGCACAACTTACCCAAGTTTAACGGCAGTGAAATTTAACAAAGTTACAATCTTCGTTGATTAAACCATTCTATGACTACATCAATTACAGTAGGGGTGAACTATCCTATTTCCCTACTTCAGAAACATTAGGAAGATTTCCGAATTTACAAATCATTGGTTCAAAAATTATGTGACGGACTCAGCAACTGACAATTGATTAAGATATCACCTTCTTATAAATTTGATTTTGTCTAGCTACTAGTAATTTCGATAACTTGGACTGGGACGAGTAATTACCCGAAAAGAGTTTGAAAATATACCATAGTGAGTTAGGCTATTTATACTATATTCATATCTAAGGAAATTCGACAAACACATACTCATAAAACCTTCAACAAATGTCAACAAAAGATGTCAACCCGCCCCATCACTTCCTCGTAACAGGTATTTATGTTAATACTTTAACAACTTTTGTAGCAATGAATTAGTAGACATTTATGACCATTCCATAAAGTAATAGATTTCAATTCAAATTTTACATTTTTCTGGTAAAAATAAATATACGTAATGCTGATCTTCATTTATACGTTTTATTACTCCTTCAAATAGAAAATCAACACAATTCTATCTTTATTATTTTATTGCCTTGGTAATTTTTTTTAAATTGTCTTTAAGTTTTTAAAAATCGTCTACTTCAATAAAGATTAAATAATTCAATTTCTCGAAAAATTATACTCAAACCTAAAATTGACTAACCTATGGAATCCTATGGAAAAAATAATAATAGGGCTCCCAAATATTAATTGTCGAACCGACATGCAGAAATCAACAAGTCCATATTATGTATTCTGAGATAATGACAAAGAAAATATACAGCGCGTTCCCAGAACAATTGAAAAATAAATTATGACGACTGAATTCCGCATTCATAGAGTATAAATTTTAACATTAAATTTTAATTGTAACTTCAATTTTAACTAACTTAAATTCTTAAATTAGCTATCAATTTTTTTTTGACTTATAGGTTTTTGTCTGAAATCTGATTTTTATTGATTTCCGCATGAATTTCAGCTTCTGAAATGGGATTTATAGGTGGATTTTGATAGCGCAACATTTAACGTCAGGTTTTTTATCAAAATATAATTTTGAAAATAAATAAAACAACCGAAAAAAATGTAAATGTATCCGACAAAAAGTATTCTAAGGAGAAAATCGGAATTACAAAGTAAGAAAATTTTTTTTAAGAAAACTAAATACGAGCAGCAGTCCTCTTCAAAGCAGTCACATGTATCATTTCCTCATCAACTTCGGGATCTTCCTCATTCTCATTCGAAGTAGAAGCCTGTAGTAATGCCCGATACCATTGCAGCTACTGTAACTCCAACCAGTTCTTAGCAAACTGCTAATCTGTATCGGAAAATTTAGGAAGCAATAATGTTCCAAATTTATATGATCCAGTAGTGAAGTGCAAGTTTTCGAATCTGCATATTTTAACCAATCTTCACTCACAGAACTCTTGAAGTACGACTTTCTTCTTTTTGATATTCCTTTGACCTCTTTTAATCCTACTTTAAGTTACTTAAAATTAAAAAGTCTGTAATCGAATACAATTTGTTTCACCCTTCTCTTTGTTTCACACTTCCTAGAGTATTTCCTAACATCGTAGCCACTTTTCTCAGAAACTTTTTTACTCTTCTGAATACACGGTTTGCTGGAAAAAATGAATGACCACTACAGGGGGTCACTGACAGGTATAATTTCTGAAAAGATTTTTATATATTATAAGTTTTTAAATATACAAAATATATTATATTTGTTTTTTCTACCTCATTCGTCGTAGAAAAGCCGAACTGTCGCAATAGTTCCATGATCTAACGAATTCAGACAATTCAAAAGTGCAGATTTGTATTTCAGGTGATCCTCTATATGCCTACACTTCAGTACATGTAGAAAATGTTGGATGTTTGGACTGACTATTAACGCAAAAAACGTATATGATAATTTGCTAAGCATAAAGCGCATCCATCATAGGCGTTTTGGGCAAATGATTAACCTGCTGGATGTCAAGGCAAAACGTAGTCGAGTTTTCGAGTTTTCTCATCTACATCCCTCATGATTTTTAACTTGTGGGCAGACGCGTGAAGCTGAACTAGAGAAACCAACACTGAAATCCTTTACGAATATTCTCCTGAACATTCCTGAACATGGAAAAGTTTTCTTTATATTTGGCATCGCCCTTATTTAGATACATCTGAGGTAATTGTTTATGTGCGAGACAGTGGCTTAATAAATTCTTTTGATTTGTTTCTATTAGAATCACTTTCTTTACCTTGCAGTTTGCCAATAAACTCTCTTACTCGATTTTTTTGTTGAAGGAGTGATAGACACGTGATCGCCGCCTCGTTTTTCTTTCGGAATGTTCCCTAGAATTAATTCCATGTCTTTTTTTTCCACATATTTCAAGAAAAGCGCCTGACGTACTTGAGTTTTTCTCATGGTTACTCTTTTATGGAGAAAATAGTGAACAGAAAAATTGCTGCTCCTGAACTGTCTTCTCACTGTGGGTCCTTTTTTTCAATTGGCACTACGAATATGTAATGGTAAAATCTGGTGATCTGTTCTCTCCCAGTGTTTTCGAAAACGTTACTTCGAGTGGCTCGAATGCCACTTGTTGCAATTCAGTTGTAACAATGTGTAGGACCATTGTAATTGCAAACTTTCTCAAAGTTACCCAAATCATCATTGCTATAACTAACAAAAAAGGCTAACAATTTTCGAAGAAATGCTACGAATTTCAATCAGGAATATTTTTCTGAAAGGGATTTTATGATGACACAATACAAAACTGAGAAATACTCAAAATCAGCAAGATGGATGTAGACATAGTAAATATAATCCCAGTTACGTAGGGCATAGAAAGTACAAATTAATAAACGTAAACCGTTTTTGTTGTTACAGTTTAAATTAAAATTTAAATTAAACGTACCTTCCGTAGCTTCGAAATCTAACAAAAACACCCCCATAGGCAATGTTATGTATAAACCTGTCCCCGAATCATATCTAAACCAATCCGAATCAATTCAAATTAGCAAGCAACGTTTAAAATTTCCGATTCGACGTCCATTTGTGTTGAAGTCACACAGCCAAGCAATTAAATAATTTTTCATACGAAAACAAATTGTTCCCTCAAAAATTAACGCGTTACGCTGAAGCAGCGGGATTCCGTCATCTAATCGTGACGGATGACGCTTTAACACTGGGGGCTTATCTGCACTGCCGTACGTCGACTTTTACACTGTTATTTGATCATTTAAATTGCAAATAAAATTAAGGGAGGAACTCGTGCTGCATCGGAGAATAGATAGTCCTGAGTGGCAGAACCGAGGGATCCTAACGTTATCGGGGCGATACTGGTGTCGGACGGTTCGGTGACGGGTTATTTCGTTCGGCTGTCGCAGACAGTGTGTATTTTTTGTTTGTGTACACTGGAGATCAAAATTGATCAAACGAAACTGGAGGAAATTTCAGGAATATTGTTCAGAAAACTTAAACTTTCAGTATTATATTGGAATTCTTCGCACTTGTTTGTGATATGCGTGCGCACAGTCAAAATCTGAAAAGGTAAGAACACAACATTTCCTATCACTGCGGGGACAGACTTTTCTCTAATTGTACCAAATAGAGAACCGACCTTCGGGTATAAGGTCCATCCAGTCAGAATTGGTCCAGTTAAAAAACACAAAAATTACCGATGTTATACCCAGCGCATTCAAAAAATACGATGTTGCCCTATAGAAAAGCAGAGTATTCATATAACATACCGTTTAACTTTCCCCATATATTCGGTGCGGAGAAATGTTGAAAATATGGCATGCCTATTAGTATCGAAAATTAGAACAAGTTAACTACAGCCATTAAATTTGAGCGCCGAGCACGTGTTCATTTTCAGTCGTCACTAGAGTTCAGTGGTGTATGTATCTAATTGCAATTATTATTTTAAAATGGCTTCATGGAGACTTTTCGACGTGGACGAAATTAATAACCTCAATGATATAGACATTATACACAATACAAATAATGCTACAGAAACAAATGAGGCACAAATTTGCCATTTCGTCAGAAAGTTTCGTTACCAAAGTGAGTAACAATCTTTTATAATTCTTTAAATATGGCACGCCTGTGGTTGGCTTCTCTGTCTTTGTATGTCGGTAACATGGCTATTAAATTTTATTGCTTTTTTTAAATGGACCAATTCAGATTGGATGGATGTTACATTTCTCTCGAAAAAAGTTGCTCTTTGCTCACCAAGAATATTATAGCAATGCTCATAAAGATAATTTGTTAGTGAAAAATTATCTTAGAAATGGAAAAGAGGTATGTAAAAGGGTGCCAAGTGGCGTAAAGGACGAGAAAATATGTTGTGGATATCAAATGTTATTCTAGAGGGCAAGGAAATAAGACTCCACATATTCAGTTACACTCGAAGTAAGTTGAAATTTTGCATCCGAGTTGCTCAATTTGGACTGCGCATTTTTTGACATACTTGGTGAATTTGCGTTACCAGGCGATATAGTCCTCCTGAAATGGGAAGAGGGCTGAAGAGAAGAAACAACCAATAATGTAAGGTTTAATTCCAATTTCACAAAATTTGTAATTTGTCACATTCGTGCTTTTAAAATGATTGTCTCTCTGTTAAAACAGGTTTGAAAACTTAAAGAGATTCTATCTATCACCAATGGCTACTTTTACTAGTATGTAATATAAATTACATCGGTTTTCTGACGAACTCTATATATTGTAATTCTGTTACACATATTAATAAAGTTGTACTGTTTTACCAAGTAATACAATATCTCTCTCTCTCTCTCTCTCTCTCTCTCTCTCTCTCTCCATATATATATATTTCCATTTTGGCTTATACCGTCCTTACAATTTCCGTCCCTAATTCGTTGCTCTTTTCACCTGTACCTCGTTTTTATTTATCTCTTATTTTTGGTGATCTCGAATTTACTTTTTCCTCATATTTACGTGGCGAATTGTTCTGAAACCTAGCTGCTACTCAACTAAAGCACCACTTTCCGGTCTCGTTATGGACCTAAACAACTGTCGTGGATTCGAAGAGGATGTTTTCAAACCTCAGGACGAGCTTATTACGGTCTTGGCACGTTTCGTCTATGTACATATACAAAATATTAGGAATGGCGATAATAATCCAGCGTTTCGTACTTTAATGACATAGAGATATTTTGAACTTTGGAAATTGAAGCTATCGTGAAAATAAAAATGATAATCAGTAATAATATTGAAATATTATTAGCTATATTTTGATAAGCATGTTTTTAGGAAAATCAAATTAATACTGACAATAATTCAATTCAGTTTGTACAAATACCTTGAATGCCTACTTACTTTGGAGAGAATTATTTTCGCAGCACTGTATTTATGTTTCTGGAAAACAGACTTATCTAACCATTAAATCACCAACAACGCTGCTAATAAAACGAGAAAGATATACGAAATTAAATTGTGAATATTTTTCTTTTTGAGAACTATAAAAGAGAATTAAAGTAAGAGTACAGTACTTCCTATAAAAGTTGGTCCAGTTAAAAAACAAAAATTTGTTCGACTTCATGCCGAGCGCATTCAAAAAATAGGTTTTTACCCTATACAAAAGCAGAGTATTCGTGTAACGTACCGTTAAACCTTCCACCGTATATTTGGCGTCGAG
The DNA here is from genome assembly GCA_963576515.1 of Cryptocephalus primarius. Lineage (NCBI taxonomy): Eukaryota > Metazoa > Arthropoda > Insecta > Coleoptera > Chrysomelidae > Cryptocephalus > Cryptocephalus primarius. Next base: position 7,346,841 of record OY754938.1, on the reverse strand, counting down.
AAATGTATTAGGGTAAGTCGCAATTATTATTTTAAAATGGGTTTTTGGAGACCTTTCGACGTGGACGAAATTCATAATGGCAAAGATATGGACATTATACACAATCCAAATAATGTCACAGAAACAAATGAGGTACAAAGGTGGAAATTTTGGCAGAATGACTTACACATTGAAACACAGCGTATAATTTTAAATATTTATGTTTCTTTAAAAGGAGAGTCACCACAAGACTCCATGAATTCCATTGGACATTGTTGTTATTAAGCAAGGTAACATCGTAGATCAAGCAAAACATAAACGTGTCGCGGATTGTGACACAAATATTGATGATGTTTTTAAGGACGCCATTCGTCGAACAATTTACGCTACCTATAAAGAAAATACAGTTCTGACTTTACAGATCATTCATTCAAAATTGCATAATTCCGAAGAATGCAAGTATCAGTTATTAGAATCTTTCCGTGACATAGTTTTGAAATGTGGATTTACGTGTAAGAAATTAGACTCGCGAATGATAATTATGGAATCATCTAGTATCGTTGAAATAAGACAAAATTACCTAAGAGACATTTGGACATGTGGCGACAATAATCGAAGTATTATTTATTCGGATGAAACCTGGTTTGATACACATGATGTGGTCAAATACTGTTGAGTAGATTATTCCTAGAATTGTGCCTTTAATGCACATTGCTCGGAGGGAAAAAGGGTTATAATTTTGCATGCTCGAAATGAAAACGGTTTTATTCCAAAAGCCTTCCTTCTTTCAGCAAAAACCATCACTCAAAGTTGCGCTGACTATTATCAAGGTAATACTATACACTAGGAAAGTGGTTTGCTGAACAACTTATACCAAATATTCCAACAAATTCGGTAATTGTTATTGATAATACACCGTATCATTTTCGGCAAATTGCGAATGTTACAAATTCCAATACAAAGAAAGCTGAAATATTATATTTCAAGAATTTAAAGGGCTTAGAAGTTCTAAATGCAACAACAAAAAATTTTATTACGCCTAATCAAAAATCATAATTTTAAACCACGATATTTTATTGACAATTTAGCAGCGGAACATGGAAACACTGTTTTAAGGTTACTACCTTTGCGTTTTTAATCCCGTAAAGTTAGTTTGGGCTACCGTAAAGGGACGTTTGCGAAAATATAACTTTGCCCCCACACTATCAAATATTGTTTTAGAAAATATTCGCATTGTTTGTAATGACTCTTTTAAACTCATTTGGAAAAACAGCACTCGTCATGTCATCCAACGAGAAAGCGAGTACCAAGTTTCCGCACCTGTTCAGCCGATAGTTATTAATAATAACCTTAATTTCTCCTCAGATGAACTTTCGGACATATGCGAGTATTAATTACAGTCAAAAATGTAATCTCCAAGAGGACATTTGTGGTTACGTATAAAGGAACAAAATATAAAAAAATTAAAAAATATATAAAAATCATAAAAAAATGCTTTATACTGCTTTATTTTACTTATTATGCTTTATTCGCCGTTGCTATTCTTTTTGTATCAATTACACTTACTTTTTTTCTGTTTGCATTTTAAATTAAGATGCCTGTATCTTGCTATGCTATGCTTATATCTATGCTAACAACTAACAACCATTCCTCGTAATAACTATACCAAGCATATTTCCTATCCAGGCAAAGTTTACTCACACCTCCTCATGGTCTTTGCCGGACAATGAAATTTTTCAATACTTTATTTATTTAGTTACTTATTTTAATTATTTTGTTAAATTACTAATTTTTATGTCAAAAAGTCAACTCCAAAATAATGTTCCCACTACCTAAACCCCGTCATAACATTTCGTTGACAAAGTGAGTAATATATTTTATATTTCTTTAAATATGGCACGCCGATGGATCGGTATCTCCGTCTTTGTGTGGGATTAAGTTGGCTATTAAATTTTATTGCTTTTTTTTCAACTGGACGAATTCTGACTGAAAGGAATGTATATTCAAGCTTGACTACACGCGAAGTGTAGTGATTACGTGAACGTTAATAACGCCATGGAAAAAAATCGGAAGTGTCTGGATCCTTTGTATATATTAACGGTTTTGTTTGACACTAAGCGAGCGTAAAATTATAATAAAAGCATAAAAAACGGTATCTCTGTGTATATAATAAAAGTTGTCTAGAGAGCACACCGACAAGGCGATTTTATGCCGATTTACTCAAAATCACCTTATATCCATATTAGCTTCAATTATTATTATATCATTATTATAATTTTATAACTTATATATAAATAAATATTACAATATTATTATGTTATATTATTATATCTATTAACTTCAAGAACCGGAAGGTTTCCAATTCGGATATGGGTCAAACGATCACTTACAATCCCAAAAACCATTAATTACAATTTACACATAAATATACTACAATAAACTATAAGGAAAGCTAACAAAGTTAATAAAAAAACCACAAATCTTCAAGAGGTGACTTTATGCCGATTTCACCGAAAACTTCTTAGACGAAATTTTTTCCTAAGGGATGTAGTTAATTCTGTAGTTAATTAATAATTGAATTTATTAATTCAATTGTTATCAAATATCCCCTAAACACCATATTCCTCAATTTTGAAACGGTGATGTGTTCGAGGGATATAATATAAAAAATAAACACATGACCGTAAAAATAAAGACGTATTTATAAATCTGTGGTGAGATCAGTGTTGATATATGTAGCAGAAACTAGGGCCGAACGTCTAAAACAAAAAGTTTATTACGAAATACTGAAATAAAAACACTGCGAACAATAAAAGGAGTTACCCTAAGAGACCAAATCAAAAGTACAGTGAGATGAGAAGAATTAAAATAACCAAACGTGGTTCCATTTATGAGATGAAGACTCAGGCACTGAAACAATCACGCGAATATGGTAGATGATTGATGGCGAAAATGGGCAAAAGAATAAAAACCAAACACCAAAAGACCACATGGCGGCCATAAAAGATGCCACAAAGCCAAACGTCCACATCACAAGAGGCTGGATTAAACAGAAAAGAACAAGACGTTGTGTTGAAATAAAGAGGAAGAGTGTAGGAGGAAGAACAAGGACACTATGATAGCCAAATATTTTCTATATAAAAAGACGTGATAGAACTCGTGGATTGATTTTAGAGGTGCTAAATTTAGACCAAAAAATTTAAGAAGAATATAACCGATATGGCAGAAAAGGCCTTGATAAAAGCTACGTGAATCCTTGGGAAACTTTACCGAAGAAAAGTAAGTAGAAAACCAATTCCCTCCTTACAGCAAGCGTGACAATATATTAAGATGTGTCAGGGATCGTCATGCAAACACGGACTTACCATGACGAGTTCCTAATGATTCGATTAAACCCAATAACCCGAATCCCCGAAGACATTCTCTTCTCCACGACGGGAGACGCCCCTGACCAGGCAATATCTCTTTGTACGCGGACGTATCGGCAAATACGTCCCGACCGTGTGCATTAACCTGAACATGATCAAACATTCGAAATTGTGTTTCGTGTTACGTGTCAATCAGCGAAGTCTCTGGATCGGTATTGCTTATGCCGCTCCGGATGGGAGACCGGATAGATAATGGGCGGCACAAAATTCGAAATGAAGGTCCCGATGCAGCGCACGGATGGGATTTTAACACGTGAGAGACGGAGGATCTAAGCGAACGATATACGTATTTGCTGAGCGGGGCCGATGTGTGATTGGAATCCCTATCAATCGCGATTGCGTTAGAGGGTTTTAAATGCGACCCGGCACCAGATCATCGGTTATAACTATGTGATATACACACAACGTTTCGAGCAATTTTATGAATGAGTTCATTTGCAAAATATGTCGCTTTATTCTGAGCTATGACGTTACAACGGGTTTAAAACATTTATGTAACATTTCACTATATTTTAGAAATCTCGATTTAGGATAGCCTGTGAACGCCCTGTATGATCTTTGTGTAAAGCCGGGTCCACTACACAAAAACATCTAGACAAAACATTGTTTCGCTACACATTTTTGTTGATAAGACTGTGTTTCATGTTGATAGAAACAATGTTTTTGTTATCCGGGCCTGACGGAAAACATCCACACATTTTGCCCCTGTGCGAGTGAAGGGGGAAATTTTTCAAAATTTCGCGGGTATATCGCACTGGTAGTTACGGCGCTTTCGTTAGTTTGAGGTTATTTGATAGTTAATTGAGTATGTTTGTTTTATACATGTCTCACGTCTCGTTGGGTTGTATTTATGTAACAGAGTGGAACAGTAATTTTTTGTATTCCAAATCGATCTTCTATTCTTAATTCTTCATAAATATTAAAATTCCGAGTCAGAAAATGGTTTCCCTTGATACCAAATCCACTTTTTTAAAATTGAAAATAATCTACGAATTCTTCGTTGGAAGCCATTTTTGAAAGCAGAGGCACAGATCTAGGTTAGGTTAGAGCAGATGGTTTGAAACATCAAATAAAAAAGACTGGAGCAGGAGACCACACGTGCGTCTGCACATAACATGTTTTGTGTAGATTTTGCGCAGGAGACCCGGTTTAAAGAATTAATTAATCTGTGCAGGAAGTTAATCCTTATGATCCTATTTCTTTTCAAATCTAGGCTCTCTCTCTGTAACGATCGAGTAGACTGAAAGAAGACCACTTGTCTATAGTACTGCTGTACTGTCCCTTCAAGTTGATGTATCTTTATGGGGCGTGAATGCTATAATTACGTAGGTATTGAAAGACGTACGATTTATTTCTGGTGAGGGAAAAAGGGTAGGATTCGTGGAAACTATAAAAATTGTTCCGAAAATCGGCTCTCGTTAAGGAGAAAAGCGAGAAGAGGAAAACCTGCCTTATGCGTACCCTGAACCGGACCATGACCGGTTGAATTTAAACGGACGGAGGCCGGATTGGTTAACTCAAGGATGCGTACCTGGATGCGGGAAAAACATCTCAGAGAAACGAGGAAAGGAGTTCGAGGTTTGAAGATGAACACACGTTCTATTGTTTTGGGAAGAAAAATTCTGTCGAAGGGGGAGGCTATCTGAATTGGTACCATGACGATGAGATCACCAGACGATTTTCATTTGCGTTTTGTTGATGAAAGAATCCTACCGCAGTCTAGTTGCCAAAATAGTTTTGTCGCCGGGAGAAGCCCAGCGGTGTTGTCCACCAGAACAACGGATTTCTTAGAACTTGGGCAAGAAAAGTAGTGAGGATTCTAGCAACATAATTAGCGATGGAATGTTAATGAAGTGATCCACAGAAAAAAAGAACCCACCCATTGAGATGTAATTTAGTATTTTTAAGCTATAATTTTTAAGAAAGTAAGAAGAAAGAAGTATACTTTAGGATAGTGTGTTATAACTAACTCTAGGATAGTATGTTATAACTAACTCTTGGTTAGTTTCAGTGGTTCGACCCCAATGCAATAACATTTTGCATTTTGCACATTTTTCATGTAGAGGCTTTTTTTCGCTGTTTCACCAATTCCATTTTTAAGACACTATTGACAATATTCGTAGCGAAAATAATTATTGGACTACTGTAAAATAACAGGTTTCGACATATACAACAAATAAACTAATAGAGTTTCCAATAGGGCTTGGTTCTCAAACATGTCAAAGAAACATGTATATGATCAGGAATTAATGAAATCAGCAATAAATAAATACTGGAATTAAAAATAAAAGAATCCTGTACATAAAGGCACCTACGAAGCTTGTATGATTAAAATTTGTCCAACTACTAAATCTTGTTCTTGTTATTTTAATAATTATTTAAATTAAGACGTTAATCGACAATTTAACTGTTTTGCATTTCGTAGGTGGATTGAATAGCTGACACTAAAAAAATTTCCTAGCAGAAAGGACATTTTAAACAGTATCCAGAATTTTGAGAGGCCACCCATGACCTAATGTATTTAAAAACGACAGATCTGGTAACAGTTTGTTCAAGGTATTACATCTGAAGGATATTCGGAAAATCCGGGATATTAAAACTACGTTCTATATTTTAGGCATTTTTAGTGTACAAGTGAATTACTAAGTGCTTTCAGCTCTTGTGTCCCATAGTGGGATATTCAAAAATGGGTTATAGATATAAACATTTATCTACGTTCCAAAAATTTAATCATCGGTGGCACTTCGACAATTTACAATAGGGATGAATCCAGATTTCAGATTTACCCAGAAACGAACAAAATTTGTACTGGCAAAGGAAGGCGTGAAGATGTTTTTTCTGAACACGAGGCACCTAAGGAAAACATAAAAGTAATGTTTTCACTTTCCTTTAAATGCATCAATGACTCAAAAAGTAGTAAAGGCGTAAACGATATTCATGGTTTCAAAGAAATCATATGAAAAGCAAATGTTTACTATTAAGTTCTTTCATATAAGCATTGGCATTGGAGAAATGGCCAATTATTTTTTTATAAATAAATACCTGATACCAAAAGAACCCAATATCTTATCACATGGAATAAAGGTTGCAGTGTGGAACGTCCTTTAGAACTTACCTGAAACAAAGAAGGAAATATTAGAATTAGATAATATTAAAAGTAAAATTAGAGGAATTAGTCAATCAAACACAATTAGTATATATGTGTAACAAGTTTTAGGAAAATATTTAGAGTGGTCAAGCTTTTGCTTTAATTTGATGGGAATTATTGTATCCCAAGGAAACGACATTGTGTTTATTCTTTATGGGCAAATATGACGCTAAATAAAAGTTGGATTTTTTGGAAGAAAAATAAATAGACCAGCTTGAATTTCTTCGAATATTCTTAAATTTCCGAAAGAGAAAAACATAGGAAATAATCTAAGTACTACTTTATATGCAAGTATTACCACTTTCTATATGTTCCTTCTATAATATTTGGTTTAGAACAAAAGTAAGAGAACCCAGGCGGGAATACAACCAAGTTTCCCTAGTTGCAAAAAAAATAATGCTTAATATGTATATATAATGTGAGTAGAAAGGAAATGTTATACCTGCAGTGTTGAAAAAGAAAACTAAATTGTAATTCAAATCACTTTTTTGTGAGGGGAACATTAGAGCTGCTTATTGGTAATGTCAAGGTCGGTTTCCAAATCGGCCTAAATCATCTAGAGCCATTTTTCGAAAAAAACTTCAAAATTTGCATGATGCTGGCATCTAGCGCCTAACAAACATGTTCTATGTCGTAATATTAATAATAATGAAGGACATGTTATTAGTACCGTTACAATCGATCCTAATATAAATCTTCAAAACGTTGCAACTCAGTAAAATGTTTCACGATGTTAATGTGATGTTAATGCATTGCGGGTTTGTACGAGACATAACAAGCATACGTGGTAACTCAGGAGAATAATCTCCAAAAATTAGAGAAAAGGAACTTCAACGGCGCTTTAGCATAAACGTTGGAGGTGGAATTTTCAACAATAATAGCTTCCAGTTATTTCTCTCTACCCCACAAATGTAAATGCAAATACATGAATCCAGAAGTAATACAAAGTTTGTAGTAATGCAAATTAAATGTAAATATCCCAAAAATGTATTTCAAAATTACATAGAAACAATTTTGGGTAATACTCCATTTGGATTAAGATTCCGGATGTGGTTGCAGCATGATGATGATAAGGTACCCGCATATTTTTTGAAAATGTTATTAATTGGTTAAATAAATTCTCAATAAGTTGATTGGCTGGACTTTTAATCACTTTAAACAAAAGATTTAAAAGTTTTCACAATGCTTTCACAACTGCCCAATAATAATTATTGTATAATAAAGTATAACAACTTCAGCCGAGGAGATAAGGAACAGTCAAGCAATAAATTCAAACAGATCATTTATCAGTCGATATACCTTTTGTATTTGTGCAGATGGGGCAAATTTTTAACACGAGTTATTGCAATTGCATTTTTTTGTGTTTAGAAAGTAATTAGCTATTTTATTCGATGAATCCAGTAAGAAATGTCTTTATTAATTTTCATTAATCTTCGTTTTCAACTGCCAAATACACACCGGGAGTGCAAAAAAATAATTTTATTTTTTGATCAACTCAATTTATATTAAGAACTATTTATTTCGAAAATGATAGCGAATCAGACGTATTTTTATATCACCTTTTATGTTTCTATTATTCGTATCTACTACTGTTTGCGTTTGGCACACGTATAATGAAACACCCTGTATATAACATCACTATTACTAAGAGGAGGAAAATATGCCAATGAAATCTTAAAAACATATGCAAACAACATTTTATAAAAATGCTCATCACTTTATATGAGTGTTTACGTATCTATACCATTTATGACAAGAGAAGAAAATCTTCAACACATGGAGAAACCTATTTAAAACAATTTTACATCGTCATACTTTTATTGACATTAAATCATTCAAAAATTTAGTGTAAAATATGTTCGACATCTCACTTAACTCCGCATAAGGTTTAAAGGTTTTATCCGCATGGAATTAAACTTAATTAGCTGGTGTTAGTCAACAATGGTATTGAAGACAAACTGGTCGCTAAATTTATAAGAATCGAAAATAACGTTTATAAATCTCATATAGCTAGTCCGCCAACTATAGCTGGATATGACCGAGGCATAATGTATTCTTCATATTTTAACATTTCGTTTTATGTCACGTGAAAATTTCCAAAATTTAGAAAACCACCCAAAAAATGGAAATGGTATTTCCCTGTCCTTGATTTATCACAAAAGGCTCATCGCCTAGAAAGTAGCGGAAGGATTATGGTGTACCTAAGTTCATCCAAAGTTTTGAACCTAAAATATATTTTGCGGTTAAAATCCGATTCCCTTTTCCCCTGGTCACCGCGAGCTTAATATTCGCGTGGCAGCTACACATTCCGAATATTCCATTGATATACCGACGAGTTAATTAGTTATAGAGCTGACGACAAATCAGCACAATGAAGATTGCTTAGATATCCATGGGTTTTACATGTAAAGCAATTAATATTAGTCAAACGATTATGAAATTCAATCTCATTAAATGGAGATATGACTATTTGGAAATTTGGCCAATACTCAGAAATACTGGAAAATAAATTTATTTTTTGCAAAAGTGTAAGTGATATTTACCCAGCTCGTGGGGAAAGAGCATGGGGCATTTAACGCTGCGTATTTTCTGGATGCCCAATTTCTCTGCTCAAAAAATATTTAAATATTGCAGTCTAGAGTAAAACAAGATACGGGTAGTGATTTGTTTAAAATGAGTTTGGATATAAATTCTTACGTAATTTAAAATAATACAGCTGAATCTCAATATGCAAAAATAAAGCATTTTACCGGCCTAGATTACTTAATAAGATCCCTAATGACAGTTCAAATGAAGCAGAAGGCCAACAGCTTTTAATGGAAAATTATATTTATTTTGAAGCCTTATACAAAAAAAAAAACAGCTTGAAAAGTTGTTAAAAGAAGTTAATTTCAAAAAACCTCTCATTAACATCATTTCACATGTGTCAATGATGGTCACAATTGAAATATATTTTTCTACATAATAACTGAAACATATTTCTCTATAAAATAATGTACCATCGTCGTCAGCTTCTACTGCATTTAATTTAATAAGAAAAACTCTTAAAGTGACATTACAGGAGATATATGGAAATATTGCTTAAATGACGTGAAATAAATTAGTGGTCAATAATATCACACCTAGGATATGAAGTTCCTCTTAAAGAGTATCGTTAAAAGGATAAATACTCCTAAAAATAAATGAAACAAATCCAACATCAAATTTTGAGGAGTTATTTTACACAGTCATTTGGACGAGGGTGGCTGTCACCTCGTGGTAGGAGAGCAAAGTGGACTCTAATGACCAAAACAAGTGGTGTCTCTACTGATTTTTTCCGCGGTATTTAAGGAAAAAAGTTGCAGATTAGATGGCAAGCTAGATTAATGTTACATTGGTTGATCCGATGTATATTAATGTAACGCAGCCTTTCATTAATTGCAAGCTTGAACTTTGAGTCTTTTGAACTGATCGACTATTCTGTGTAACCGTTGCATCTAACGGCAGATAATGTGGGAAACTTGATTTTTGGTTAAAATTATATCGTCCTGATAATACGTGTAATACCATTTAGTTGTAGAACCTGTCATAATCTCTTCAGATACGCCTATAGATATCCTTTATGTATATTTACGTTTCTAAATGTCACTAACCTTGATCGATTCTACCTGTAAACTACATATTAAAACAGTTTACATACATAGAATATCTTTTTATTTCTACATTGTTTAATTTTATTAACACATACGTAGAAACCTATTTGTCATGAAAAATAAAAATTTTATTGTCCGACACAAAATTGAGGTTTTTTAAAACCATCTCATCCTTTAATATTAGGGAATCTTATCCACGTAATCCTTTGTCGTCGATTGTTGTGAAGAGTTATACGGTTGTTAAACTTTTTGCTGGTTCTAATATTACAAATGGCAATAACGTACGTATGGATCTGAAGATTGTGACTTTCAAATCTGGTTTATCTGCTCAAAAAATATTTCTAAAATTGAGTTGTATTCTCAAGTTGATAAAGGATTTCGACGGTTTGACGGATATAATAAATATTGCTTACAAAGCCTTCAGGGCCAAGTAGCTTAATATACTAGAATTAACGACTGTTTACTTTTTGAGCCAATCGTATGTATTCCTCGTTTAGGGGGAAAAGAGAAAAGTAATACCCCCCACCGAAACCAATCGCTTGAATCTATGATACATCATAGCCTGTGCGTATTTTTCCTAATAACATATAGTCGTTCGTTGTATACGACGATAATAACTGATTAAATTTTAATTATGAATCTCGTTATACAACATTACTGTATAATTCACTTTCCAATTCTCGTAGCCCATATCGCGCATAATTTAAAGCGAATTTCCTTAGATTGTACTGTGACTTTACCCTTGACACATAGGTGTAGTTTCATATTCGATAGTGGAAATTAAGCAGGGCTGCTGTGAAATTCAATTCTCTGAGATCTAATTGTTCACGTTCCATGCCGTCATTTAAATCAAACGCGGAAGTCAATTAACTGATAATGGGATTAGTTTCCGAACTGTTCCATATTCCTCTTTGATTTAACTCTAAGTTTTACCATCGATAAAGAACGAGGCAGGCGCCTCCGTTAATTTGCTTAAGCGGCGAGAGTGCCACCGAAATTATTTCCGGCAGCTTTAAAAAAAAACCGATAAAAATAGATCATTTTTGATAAAATTCCCAATAGTATACCGAAGTTGACAATTTCACCAGTGGAGAATTGATAAGGTGTTTTAATAACATGATACGCATTAGTACTGTAAGGTTTTCAAAGTATTTTTTCTATTCTTTTGGTGACATTATTATTGGTGACATTTCTATTGGTGATTATTACAATGCCATGTTCAAATTTTTGGTGTTTAAAACCAATGAAATTTGCTATATTGTGATTTCAGTTTGATGAATAAACGATTTTTATATATAAATTGTTTCCTATCCAAATTTTTTGTTTCATTCATTAATCTCTAATTTTAAAATATCTCCCGACCGTTTCAACCAAAAGAAATCTCCCTGACATCAAAGAAGAATCATTCTGACCTCAGCCGTGGAGATATGATCGTTTCATTTTTCGTCGCATCCGAAGTTTTTCTCTTTCCCATCTTCCCTTAGATAATTTACTTGATATCAATATATCCCCCCGAAGGAAAATTCGAAAGCTCCTTTCAACTTCACGCTCGCCTACCGCCAGATATCGATGAGTTTTTAAAGCCGTCGGTGGTTCTGAAAGGAACCCGACCATTCACTTCATTTAACGTGTGAATCCCCCTTTCCCGGGGCCATTTTTAATGTGAAGCGAATCGATCATTTGCTAAATTAAATGAATGGAATTTCGATAAGGGCGGTTATGGAGCCGAATTCGAAGCTGTTGAGGGGAGATGATATGTCTGATATGCTGCATATTGTCTGTTTTGTGGAACAGAGGAGAAATGTGCGGGCCATGGTAAGAGCAGGTGTTGTTATTGATAAAAATAAAGGTGAAGCGTTTGTCTGGAAATGTTTGCAAGGCGGTATTTGTAAATATCTAAGGCTAGGATTACATCCAGCATTCATATATTTCCATTTTTAAACTTTTCTTACCTCCTCATATGAGATACCCATATAATGCGAAAGTCTTTTAATCCGGTCGAAATCTCGAAAATAAGTCCAGCAATGTTTTAAACTTTGTATGATGAATCTATATTATATTCCAACTACCATATTCCATTCGTCAGTCCGTAGCATTACAACCTCGGGTGAATTTTTGCTGCCAAATTGTACCATATTTTCTACCATAAACGTTATCTTGACTGATGTTCTGTGAAGATCTTCTCTGTCCTTGGGAATTGACAGCATTTTTCAATTTTCGTCGATATGGCTTTATATATTTCCATTAAACTTTATAAATACGCATATTTAATTAAATTATAATTGAATTTTAATTTGCATTTTAATTGAAAAAAAAATTGTAAAGGTGCTCAAAAAGGCAATGTACTCTTGACAATTTTCAGTATTTTTTATTTTCATGAAAATGGCTTCAGAAATATGTTGCAGACGGCACAACTTGAGTTATTTATTTAATTCCTACATGTTCTGTTTGAAGTTTCTTTTATTTCCTCCCAAAGGAGACCTAACTTTTAGAATTTTGAGTTTTTCTTAATTTTTTCCAAAACGGCTCTACTGATTTATTTCAAACATGGTAGCTAAATTTTTCTGACTATTGTTAATAATACCTTGTCGGTGTACCTTTCAATGAGAACATTTTTTTCTAAAGTCGCTATAAAGCATTTACACTTTAGAATTTCCTAAGAACTTGTAGATCTAAGGCGCGTGCTTCAAAGGAGAAATTATAGCATGGACACATCGCCCAATGTTTTGAATATTTAAATAAATATTGTCGCAGACAACTTTATTTCTTGAAATAAAACGGCTAGATTACACTCGAACAAAAAAAAGAAACGATTGGAATGGGAAAATAAAAGCCATTGAATGGCTTCCGCAATCCTCGGATTTGTCTCCTCTTTGGTCCCCTTTGTAGCGACATTTAAACAGTAAAATCTAAGCAACTTATTCAACTCCTTACAGAAAGGTTTCCACTAAAGGATCGTTTGTGAGTGTAGTCGAATTACTAGAAATGCATATAATTGCGTGAGAACGCTTCACCCAATATTTTTGACATTGCACCATAAACATATTTTCTTAAAAAGGGCTGAGTCAACTTCAAAAATGCACGCAAAAAATGCGTGACCCCCCCCCCCTTCTCGATGCTACTAAAAATCTAGGGAATGTATTGTACCCCAGTTAGGGGGATACAGTTGCGCATTCAAATGTGCGATATGACCCTTCGAGGAATTACTACACATATTTTCCATAAATAATTTTTTTCTGGTCCGTTTGGCTAACATGTATGTAAACATACATTAAGCGAGAAACCCTGGGAGCATACAAGTTCATATTTATTCAATTTACAGCCCAACAAAATTTTCCAAGACAGACATGGATATGCCATTGAAAGAGATTTCGAGCCAATTCGACATCATTCAAACACCTTGGGATTTGAAATGAACAAGAAAGACATCTACATTCTACTTGAGATACTATGAGAAATTCAAGACGTCCTCCATGGTCCTCCATGGTCCAGAGATTTAAAAAATATGAAACTTCCTCAAAACTTTTAAATTCGATTGTAAAACATTTTCGGTTATTTGAGGTTCTAGAACCCCTGGAATTTGTATAATAGATTTTTCCTAGTATTAAAAAAAAACTAGATAATTGAAGTTTTCTAACATTTAGAACTTAAGTTGGAATGATTAATTAACGAGTAAATTTCAAATTTCTGACAAATGACACCAACAGGTCTTGAAGTTATATTTTTTTAATAAAAAGCCGGCGTTTCGTTCCGGCTAATCATGGCTAGGATCAGTTCACTATAGAGAAATGTGGGTAAGTATATGTAACAAATATTGATTGACACTTACATTTTTTATGTATTGACCGTTGTTTGCATGACCGTAGGATTAATGAATACTTCGTTGTACAATAAGCGAGTGAAAAAAATAACCACTACATTATATACAATCGTGTGTTGTTATATTCAGTTTATGTGATGAAGAGGTTCATGATTATTTGTAAAGAGGAAAAATACTCAATATAATCGCAATTGCACTTGCATGTGGAGTGAAACGTAAGATATATTTCGTATTACGAGGTCCACTTGGGTGAACATGCTGGAATCTTTTTTGTTTATATGTGATAATATTTTCCTCCTCCTAATTTAAGTGAATATGAAGATTACACGGAGTTATTTCAGGTGCCATCTAGAGGAAGGTATAAGCAGATGTAAAATTTAAATGAGTACTAGTCTAAGTAACGTAACATAAGTCTGAACAATGTTCATGTTCATGAAACCATGTTTTCCTACTAACATTGTTCTAAGAACAATATTTTAAACCAAGAGGATTCATGTGATAGGATTAAGCGTTTCCAAAATCGAATGAATGATTCAAGATTTAAGCATGTTATAATCTAGGGAATTAACCAAACCAATGTAAAACTCTTCTGGTGTACAATCATGTGAACAAATTCGTTAGGAGTTTTGTCTTTAAGTCTAGAGGTAATTAATGTGTCTAAGCCGATAAAAGAATATCAAGCAAGGCAAACCTTTAATGGTTGTGTACTGTTTGTTTCATCTTCAGTAAAATAATTTTCAATGAAATTAGTGAATTTTATGCCTTATATCTTGAGATGAAATAAAGGTGTACCTGTTTTATGCCGTTAAAATTAACCATATTCGACAAATATCACTTGAAACACAATGTCATAAGTTTATGGGAGCATTAGGGTTAAAATAGGTCCCGTGTATAGGCGCCACAAGGTAGGCAATATGATGATTATTGGTATTTCTGGATGGGTTTGTTGAGATTTGATGAGAATTGTTGAGTTTCGGTGGAAATGAACTGTATGATGAAACCTGTGGATATGACCGATAGCTTCAATCCTTTCCTTTCAGGATAAGGGCTGTAACATCAGATTTACGCCTAAAATCAATATTATCTATAAACATTGTTTCGAGTGAATTAGAATCTATTCAATTGCTTCAACGCATTGATATAATCGATGTAATCAGTCACGAGAGGCCGGGAGCGGTGTTGACTTTTGGATAGTTAGAATTATTTTCTCGGGGCTTTTCACATTACAGCATTTTCATTTTTAGCAGTTAATATTCGAGAATAATTTAAGGTTTTTATACACTCCTCGAGCATGTATAAAAGTCGACAATTAACTCACTTCTGTTCCTTTGCAAAAATTTTAAATTTAAGAAAAACTAGTGGGTCTGACACTTAAATAGACTTAGTTCTTTGTACGATTCACAAATTTTTGTAGTACTAAAAATCGGGATATTTGATGCTACCTTAAAATTAGAAACTACAAAAAGATTGTTGCAATTTTAGTAATGGAAACTAAAATTGGGTCAAAGTTCCTATAGGTAATGCCATCTTCTATAAGACTAGAAAAATTTGTGAAAAAAAATTAAGAAGGAACCAAATCTAGTTAAGTGTCAGGAATACGTTTAAATATTACGACATTCAAACGAGTCAATTTATCCACCGCAATTCAATTATCTTGCATATTACATACAGAAGAAGAACTATATGTTAATTCTATTTCTAAAAGACCGTTCTTGAGTTTCGACTCGTTACCTTCAGTTTTCGAATGATAGTTAGGGATTCCTATAATTAGGGATTAGGGAACCCCTCGATTGATGATTTAACGAAGCATGCCTAGCACACAGCGAACACTAACCTAGTTAACGAACTAGCAAGAACATCGCAATTTTCTTGTGTTTTTCCCCTTACTACCTTGGGAAAGAATCGCTTAATTTCTCCATCATAAATCTTTATGAAAGCCGACATTAAGCGATCCACCCAGCGGAGCTGAAAAATCGCCCGTCCCAGGAATTAATTAAACTAACAAATGAAAGTAACTTTGGACGAAACTCGCAGCCAACCTTGATACCCTTTTTTCCGTTTAAGGAAATTAACGGAGAGAAAGGGCGGTCATGGAGGCGAAGGGGAAAGAGACGGTGTGCGATTCGTTCTTCACCAACTCTGAGAGACTTGCCCTCGAGAATATGGAAAAGTTTGAAAACTAATTCCATTAACGGTTAATCGTTGATTAAACGATGGGACAAAGGTAAACATTCGAATGTAGCAAAAGTTGCTGGGAAGTTTCTTGAACCTGCTCATCTGATATTAAATTAGCGAAATCGTCATTAAAGCTCACGGATGGAAATTTCTGGTTAAATTAAAATTGAAAATTTGAAATCCGATCTGGAACTGTTGGATATGAAAATTGACGACCTAAGTTCGTTTCACTATTCTAACAGTTATCCAAATTGGTTTCTCCTATAAGAACTTCGGCGTAATATCATCTATTTGAACATAAGGACTAGACCACGGGAATGTTTGCTCAAAGAAAAGCTCAAATTGGGTAGGTTGCACGTATTCCACAAAACCAATATTACAGAAACATTTTCTCTGTTTAAAAAGAACATTATATTAGCATTATAAATATTGTATTATTAACATTTAACAAATTCTATAATACCACTTTGAAAGGTGCCCTCCAAAATTCTAATAATGTAATGTAATATATGGTTGCTGTTATATTCACAGATGCAATGAACCAACATTGACCCATTTTGAAAATACAAATTAGAGGCCCCTCCAAGCCTGCTCTTAAAAGTGGGTTGTTAAAAGTCTGCCAATAAGGCATTTTCAAATAAAAATTAAACTAAAAATCCTAAAATATTAATTCTGTAGGAAGTACATGTAATTTATTAACTCACAAATTTCTTAAGTTCTTTAATTTTAACCAAGCCCATAAGCCGATAAGAGACCTCCACTGACGTTTGGGTTACACCAGCACATCCCTCCGCAGTGAATAGCCGGTAAAAATATGATATAAAATTGATTTAATCCAATAATACACAAATATATGCTACATATGCTTTTGCTTGATGTGAATTGCTTGATTTTGATTAAAAGAGTTGTTTTATTCCCTACATTTTCATATCAAATTCGACATATATAGAAAAAATTGTACCGTCAGCATATATATAGTAGGCGAATTACTCATTGCCCTAAGATTTGATAGACATCCACAAGGAGCAATTTTGAATTGAATCTCACAAACAAGGAGAAAATTTTCACGTCTTATGATTGTTCCTTGGCTAAAATCTCCAACGTGTCTTCGAGGATTTCAAGCAGACGTGCAGGTTGAGTTTGACGCTTAGTACAAAAAATATTATTTATTTTTTTCGTATGTCATTAAAACTAACTGTTGCTCTTCTATTTCTCTGTTCATATAGGGATTGACTAATTAATTTGGAAGGTGTTACATCGGGTGCTCCTAATGCTTTACGTTTCGCCGTACCACTAAACATTCGTCATTTCTTATCGTCAATCTCATGATTATGATCATTAGCAAATCGAGAAATCGCTGAATTGTCATTTGTGGTGTACTCATTAGCGGCGCACCCACGTACCGTACAACGCCAATGATTTTCTTCTGCATTTACCAATGTATGAGCTTATAAAATTTTTAATGCCCGATTGTTATCAACCCTGTGTCATTCGTGCTAATTGAAAACGTATATTAATTAATATCCATAATGCTACTAATATACTACTACGTGCTACTACCTGATGCTAATGTCTTGGTGCATTTCGAACCCGAGCTGATTATATGCGTCCATCATATTTACAATATTGTAGATTTCTTAACGATACCCCGTTGTTTCCAATATCCAAATATCCATTCAATCCTTTCAGCTCGCTTTCTGAAACTCGTGCTGTTAAAGTTTCCGGAGTGGGAAACCAATTTAATGCAATAAATTCGGCACTTCCATCCGAAATTCTGTTAGATAGAGGAAGAAAATAGTCGCACCGCAGTATTTCCCAAAAAGATTAAAATTTCAGAAGAAATCCGACCCGTTCTATTATGTCGGAAAGTTTGGCAGTTTTTCCCGTTCGAAATCGGTTTATGAATTAGTTGGGGACGCCTCGCGCCGAGTAATTAACGTTCAGGAAGTTTCGGGGACCGTAAATTAATGTTTGGCGAAGTTGTTGCCGGGACAATTTTCAGATAAAAATCGCTTTTAAACACCTGATTTTAATTAAATTATGATGAATAGAAAAATCGGCGGGGGCTCTTCGAAGCCTTTTATGAGCTCGACCTACAGAAAAGGACTTTAAAACCATGTACGACTTAATTACGTCGACTCTAAAAAGCCATTAGGGGTTCAATCCCTTTTAGCGACGTTCTTAAGCGCTTTTCGGTTAAGGGTGGAATTAGTCGTATATGGAAAAGAAAACGTTATTGAACGTTAAAAATAAAACAGATTTTGAAGTAAAATCTCCTTCGAATCCTTTTTACGAGCGAAGTGTAACAATCGAACGAATCGTTAGCTGCAGACAAATTTCCCCCTCCTCCGTAACGGCTCTGTTGAGTTAAATCGAGAGAAAACGTTTAGGTTTTCCTGATACGAATGGTGCCCGTATATTAATTAATGTTATTGTCAACATCATCATAAAAACATAATCGAAAATAGATGTATTAGTATAATGTATCGATTATATTGCTTTGTGTTGATTCTGTGAATAAGCATCATCCGTAAACATACTTTTTAATGATGTTTTGCGTTAAGTTGAGATAAGTTGGATAAGTTATTGTATTTCTGATAGAGCAGTAAAACACCTCAACATAGTGAATCACAAAATTCAGGAAATACTGTATAACGCGAGTTAAAGTATAAGGCTTTAAATGACAGTGTCTATCTCTATTATTAAGTAACTACAAAGCGACAATGCTATAGAAGGATTCACGAACCTGTGGACAAAACTATGAAATCTAAATTTTTCGGTTAGAGTTTTGAAAGTTAAACGTGGCTGTGTTACAGTTGCGGGCGTCCGAATATTTTGGATTTTTTGATAACGTATCATGTATCTATTTGTTCCGAAAGTGCTGTATATCGAAAATCGAACAAAATTAAGACATTAAATTTAAATTTCTTGGAATAATGCGAATAGAAACATCCGAAGATGTTATTAATGTTGTTACCTGTTGTCCTGAACTCGCGTTTGTGTAAATCGTACATTTGCAGTATTTCAGTTCACTTTACAAGTACTTAAAATATACGATAAGTATTGGTATTGCGTGTTAAGATATGGACATGGAGATTAAAAAAATATTAACAAATGCTATAACCCAATTATAGTTTAAAAAAGTTGTAGGTAGTGAGATTTTCGTGAAATACGGTTTAACAAAAGTAATGGAGAAAAAAAGTTGATTTTGAAGTGTCATAGTAGGTAGAAAAATGTGGTAACTAGGGCAGGTGAATAATTTGCAAAATATATTAAAATATCGTGAGATGTATGCCACCTTCGACAGCAAAATAAATAATAATAAACTCCTGTAAAAGTAGGGGACGCCTGCCTCTAGACACTATAAACAGGTATTTTCACTACTCTTTGTGTCGGATGTCACTGTAATTATGTAAACATAGTTCGTATACATCCAAACCTTTTGCAGGCGGACCGTTTTGCAATGATATTACCCGATTTCACACTCCAAATCCTTGTAAAGTCTAATACAGTTTGTATATGAAAAATAAAGGGATGCAACATGATCTGAAACAACGTAAACATAAAAATGCAAAACTGCATTTTACTGCAGGTTACACCTTAAAGTTGGCGACAATTTAAAATTCCAGTTATATTTATGTAGACATTTTAATAACTTTCACATTATTAATTCAAAACACAGAACCTGAACTTTACAAATATGTCTATACAGTTATTTCAATTTTTTCACATTTATTAATTCTTTAGCTTCATATAAATGTATACTCTGGAGTAAATATATTGCTAAGAGGGCCCGTTTCAATTCCATACATGTTGTAACATATATCTTTGTCATGCAGCCAGATTAAAAGACGTAGTTGTGTGTTAAAATCATTTACTCTGGAACATGTTTGGAATGATCTCAGCATTCATCGTCAGTCAGTAATATCGATAAATTAATTTCTGGAGGGCAAATATTTATTTCATTGTTAGAATTGAAATTTCTCTTCTTTTTTTTTTTGATTTTTTGAACAATTAGTTGTACATAGACATAGATTTACTCCACTAAATATAAACGTACATAGATAGAATGAGAAACATTAGTGAGCTACATGTTATGGCGATTATGTAAATTATAATATATTGTAATGCTTTTACATGCACAAAGAGGTTTTACTACCTAATGTCAACGTAACGTCTATAATCACATAAAACAACACTTGTTTTTCCATAACAACGGCTTATACGGGGCATTCGCTACACTATCCCTCCCCGTCTTCAGGGTCGCCCTCGACCCTCGGACGATCTACTTCCTCAGTACTCCATATCAGCGAATGATTAACATATCAGCGAACTGCTACTGCTACTGCTACTGCTACTACTCCTGCTACGGCTACGGCTACTGCTACGGTTACGGCTACTGCTACTGCTACAGCTACGGCTACTGCTACGGCTACAGCTACGGCTACTGTTACTGCTGCTACTGCTACGGATAATTCTTCGGCTACTGCTTCGGTTACTGCTATTACTACTACTATGGCTACTGCCACTGCTACTTCTACTGGTACTACTACGGCTACGGCTTTTGCTACTTCTATTGCTACGGCTACTGCTACGGCTACTGCTCCTGCTCCTGCTACGGCTACGGCTACTGCTACGGTTACGGCTACTGCTACTGCTACAGCTACGGCTACTGCTACGGCTACAGCTACGGCTACTGTTACTGCTGCTACTGCTACGGATAATTCTTCGGCTACTGCTTCGGTTACTGCTATTACTACTACTATGGCTACTGCCACTGCTACTTCTACTGGTACTACTACGGCTACGGCTTTTGCTACTTCTATTGCTACGGCTACTGCTACGGCTACTGCTCCTGCTCCTGCTACGGCTACGGCTACTGCTACGGTTACGGCTACTGCTACTGCTACAGCTACGGCTACTGCTACGGCTACAGCTACGGCTACTGCTACTGCTGCTACTGCTACGGATAATTCTTCGGCTACTGCTTCGGTTACTGCTACTGCTACTGCTACCGCTACGGCTTCGGCTACTGCTTCAGCTACTACTACTGCTGCTACTGTTGCTACTACTACGGCTAATGCTTCGACTACTGCTTCGGCTACTGCTACTGCTACTGCTACCATGCGCACCGCTCCTCCCTTTTTTCAGAAATTCCGCCATAACTTATCCATCGAGAGCCAACTGTCCTCTCCAGGCGATGTTCACCTCCGGGAATCTCGCCATAGTTGATCTAAAAATCAACAAAACACGCCAGTATCCTTGCCAAATCCATTTGCAATAAATTGCAAGTATATGTGTAATTGTGTGTATGTGTATGTGTGCGATTAACTCCATTGAGCGGGTTGGACTGTAAATCCTGTACAAAAATTCATCAGCAGCAAATCGAAACCAAGCAGGCCAATCCTCTTTCTGACCATCAAAGACACCAGGGATGACCAATCCCATCCAATGCTCCAGGTAGAAGAGGGACCTGTCTCTTGAAATCCTCCGCTGCTCCTGCAGTTACTGAAATCCCCAGCAACTGCTTCATGGCTCCAGACGCACAACCCAGTGGTCAACCATCACCAATTCTTGTACTAAAGATGAACAGCGCCCGTCTCCCAATAAGAGTCACGAATGTGAGTGTAGCACTCAAACGGGCCACGCGCGCCAGCCGCACGCAGTCAATCCATTCGAGTGTTTTCCTAAATCTAAACCTGTTTAGGTTATCCCAAACCTTGGTGTTATAGTGGTGTGTATTTGTGTAATGGTACTTAGCTTCGGATTCTGTAGCGTTTCGAGTTGCGCCAGCCGCCCAACAATTCCACAACGCCGCACAGACTGCACTCCTCGCCTCTCCGCCGCGTGCCATCGCCATCACTTCCGTACGCCATCCCAGGTCCACCAAACCTTTATCCGCTATTCCGGTTCACAAAATCCCGGACAGGCCCCCAATGTAATGCTTTTACATGCACAAAGAGGTTTTACTACCTAATGTCAACGTAACGTCTATAATCACATAAAACAACACTTGTTTTTCCATAACAACGGCTTATACGGGGCATTCGCTACAATATTAATACAGCGTAAACGTAATTGTTAGCGATTAACCTCCTCTTACTCAGTTATTGTTCCTCAGCTAATTCAGTTGAATATTAGTTTTTCTTTTCCGTTTGTGTTCATCTCGATGTGGCTTAATATAGTAACTTATAAGGCACTATGAATTAAATTGTAAATCTGACGGAAAAGAAATCAACTGTAATTGAGTCCTATATAGTTTTCAAGCCCAGTTTGTTTAGCCAAAAGATATAACTTTTGGACGATCCCAAGATGTGTTTGGCATGATATACTAGATTCTACTCGACCAACGGTTGAGTTTTAATTTATTTTACCTTTTTATCCCCATCATGTGTGTATGGTAAAAACTTCCAATCTTTATACCGTTTTTCCGTACAAGTTGATTTCAATGTGAAATATAGGTGCGTCCCTTATACATCTTTAGGGCAACTATTGTTTCAGTGATAAGAAATATGAAACTCCGTTTAAACCTGGTTAGCCCGTTAATCACCTATAAATTTGATAAGGTGTAACAAAGTGATACTTCTTTATAGCTTGCTGTTGATTATTATTACGGCAAGGTTTCTTTTACTTAATAATTTAGTAGCTAATGGTCTATATAAATTTTCAAATATAACTTTTATGAGAAAGGTGTGAGAAAGGAGAAAGGTAAATATCAACAAAAAAAAGATCGAGGAAATAGACAGAACAGATCAGATATCCAGACAGTTTATATCAAATGAGCTTAACCAGCTAACTACCGTGGACGAAGTATCGACGACCAAGAGGACGAAGTTCTTCGTAGTTGCTTCAAATCTTCGCAGTGGGCATTGGTATACTATGTGGGTTAGTGATTGTTCTTGGGCTTCACAATCACATCGAGGGTCATTAGACATTCTCCTCTTATATATATTTGTTTTGGTTCGTGCATGTCCGGTTCTGATGCGGTTAATATGTTTCTTGGGAATTCAAACAGTGATAAATAAATTTAGATATGACTTACGAATAGTAATTTCAAGTATATCGTCAATGAATCTTTGCCCATTAATAGACTAAATTGAAGTATATACTTATAATTATAATCTGACCACCGAGACAATTAATCTGTCTGTACGGTCCATTCGTATCGTGGTTGCTATAACCCGCTGTGTGCATACCGAGTTGGATTTTAACGTAGAATGAAATAGTTTCCCTATTGTACTGAAAAATTTCTCCCCCGTAGAGGGGCGTAATTGTTAAGTTTCATTGAAATGTGCAGGTGTCAATAGCAACAGTTATTGTTATTTACTGGGTTGGAGTTAAAAATCGTGTCATTATCCGTTTTTCTATGTTGTCCGAAACAATTTTTGTCTCTCTACAAGATATATACAACAATATTTAATTATTAATTATAATTGTGGAAAATCTATATTTATATTAAAGAAAAGCTCTTCATGCATTTTTATGTACACAGAGTATGAACTGTCTGGTGGAAAAAATTTAAAAATTGATTGATGGGTTTGTTTCCTTGATCTCAACGAAACTTGTAGTGAACCGCATACGGACGTTTTAATGGATCGAAAAACTACAGCGCTTCTAAGTGATAAATCACAGTGATACTAAATTTTCATGATATACATTTATATTAATGTTTACATTAACTTCTACTTCCATCTGCTGCCTCCGAGACAGGTGAAATTTTTTAATATTCAATATGTACGTAAATTCTAAAGTTTACTATTGCTAATATCGTTACAAAGCAAAATCCAAAAAGTTACAGCACTGATATAAGTTACCATATAATAACGTCATATGGCTGGTAACTTCGCACAATCCCCATATTCTGAAGTCTCTTGAGTGCATATTGGCTTTTATATGGGTGAGTGAATTAATATTCACAAGAACAATGGCGACCGCATGATAAAGAGGACGTCCGTACGATCATTAGCGACAATACCAAAAATCGTATCTCAAACGAAGGTTTCCTCTAAAACTGACGAGGGAGTTGTAGGGGCTGACATTTACGCCGGGAAAGAGATAATTAAAGTTTTCGTCGCCTATGACAATTAACGGCCAAGTTCATAACTTCAACGGTTATTGCAAGTATAAGACCGAAAGTTAAATTACACCATATTTACGTAGAATTTTTACGATCGTTGGCGGGGCCCCACAGGCCGCCGCATATCCCACCGAACCTACTTTATCTAATTTAATCCCTTATAATTAAAATTCCTGGCATAAGGCGGTTAGTGCGGTTGACACCCCGGCCCATTCGGGGTTTCATGTGTGACCCAACTGCTTAATAGCTACCCTTAAGATTGTCACCATTATTTCACAACTAACAACAACTGTTACAATTTATGCCAGGTGAAATAGTTTCGAGGCAACTTTCACAATATTTGTGGTCAGCGCTACGGAGTTGTCGACCATCCCGAACATCGGCCCGGTTACGCTACGGCTTTTAACCGACGACGCTACCGTAAAATTTGTTTTATTAATGTCCCAGCTTAAAACGCTAAATTATTCCTGGGAGAGGTTAGATGTGAATAATTATTTTTCCTTTTTCTTTCAACCTGACAATCTGATAGTTTCAGTAAAGCATATCATTCACAAATTTTGTGACGGTTCTAGGGGACGGGTGTTCCTGAAATCGGCAATCACACAGAATTTTGTAATAAAAATATTTTAAAAAAACAACGCGATATGGGCGAATACTTGATGCGTTGTGAATTATTTGGTTTGTTTGTATTTTGTACTTTGTTATTTAATTATTTAATAGGTACTTCTGTAATACCAGGGGTGCTATATGCACATGCTGGTTTAACTATGCAAGGATTCGCGACACTAAGGAGTAATGAAATGGCGAAATTTATAGTTATTCGCCAATGGTTTGAAAGTTTTAAATGTAGCTCTATTTCAGTGGCGAACGCTTCGTTAATATGAACTTTTAAGTTACGTGATATACATGTTTATTCTTTCAGGAAGTATTCAATATATAAATGTCTTCTTGCGGTGATATAGTGAGCGATCGGCCACCCGTATATATGTTTAAATTGTTCCTTTGTATTCAGTATTTTAATTATATGACAATGTAATTATTAGAATTACTTGTTACTATATCAATATGAGAATAATATTAAACATAATAGACAAAGCGAGAACCTAGCGTTTGCGGAAGAAATTTTCCCATTCGGTTTTTTTTCCTTCAGAATTACGTTCATCAGATATGCTTTAACACAAATAAACCAAGTAGCAGTAATCGGACGCACGTCACTGTAAATAAGTAAACAAAGTCCGTATATATTGATATATTCTGAAATTTTGACGGCAGCACAATCTCACAGTGGTGTCACGCCATTTTATACTGGGTATATTTGTTAATCCTAGCAAAGGAACATCATGAACCTTGAGAAATCATTCAATCCATTTTATGTACGAATAGTTCCATCAAGTTTTACCGATGATAGAATTGTTATTTCAATTGTTATATCAAAACTCTTTCTACTGTGGTTATTATTTGTTTATGAATGAAGCGGATATCTAAGCTCATTTAGACATTTCTTTAAAAAATTTAATATTTTTTAATTTGTTATTTATTTAGGGAACTTTAATTCAAAGGCGTAGTTTCTTGTAGAGGCGACCGGATGTCTATTCACACTCGATATTACTTAAAAACGAAACCTTAATTTTTTTAGCAGCTGTTAATTCAGAAAACTTCATATGCCAATATAACTTAAGACAACGAAATCTATAGACAATTTTAAGGAACCTTTTTTGCAAGATGTTTAGGTAAGTGAATAAGGTTACATCAACGATGTGGGATTTAAGAATCACCTTGATATGTATACTCATCATTTATACACGTGTACTTGGTAAATGGATTCACCTATCCTCATAACGTAACTTGATAACAGATTGTGTTTTAAAGCTGTTCATCATGCAATAGTTTCATCTTTCTACCAACAATAATTTGTGACGCATATCAAAGCAAATAAAAAAGCAAATCAAACGATTGTCCTGATTTTTCTCGATGTAAATTGAGAAAGTGTACAGTCATGTGACCATTTTTCAAAAGTAAAGGCGATTTAAAAGTGACATAAATTAAAATTCGTCACGTTAAAAGTGTGGATGAAGTTCATCTCAAATCCTCATTGCTCCTAAATTATATGAAATAGAACACAACTACTCCTTTTTAACTCACTAATTTTTACGAAGTTTTTACTATCAAAGTAGGTTATATAATGCTTTTGCTCTAACACATCAGAAATTTAGAAGAGAAAGGGAAACAAATTGAAAATATAATCGACTTGGTACCGAATATAAAACAGGAATGGGACAGTCTTGCGGCATTTGAAATATTTTTTTATTCCTAATTAATTAAAAATTAAAGGGCACTGTACTAATGAAAAAATACTAAGAGCTCGTAAACAAATATTGGCAAATACGTCATATGAGCAAATAATACGGTGGATACTTCGCACATTATTTCATAAAATTAAATAAGTATGTGTGGCAGAATGTTAATTTTTATACCCATTGAAGTACATGTTTATCGATATTTAAAAAAAAATTAAAAAACCTTTGGCGCTTTTAAATCAAACCTCCTCTAATCAGCTACGTTGACCAGACTAAGAAAACGAAAAGTTCACATTCACTCAAAATAAATTCTGTGATAAAAGCCGTTATACTAACGGAAAACATCATAAGTATTCATGTAGTCAAATTTCACAAAACATCCAAAGAGGAAAGTATTAAAATTTGCTAAATACGCAAAATCCGTTTTGATAACGCGGTGCCCTTCAGATATTACCTGCTCGAGGGGAATCACGATCGTAGTTGACGGCGTCGGAATTGTAGATGTTAGTACAGAATTCATTAGTCAAGGAAGGCTTCCTCGGTATCCGAGGTATCTCTCAAATACCAAATATCCATTCCCACTATTTCACGTCCCTCGGTAATATAAGACTGAGTCTCAGTCGTCTTAATCGCCTACCATCCGAGCCCGGAGAATTGCCGGCAATTTGTATCAACTAATTAAATATCGGGATCGGGGATCGTCAGCAGGTAACAACCGGTCCGGATTTTGTATTCAGGATGGTCCGGGAGCGGTTCCGGAAGCATTGACCTATGACGTAGTCACGCGTCCGTTCCTGCGATTCTGTCGAGATTTCAAATCAAATCATGGCCCCGGACCAGCCGCTCCCGATGCTTAATTAAAGTAAAGACCGCCCCGTTTTATAATTCTCGGTGTAGGAGAGTTAATCAAGAGGAACTTTCTTCGTTTACCTTGCCTTGCAGCGGAAACTTTTCCCTTTTCTCTCCCATTGTTTTTGACAGCGGTTAATTTACTGATTGGCTGCAATGTGCAATTAATTAATGGAGTTGGAATGCGCTACTCCCCTACCATTGAGTTTACTTAACGGGGGAAAATTCTCTTCGTGGAAAAAGTTCGCCTGGCGAAGAAACGCGTAGACTTTAAGACTGGGAAGTTTGTTGTGATCTTTGGGGAAATTAAGCAAAGCCGGATCCGTTTCTAATTTCGCTGAAGTTGATTGGTGAAAAGTTTGCCATGTAAGCCACTGCTGAAAACTGTCACTTCACTCACTTTAAAACAATTAGCTTGAGGTGGAACTTTGGATAAATATCGTGTCATAAATTTAAATCGAAACTCTCGGAAGTAGATAGAGTCCTGGTAGCAACTCATGTGGGAAACTCCCAATTTGCCGGCGGGTAATTGGTGAAATGCAAGAAAGTACAGTTCACTGAAAATAAATCTGATTGCATGTGACTGTATAACGTCCTATATGTGGCAACTATGGCGAGACGTAGCCACACAACTGTTACATACAAATAAAAATTCGGGCGCCTATGTCATGTCGCCAATAGTGTGCGAAATTGTCAGTTTCTTTCTACATTCGAGAGGAACGCCGATTTGACTTACTTCTAAATGTTTGCATCACAGTTTGTTGATTTTCACTTTGTATTTATCAATCGTAGATTTCCCTTTAGTGTCTTTTTGAGAACATGTTAGTTAAGATTCTTGACCCTAAACACATTTGCTTTCATTACCTTTTGAAAACCTTGGCAATAGTGTTAACCCTGTCATCAGTGACGTGCAACTAGATTTGCTTTAAATGAACTGTACACTCGATTTGCTGGCGATTGATAGCTTTAAAATTGGTAATAACCGTAAAGCTCTAAATATGAAATAGTGTTTAATGTTCACAGTTCGCATTTAAAAATTAATACAATTGCCAAAATGTTGAGATGAAAATTTGTTTACTTGATAGGTATTTAAATGTTCTACAATGCAATTACGAAAGAAAATAGAAATTCTTGATAAATACCCTTCTAATCATGGGTGAATTCTGAGAATTATTTATAGTTAATGAGGCCAAGATGTAACCTACCTACCAAAATAATTCCTAAATTGTATTTTGGCGAATTAATGATTGGCCGCAATTAGGATATGCTTCCCGTCTTGTACATACAGGGCAGCGAAAATTTTAATACATCATTAGCCTCTATCGGTATTAAGGTATCTTAATGTTTAAATTAAAATTATCCTTTGTGTTATCCGTTGCTCTGTAGCTATTTTCGGCTGCGGGTAAACTGCGCACGGTTTTGTAAAACAGTGTTAAGATTTTACGTCGCTATAATAACTATAATGGCCATGAGTAACTGGCTAAAAATCGTGGAATAATTGTATTTCGTAATATCACCTTATCATTGTGAACTTAACCAGATATAGAGTTGATGTGGGCTCAAGTTGAAAGTGAAGTAGCGCGCCATAATGCATATAAATTAAACGATGTAGGAAACCTGTAGAGTGATGCCCTGTAAAATGTAACTCCAGATTACTGGAAAAACTGCGTACGGTATATTATAAACTAGGATCAACACCGAATGTGGGAACTTGACCATGTTACTAAGGAAAATTTTTATAACCTATTCAAATTCATACTACTACAGATAGCGACACAACAGATTCAGACTATTTTGGTTCGGGAATATTTTAAGTAATACAGTAATAGAAACAGAATGATCACATGAAAACTATCTGAATAAATATATGTTTCTCGTGGAAAAATATCAAAGTGGTTTAAAACTTTTTACGTTTAGAGGTGCGTCTGCATGTATACCTTTTGTTATCAACTTTAAACAAATGGAAAAATGTAATGAACGATATGATGGTAATGGAAACGTGCAGTGCACATGAACGGGGTCAACTCGGCGATGATATGTACTGAGCATGAAGTGTATTTAGGTAGACCGTTTACGAGTAAATCGGTAGTGAAAATTAAAGCGGAAAAATTTAAAGTTGAAGAAAAATTATACTGTATAATGGAGTAAATGGCAACGCGCACTGGACGCGACATATCGTATGCCAAATTTTTTGAAGTTTGCCATTTTAAAGTCTGAGTGTTAATACTTTTCTTGTTTAAGTCTCATTATCCGTTTTCCACTGAGTTAGTTGCTACGCGTACCATTTTGATCTTATCGACCTTCCAGGATGATATAAGGGAAAAATCCAGTTCTTAGTTTCTTTGCTGGTAGAGGTGACAAAGTTAGTTAAACAGTACTTTCAAACATTCATACACTTTGCAGAAATTTTAAATTAGGAATTAAAACCCAATTAGACCTCTAAATCTAGAAAATTGGAGCTAGCCGGTGTAATACATTACAGAAAAATGTCTACTAGAAAAATAATGTCGCTTACATCCATTCCTCTACTAATAAGATTAGGTCCATAAAAACGAGTCTCTTTCCACAAAATTGATTTAATAAATTCCGAAAGAAATAATGCGTTGCTTTCCATTACTGAAATTTCGAAGGCGGCTTGAGCGTCTTCCCCAGCGTATAGATTCTCTCTCTATCTCCCTTTCTACATACCGAATAAAATACCTTCCTCTATTCTCTGATCAACAAAACGGGAGATGGAGACCATATTGAGATTCCGCCAATAGGTTTATTGCTTTGCTTATATTCCAAATTCAATAAGAATCCACCATGAAGCAGCAACGGCGAGAAAGTGCGGAATGGAAATGCAAAAAGGGCGATAGCGGCGAGACTACTTCCGTAAACCCATATAAATGTTAAACTTATAAAAACAGAAAAGGGAAAAGTCGAACACCTCCTATACTAAATAACCTCCTTAATATTCCGCTCACACCGGAGTTTATCAAAGGATTTACGGGACCGTTCGAGCGGAAAAGAGTCAATAGCCCGACGGGAAATATAACAAATCCCCGTTAGTTTTTCCTTCGCTTTTGAATTCTTTTTCATCATTTTCAAGTAACCATCTCAAAAATACGTTTTAAACATTTTCAGCAATAATGCAGAATATCCAAATTACCAATATAACAAAGAGAATCGAAAATTAATGTATTGTAAATAAAAGTCGTTTTTCTTATATGTTAAACACTAATTTTATATCTGTAATGATACGTATAGAAAATATATAAGCCTATTTGAGGGGTTCAGGAACAGTTTTAAAATCCCTCGAAACTGATTTAACTATCCAATATTTTCAGAGATAACTAGGCATTTAATCTGTTACCCTGTCCAATATAATTGCGGTTAGTTTAGGTCTTAAGTTCCCATAGGATTTTCTCAAAGTTTGTTAACGTTGAATGCCATCAATTATTTTGTAATTCAATCTAATATACACTTTCTACTTAAAACGTTTTCAAAATATCTATTTAGCATTTCCATCGTATAATTTTCACACTTGCTCTATATAAGTTTACGAGCAATTGGGAAATTTTCAAGGATAAAGCCCTTTAGCGCTAGTTAAAAAAAAAGGTTGATTCAAATAAATATTATCGGTATTAGATAGATAGTCCAGGTTGCGAAGTTTGGAATAAAATACTAGAGCCGTTTTGGAGAAAACTATATGTTCTCAAGAGTAAATAGCCCTTTTGGGTGACTGGAAAAAATATTTTTAATAAAAGTTTTCGATATTAAACAGTTAAATCTAATTTAGATGTGTGAAATAAATCGCAACGGTCCTTCAGGAGAAAATTAGAAAATATTTAGAAAATCCGAAATTCATCATTGGACGGCCGGCAGAAATAAAACTTCACAAACCGGATTGCTTAATGTGATTGTATACGCGACAAAAAATAGATAGAGAAAAGAAATGATATAACCGAGATTTTAATCCAAAAGTTAACAAACGGCTTACCATGTCCAACAAATCTTCTTCCCCGCTGGATCTACAGGCTAAGCAGTAGGTGTCGTAACTCTCAATGTTATTCATATGACTCATTTTAGCACATATAAAATACAGTTAGGAAATCTACTTTTATTTTACTACTTTTAAATTTATCTAAACTGACAAAAATTCTACTTTCGAGATTTATCTTTATGTATTATGGTATGACAAAATCTGTCTCTCCGCCATTCTTTTCCTCCATTATAAAATATATAACCTCAACAGATTTACACTTCAGTTGAGGGGCGCTTAGAGAAATTTAACTTAAAAATAACCAGATATTTTGACAATGAAAATAACTAATCCTCAGTTCGGTGGCGCTCGGATCGTCCTAGTACCCGATTGTTGCTCAAAACAATCAAGAATTTCACGACGACACATGCTTTTGGCGATTTAATTATTTTTAAGAAAATTAAGTAACGTTGAAAATAATAATAGCAAAGTGCACTTTAAGGCGCGTTTAAAAATCAAATATTTCAAATAAAAATTGCATGGGTAAGGAGCTCCCACATTCTTTGTCCCACTATACATCTCCAGCAATACAGATATTTCAAAAATACTTCACCAAGGATTATGGATGTCCTAGTGCACTACGTGATGTATGGTATATCTATAATATAGGCCCCTTGATAATATATTTTCGAAAATAAACCGTCACAAGCGCCACAGATGCGGTTAACGACATTTCTCTTCATTGATGTTATCTCTGATGTCTCTTCTTTTCTAGACCTTGGTAACTCTTAATGCATTTAAATTGTCTTATAAACAGCCTACGGGTACGGTATTACCCAGAGTATTTACTAATTATCAGTATTCAAATGGAGGAAAATAGATTTTCTAAAATAATTAATAGTTTCCAATATTCGAAACTTGTTCAAGTTATCAATTAAGATATTAACTTGTCTTGCGTGTCTACGCTGCTTTGGCACGGTATGTACCTCCCTGGTTACTAGAGAATACTGAAAAGCTAAAATCGCTATAAAATTAAATTCGGAAGGTTCTTTGGTCCTCTGGACAATAAAGATCCTAGAGGCTCTCCTAGAATTTAGAAAACGGATTTTGAAAGGTTTTTAATGTGCCTTTAGTACAGTTTATGTACAGTTTTTAATACGTTTTATTCGATTCTGAATGAATTTAAACGATTAGACAATACGTTTTGAAAATTGCCGCGGCTGCACCGCGCAGAAGCAGTCGAGTTTTAGTAGCGTGTGTGTATACAGTATCAGTGTGAATTTGATGCATCGCAAATGAAATCATTTGACATTAAACGGTTGAGCAAAATGGAATAAGAACGCGCGCGATCGATCGATTGATGCTTGCACTGTTTTAACATACTTTTTATTTAAATAATTCACCTATGGGTGCTCAAAGTTTAAGGCTGAAACGAAAGACATAATTTTTTAGCGTCATCAGTGGAACATTTTTCTCAAAAAGACGCTGGCTTTTTGAGATATGGGCTACTACAGTTTGTCATTTTTCTTTTGCACATTTTTCTTTCTCTAGTTTTTGTTTTTGGGGTATTTCTTTCATATTTGGCCAATTTACTGAAAAGTACTGATTTTTTTATATGAAAAAGGCATAATGGCGCTTCAGTTGGGTACGTTCCCAGCAGTTTACAGTAAACAAGTTAATCGCTCGAAGCTGGCAGAAAATATACACACTGAGCACAGCTATACACTCTTTCTTCCTCTTTCTCTATCTCAACCCTTTCGTTTATTAAAATGCAACGAAAATGCCTTCCGTTGTTTGCGAAGTAATTCCCTCCATATTGCGAAACGTTGTAGGAGAGGAAATGAAAATATTTCAAGACGCAGTCAAAATGGAGACCGTGGCTCTCTGTACCTACTTTTCCGCACAGGAGCTATATTACCTCTCATAAAGTTCGAGTTTTTCATTTGTTGAGATCATAAGCTCACAAGGAGGAAGGTGAAATTTAAAAGTTTCAAAGCGACTTGAAAATTTATACCGTTTCTAAGCGCGGAAATTTAATTAATAACGAGAAGGATCATTTTATCGACGGAAAACCTGACTGAGAAAATAGATAGATCAGTTGAGTATGAAGAAAAGCATGTTTGGTAGTCAACAATCAAATTTATTGGAGAGAAGTGCATATTGGTGATAACTTTTTATCGCCGATTTAATGCCATTTCGAGCATAAAAATTACCTCCACGTTACGTTCATTATTGTTTTTATTCCGAATGCTAAATCAATGTGGGGAAATTATGGACTTTCGAAATAAACAATCTCGTATCAATTTACAGCCGCCTATTTGTTTTATAAACGATCAGAGTGGTAATTGCGACAATAACGGTTCTGATTGTGGTTATGCTCGCTGTCGGTCTTATTGATTTAAAGGTAATAAGTTCTAAACAAGCTGTGGAACGAACAATTAAAAATACCTGGTGATACTGTGAATCGAAAATTAAATAAAAAAATTCGAGCCGTCATCGAAGACGGTTTGTGAGGAGATTTATGTTTTTCTTTTCATATAATTTGGAAAAGTAGACAGTAGAATATTTTTATGGAACACTTTTAAAGAAAGCGGCGCCTAAAAAGTTTAACACGTATTATTAATTATAATTCAGGACAAGTCATCAATATTACATAACTATGTAGTATGTGTTGTTACTACCCTCGAACACAAGGTTTAAGTCAGTATACAGTATACCCCATAAGTCGTGTTGCAGTAAAAGAGGAATGATAGCTGACACGTTTTTGAGCATTTTTGTCTGTATTGGTTCATGCATTTTCCAAAGTTAAAGTTACTTTTGATTTAAAATATTTATAATTATTTCAATTATTTATAAACATTTATTTTTAGCGAACACGTAATCACCTTTTTCTTTATTACGACGACAGATTATAAGGTGCATAGCATTATTTGAATTATTAACGGAAAAATCAAAGGCTCATTTTGCCTTCATAAAGGAGTTATCAAAACTGTAAGTATATAATAATTTGCGGTAATAAATGTAAAACCGTTTTGAAGGATTTTCTATTCAAACAGTTTTAGGACGACTTAATTAGTGCTTTTTCGGTTTTATCTATCCGAGAAATAATTTTCTCAATGTAAGTAAAATGGCAGCGGATATCAAAGTAACCCATTAAGTTAAAAATACTTGTATGCGAAGTGGAGCTTTTGAGAAAAGATTTTTAACCGTTGAACAGACATTAACAAGTTCACATCAGAAGATACTTCATGGATTTCCTCTGCCACTCGATGGAATGTAATTCACTCAGATTAAATGGATCATATTAGAAAGTAAGATCTTCAACAGTGTTACTGCTTTTTGAAAATATGGTGCAGCGTCAGCAACAAACACAAGAAAATAGGCAATAGTAGAACTACATATTTAGTTTATGCACGCATTCTGAAATCAACAGAAAAATTGTAGATTCCTTATTTTTTACTAAAGTAGTACAATAACACTGACCACGTGACTAAAAAAAAAACAAATAATTAATACATGCGACCACGTAACTGAATAGGAGTTATTAGCTGCCAATATCGTCTGTCAATTCATCTATGGACACCCATATTTTCTCATTCTTCTTCGTTTCTTGAATTTCATGCATTTTATCATTATGGGCCTAGTCTTAATAATTTTCTTATACCCTCACATGGAATATTTTTGATAGTATATTTTTCCAAACGGGTTCTTAACGATTTATTTTGTAATTTCCATAGAGGAATTCCTGCTTTCACAAAGTTGTAAAATATATCATAGGAAAACTCACCCGCGAACTTGCTGCTTAATTGTAGTGAGCTGAGTTACTTTGAAACTACTTCCTTTAATATTCCAGCTTTTTCACAGTTCTGTCCGTCAACAGGTAGATGTACAAAGTGTTTGTTTGAATGAATCACGTTTTCTCGTGCAAAGCAGTACTGTTCCTTCACCCACTAAATACATCCTATCGAATTCACTCACGTATTTTTTATGCTTGTCGAGTACTATTGTGAGAATTTTTGGCATTTCTAGAAACAATGCTATCTGATAGAACGATCTGCTATAAATCGGTGTTTTCCATATTGCAACCATATTGTTTTAAATAGCAAATTTCAGCATAGAGAGATATCATTAAGCAAACGAATTAGCGGGCGAAAGGGATTCTGATCTTGATATTTTGACTCAGACCCTGATATTCTATCAGGGAACGTGTAAATTTGCCAAAAACAGGGAAGTGTACTAATGACGTACTAAAGACCTACTATTCAGGTAACGGTAATCTACCTGGTACGAAATTATAAATTTTGCAGTAGGAATGTAATGCAGTAGGAATTTATGGTTAGAATATTCAATTTTAAGGATTTTAGGCATTATTCCTGAATAGCAGGTCTTTAGTGATCATGATAAATATAGAGATGACGTTTACGTTTCCGAAACAGAAGTTTCACTAGTAGGCCCTAAAAAATAATATAAATATTTATTAACATAACGTACACTATACATTTCCAAATTTTAATAGACCCCTCAAAATTTAAAACTGTAATTTTCCACCATGAAAAATAGTAGAGCCGTGATTTTTAAAATAAGAGGTGCAATTAATGTTTTTTTTCTGCATTTCTCCGTGAAAAATTAATTTACAGGGCTGATTTTACAGCTTCCTCAATTCTGTACAATTTTATTTGGGCACAAACACATTCGCTCAATAATTTTGAACAATAGGTAAAAAATATAAAAAAAACTTACAATAAGATTTCCTACAATAATTATTATTTACAAAATTCGCAAAACCTGATAACCAGTGCATTTTTAATTTATAGGATCTATAATTAATCCTCTAAACGATCCTAAAAATTGCATGCCGCAATAATCCATGTTAAAAAAGGCTTTTCTCTATGGAGTGAGCTATAAAGAGTATAAATGACACCAACTGGTTATGATAGTAACTAGATATTCGGTTTACCTTAATTACAGGACGAAGAGGCAGATCATAGGGGCCGTGGTCGATGTGCGATTTTTCTTCCTGACGTTTTGCTTACATCTGGGGTAAGCACCTTCAGAGGCGTTTCTTGGTTCTAGGTTTTACACGAAGTGAACTGACTCAGTCAGTTCTAATCAAGAATCGCCTCTGAAGATGCTTAACGCAGATGAAAGCGAAACGATAAGAAGGAAAATCCTACATCGACCACGGCCCAACAGCCCGGAAAACACTCCATTCCCTAATCCAAGCCATCGTACTAATGCCATCATTCATTTTTTCATAACAGGAACAAATATTTCTGTACCTGGTCCGATATTTACAACCGGTCTTGACTACTTTACAGAAGATCCCCGTATTTGCGTAGCCTTAACTCTAAAGACAATTTAACCAAAACATCATGGCCACCAAACACGTTACAATTGTTCATAACAGGAAGGAAGCCCCATAGTATAACGTTCAAACCAACTTTGATTCTGTGAATTAAAAAAATCCCTGAAGCAGCTTTAGAGAATTTCTACATTTTCATATCCGCTCTAAGAGACATGCTTTCACATCGGTAGGCCTACTAAGAGGGTTTCCAATAGATATCTTAATAAAAATTGCAAAATGGAGCAACAAGTTCAATATATTAGAACAATTTTACAACAGGTTAATATAAATCTGAAGCAACTCTCTCAACACCATTGTAACTTAAGTGTCAAAATTTGGTAACAGTTAAAAGCGAGAATTTTGTTTCACACATTAGTAATAAAAGTGAAAAAATTATAATAATTTCTTGTTTCAGCAATTTAAATTTTTTATGTATGTGTGATATCGTATATATGGATTAATTATTGAACGCAATGGTTTTTCAAATGTTTACCATTCATGGATTTCAAAATGGTTATTATATTCCTTTAGTGTATGCCCTATTAAATGATAAGAAAACCGAAACATACATTTTGCATAGCAAAAAATGTGACTGATTTTGAAATGGCAATTCATCAAGCGCCACTTAGAATCTGGCCATCATAAGAAATCACTGGTTGTAGATTCCATTTGGCACAAGCGTGGTTCCGCAAATTTCAATGATGAACTATATTATTTGTTACCAGGTTATGACGATATATTTTTTGAACTTAGGCGTCATTTATACACAAATTATATTCATCAAAAGTAATCATTTCCACACAAAATTTGGGCTTGCAACACGGAAAAATTATACCGTAGTACTAATCCTTGCGAAGCATTCCATTCAAAATTCAGTGTCGAATTTTATTCCAGTCATCCATCCAAACCTGAATATTTTTTAGATACCTTATTTGACATACAAATAGAAAGTGATTGTAAAATTAGGTCAGTTTTAAATGGAACTGTTAACGTACAATGTAAGCGTTCAAGAGAAAAAGAGCAGTTTTTGTTGCATAAAATTGACGATATCACCAATAACAATATTAGCCATTACCTATTTGTTAAAAGTGTTGCTCATAAATGTTTGCCTCAGTAGTAAAATTGTAACAAAATTATTAACAATATAACCCAAATGTGTTAGCAAATTTTCTATTTATATTGTTAATGGAATGTATATCTGTAGATATTTAGGTGTGTGTGACTTTTTTAAACTTATATGTTTTTAACTGCAAAGAAATTTATTTAAAGAAATTCTCAATATTTAATGGCTTTCATCACAACAGGATCGGACTCGATCCTCATATAATTACGGTCAAACCTGAGGTATATTTTTATCGTTTAATCAATATTTTGTTTATTAATTAAATTACTATATTTACATGAAAGCCCATGAATGCCAAATAATATTCTTTAACTTTTAACGTTGAACACATATCCTGTTTCCATTTACATCAATCCGATTTAGTGACTTCTCCAGGCTCATTCTAATCATTCAAACCTCCCTTTCACCCATCCGGCAACAAAAATGTATTTATATAGTCCTAAAAACATGGCTATGACTATCCCTGTCGTCGTTAATCAAACCGAGAGGAAAAAGTTTCGCGAAGACCGGGCTTCTGCCATAAAAAAAACTTTTAGAATTTATCAAATCCATCAAATGGCACGTAAAAGGGCCATTATTAGGGCACACAAAAGAACAATAACAAAAGAAATGAGGTGAAGTGGTTGTTTATTTTGTCTTGTTGATATTTTCAACGATCGATCAATCATTTTAATAGGATGTTCCCCCCTTCTCGATTGAATATTGAACGTGTAGGTACAGATTGTTTCGAGGATTCCCTTAACAGATTTGTCTCGAAGAAGGAACAAATGAAGTATAACAATGGATGGAGATAATAAATCTACAGGTAAACTGGGAATAGGTCGAATCACTTTTTTCTTTAAGTAATATAGGCTAGATTAATTCAAACATCACGCAGAAATTTAATTAAATCTGGGAATAAAGAGGTTAATTTTAAGGTCTAATTGTTTTGTCGTTAGAAATTGACAATTGTTGATAGTTTTAATTAGACATCAATTTTTTTTTCATTTGACGTTGTAATCAGAGTACCGCAAACGTTAATAATCATTTTAATTGATAACCATGTACTTGTGGAATGAGAATGAAATTAATTTATTACAATTTCCTGACTCTAAGGGGTATCCCATTATTAAGCGTATTGGAGTTTTACTATAAATTTCGCAAACTTCATGCACGGATTACGAGTCCGACTTACTTTCTTAAAATAGCGTTCGTGTTCAGAGGCGTTTATGTCTTTATAATGTTAAAAAACGAGGTAGAAATAAACGATTAGAATTTTTATTCCACAATTTTATGAAAAAAGTTAACACAAAGTTCTATAACGCAATTTCATTTTTTCCTCCTCCTTCTTACAAATGTTCGAACTTCCCTCGAAGCCGCAACCAGAATTTCCGTTCTGCACGTGCCGCTTTGAACGAAAAACACAACAGAAAGGATTTTAATCAAAAGTTTAAAGAGCCCTTCGAGTAGATCCGAACTTTTTACCCGGCGCGCTATAAACAATCTCCTATCTAAACTGATATCTCCTTTTTCTTGAATGGTCGGCAAACTACTCGTACTTCTATGTCTGTATAGATAATCTACGCTTTGGGGAATCAACTAACCGGAAAAAGAGGTTGAACATGCACGGGGCGCGCATGAAAGGGGGTCCCGAGATTGTTTTATAGCGCACCGAATTTATCAGAGATCTTGAACCTTAAGTGGCGTCGCCCTCGAGCTTTTTTTTTGCTCGTTATCGACCCTGCAAATGAGTGAAGTTAACTGGGCTCGAATACTTTTTTAATTCCCCTTAATGTGTAAATTATAAGGAGGTTCTCAAATGGTCCGAGAGATACTCAAAGTGTTAAGACTAAAGTCAGCTTTAAATTATTTCCTCATTTTCAACATGATAAAAAAGGAAAATGTAGCGTTACCTACACTACAAGAAAATATAAAAGTGAGAGTTGCATCTCTAGCTTTAATTTTGTATAATATTTCTAAATGTATTGTATTAAGTACTGCTAACTACAATATAAGTTACTTTAGGATTGCAGATGTTAGCTTGTAAATACTTATTTGTTTACTCAATTAAAGTGTCCAAAATAAATAAAAGAAAATAAAATGTGAAATGCAGTGCTTCGAACCGGCTGCCATAAGATTAAGTCTAGAAAATAAATTAGGTGAATGAAATTTTAAAGAGATAACCTCTTATAATTGCCGTTAATATTGCAGTTTCCTCAGCCTTTCCAATCATATATGCTCTTAATTCTCAGGTCACTTGTTATATTTCCAAAACAAGCACTAATTTGTCCACCAATACTGCACCAGAAACCAGAATACAGAATACCTACGCTATCTACATCAGCTGAAATCGAACACGGGGTACAGGGTATATCTGTTAACTAAACTATTTCAGGAAAATAAGCTAACGCAGTTTATTTTTACATGATTTTACGACGATTTTTACATCTTTTACAAGATGCCAATTTTGTCAATTTCTTTTGAACCATGACCATTTTGGAGACTGTCCTATAGATGACATGGATAGTCCCAAACAGGTTCGAATAAAGTGAAATGGCCAGAATTACTACGCAACGACAAATAAGAGTAATTAGGGCACTATTGCATATAAACAAAAGACTGAAAACTAGGGTGTAATCTATAGTGTCGTTGACACCATCTTTTTAATACTAAACCTTCCATTTCGAAAAATTTAACAACAAAGCAGGTTCGGCTCATTTATGTATAAAAAATGATATTACATTATGCAAAATAACGAAGTAGCGAAAATGGTAATGCTGTTACTATCGACAAAACTAAAATTTGTTGACTACAAAAACTACCACGTGAAAACCTGACTACTAAAAATTATATTGAACCCAATCGAAACCTGCTAGATTTTGAATTTCTAGATTTTACAGTTTTATAAGATAAGAGTTTATACATTCTACTGATATTCTAGCCTAAATTGTAGCAATCGTGTTAAAGAGTTCAAAAAAGTCTGTACCAAGTTATTTCTGTCGATTGTTTTTACTGTCGTAAACTTCATACTTCTATTTGCAAGAAAAGAAAATTGTTGAAAATTTAAAAATCGTGCCTCCATAATCAACCACTTGCTGCATCAAGGAACCAAATCAGAAAAAATATGAAACGAAATGGTATTTCCATTTTCTATACTGCTCTAGATATTTTGGAAATTGAAAATGAAAAAGAAAATTACTGGATTGAAGAGAGAAAAAAAGAGTATTGATCATATTCATCAAAATATATTAAGAGTACTCGGTCCGCACATTAATCCTCTACTAGTAAAAACGTTTGCAATTATAGACCTATACCAGGACTTGTGTATGGTTTTCTTAATCAATAAATAATAAAACATAAATTATAAAGAAAAACATATATTATACATTCTATGTGTTTTCAATATCCCAGAACAAAATTTTTGAAGGAATTGCTATCAGTGATGCTAAAATACCT
Organism: Cryptocephalus primarius; assembly: GCA_963576515.1. Lineage (NCBI taxonomy): Eukaryota > Metazoa > Arthropoda > Insecta > Coleoptera > Chrysomelidae > Cryptocephalus > Cryptocephalus primarius. Next base: position 7,305,570 of record OY754938.1, on the reverse strand, counting down.
ATTTAATACCTCTGTTAATCCGTTTTCAAAAATTCATAACAAAAGTTAATTTTGTTAATGGCACGTTTGGTAAAAATTGATTCGTCAAGAGTCAATAAATTTTTAATTCATTTTTCCTTAAATTTAAAATATACTTCATAGAAATTTATTCATAGAAATAGTATAATTAAGTACTTTTACACACTATGTTTTTCTCATAACTTTTTACATTTAGAAATCCAGATCAGTACGATCTTCTTGCAAAGAAGATTCGCCTAAGTCATCGTTATATTTCATCAATTGTCATTTTCCTTTATAATCCTTTATAGTTTCATTTCTATTATATAAAATATTACAAAAACCGCAACGTCAACGAGTTGAGATCAAATTACATTACAACAAAGTAGACAATTTTGCGTTCTTTTTCGTTCAAGTGTGAACGTAAGGAGCCGTCCCCCGCAAAGTGAAAATTCCTTCTTATTGTGCCATAGTGAGAGTTAAGATAAACGTAGAGTTATTAAAATTTAAGGGAAGAAACAGGGAGAAAACGGCGTTTACTCCTAATTAATTCCACGGGAACGAATCCGTACAATGAAATAGCCCCGAGATCCCGACAGCAAATTTACGTTTTGCTTCCTCCGCAAAATAATCTCCCCGACATCGTTGCGAGCTTAACTCGATGCAAGTATCTATTTTACGACCCAATTAATAAAAGATCGCACTATTCGGACTATAATGTAATTGCTTTTAATCCACGGTACACATACAGACGTTTAGATTTTATATTTCGTTGGCCAGTTCTTTTAACGGAACATTAAATTGTTAAATTGCACGGGTTTCTCCATTGTCCAACAAATTTATTTGACTATTTTCGTTTTCTTTATTTGCGCTTCTCGTTTCCCTCTTCTGCTTTGTTCAGAAGCAAATATACTCTAATTTTAACTTCGCCATTTTAATAAAAATAAAGGTTTATTGCGGTCTTAAAACATGAACCTACGATTTAATATTTTTGTTATTAAGAGACTCTTTACACTTAACAATGTTCCCTCAATACCACCCATGAATACATTTTTTTTTTTAATAAAACAGGGTGCGCCTTGTGGTTATGCCTTAAATAGTCTTTCAGTTGAAAACTGGCAGGCTGGTAACCATTAAAATTCTATTAGCGTCAACTCTGAAATAACCAATCCAAGAACTTCTGCAATTTTCTCTAATACTGTTATATTTAAATAATGCATGTCAAACTAATAGGGAAACAGCGTTAAGAACATTAGGGACAGGGTTACGAAAACCTTTCAGAATCAAATTTTTATACTCAATAAGAGTTATGAAATACTAAAAGTGAAATTTAATCTACTTCTTCAAAGAGTTGCCACATGTATGGAAGACGTGTATGGAAGTGATAAGAAAATCTTAGTTTTTCGCATGAAATCGCTGCTTAATGGTTTTCAAAATATTTTCTATCTTTAATGTTGATTTGTTAGTATTAACTGATTGGCATTATAAAATGTATTCATGGAGCAAAAAATGTTTAACTGATGAGAAAACGGCATTTTGCAAGTTGCAAATAAAATAACATTATGGATTACAATTCCTCATCCCATCTGATGGTAGCACGTGATCAGATATACTGACAAGTCAAGACTTTGATAATGTGGAATTATATTTCAAAATTCATTAGTTTATATCTCAAAATTTAAGAAATACGAAGAAAATTATTAATAACACAAAAAATAATAATATTTGTCTTCATTCTCGATATAATAATTTCCTGATAATTCCTTCAGATCTATCGAATTAAAAAATTCTCGATATTAAAAACACTCTCTATGTGAGCATATTTCCTAGAAAATAAACTTCGAACTGAATCTATAGCAGTAGTATTTTAGTTACTGCTAACATTTGAATCAAAATTGTAATTTTGATGATTTCAGGGAATATCCCATAAAATGTAATACGTTTCTTTTAATTTACTGCATGCTTTCATTAACTATGGCTTTAAGAAAACATTTCTGGCATTTCTATCGCTGATAAATTTCAGGCAAATTAAAAAACTTCTTTTTTAAAATATGCCTTCTCTTTGCACACCGCTGGGCATCCTGAAAACATAGGAGCGATACCAATAATTAATTAGTATTATATTGTCACAACATTGATTAATTAATTAGCTGATTATTAATCTAATGGTGTAAAAAAATTTAAACGTACCCGTAAACGGGACTCCCATCCTTCGGAAAAAAAACACTCGCGCAAGCACGTATACACTAGAAATTATGGAAAAATCTCCTTCTAATCACTTTACCACCGACATTATTATCATTAATCGATCAATTGAATGTATCATTTTAATTGTATATATAAAGCGTATTTAGTGTGCTAATTACTTTTAAAACTGCGTGTTTGTGAAGAGGAAAATATATGTTTTAATATTCAATTTTTTTTTTAATGCTACGTAGTATAAATGTGCCCTGAATATCTGAATAACCGTTGATAACGTAAAATTATACCACAAATATATCGAATTTTTAATATTTGTTGCAGTTGTGTCTAATGGCATACGTTCTAATGACCATTTTGTCATTATTGTTTGTCAATATATTTTTCATATATTTATATATATAGATCTAGTTATTTTTATTAATAAATGAGTTTACATAATTTTTTGAATTATGTCCAAATATTTTAATAAATACTGTTATTATTATAATTAAATAAATATATTTTTTAACTTTTATATATCTATGTATTAGGTGAAAAATTATATTTTGCCCATCTACAATGTGTTCGACTAAGTCTCTACATCTCTACTTCATGAAAAATATTTGCTGTTCATAAAATGTTCTCTTTCCTAAAAAAATAATATGCTCTTAAAAGCTGATTAATGATGTGGAGAGTAGTAAATAATGAAGAAGTTGATATTTAGCACAAAAGAGAAATACTTATCATTTTTATTTGAGTTCAAAACGGAATAATGAAATTTAACCTACAATTAAATCTATAATATAAAAATGAGTCGCTGAATGTGTTGCTAAGCGCAAAACTCGAGAACGGTTGGACCGATTTCGCTAATTCTTTTTTTAAAATATTCCTAGAAGTACGAGGATGGTTCTTACGGAGAGAAAAATTCAAAAAAGACAATTTTAAATTTCCTGAAAAAGTCTAAAAACAACACTTTTCTATACTCCCATACAAAAGATTTGTGATAATACTTAAAAGTCAATTTAAACTTTAATACCATACGATAAAGTTTGTGTTAGTGGAGAGGTGCCGGGAAGGCAAAACAATTGAGTGACGTTAGTATCATATAAATATTAATGTCAATATTTGTCAATATTTATTTTTTTGTTGTCTATGGTAAAATGTAAATTGTCTGTGGTAAAATGTCAATTGAAATGTAAATATCTCTTTGCTGTGCATCTATAATATTACTAAACCTAAAAGTGTTGTGTGTTTGTGACTTACTAAATATGCCTCCTATAAGGCGGCGGACAAATTTAGGCAGGAGAACCCGAAATGCAACAAATCAAATGCATTATCAATCTAATCGTACTGCCCAGGAACGTGAAGATCGCAATGAACGTGAAAGAATTCGCTTAAGACAGACCCGTGAAGCGCGACATTCGACTAAAAATGGTGCAAGTTTGAATCGAGCTGCTTTCTGTTACGATATGTCAATTGATTACAGTGCCTACAACTGTGTTGCTATTGGACCTATGAACTCAGTTTGCCAATATTGTAAGGCATTGAAATACAAAAATGAAGCCAATGGATTGTGTTGCGCAAATGGAAAGGTGAAATTGATACCATTGCTTCCACCTCCAGAGCCATTGTACTCATTAGTTTTAGGAATAGGAACAGATTCAATACACTTTTTAAAGAATATTCAACAATATAACGACTGCTTTTAAATGACTTCATTTGGAGCATCAAAAGTAGTTCGGGAAAATTTTATGCCAACTTTTAAGGTTTGTAATAGTATTTGCAGTTGTATGTTAATTAATCATAATAAGAAATCTGAAATTGTGATTTTCATTGTGATTTTTTAGTGACTATTAAAAGAATTTTGTGAGTTTTATAATTTTTAATTTTTGACATAATGTAATTGTTGACTTATTAACTTAAAAAAATAAAAAATTAAAGAATCGACTGTTAGGCGATACGAAGTTCGCCGGGTCAGCTAGTTTTATATAAAAGTTTAAATCCACTGCTTTAGGGATTGCAAATAAAGAAACTGCAATGGAAGTAATATTGACTAGGGTAGAAGACCTTATGCGAATTCGTGAGAAAAAGATCAGTAACAATGTCAAATAAAGCATATTATGCCACAGTTTTGAAAACCAATTACGACGCTTCAAACCGTGTGAGAAATATTAATTGTACCAATGCGTTAACGTTCATTTCTAATGGTACAATAAGTATTCAAAACTCTTGTTGGTGGAGTGGCGTTAATCCAAACATACTCTAGATGAATATTCAATTAAAACTAATTTGTGTAGTGCAATTTACAAAAAAATAATTTAACGTTTTTTTATCAGAATTTAAATGTTTTTTAAATTTAAATTTTAAATGTCAATGTTATTTTTGTTCAAATTCCGGCTTCGAAAATTTTCTTTTTGGGACTGTCCCATGTTAGGCTCCACGTATGGTTCGAACAGGATGATACATCACAGTACAAGGGACATAACGAAATACATAAAAAACAATTTAAAGGAAAAATTATCGACAGATATTTGGATGTATTCAGGCCTGCTACAAATCCTGATTTGAGAATATGACCAGTTCCAGAGGCTTGGTAATATTACCTTTATCATTCGTAAAATGTGATTAATAGGCCTCTTGCCTAATAATATTGGAAATATTATTTGTAAAAAAAACATGGAAGAGTAATATTACTATCATTTTTAAATTCATTCAGTTCGGTTAAAAACGTGACAGAAACTTTTCCAATATGTAAATCATAATTAGGAGAGCCGATTCCAGGATTTGTTCTAAGCACTTTCACAAAAATTATTTCTACAAAAGAGATACTTTTGTAGAAACGAACAAGAATTCGTTTACTAAAAGGAGTTGTACCTACAACTTTTCTTGAGTGACCAAAATATATACAGCCAAAATGAGTAAGTTAACTCTTTGATAAATTTAACACAATTTTAAGTTCCATATGATTTTTAGAAGCACGAAGCGTTTACTAATGTAGAATATTTCAAGTACATTCATCATTGAATAATGTTACACATTTATTTTTTTTTGTAATTTTACTGTTACAGTAGTTTTAATGGCAAGGATATTGCATTAATCATTCAATTGCACTGTTCAATACAATACATTACAAAATCATAATGTTCTTCCGAAAACGTACGCTGAAAAGTTTTCGCTGTGAATTATTTATTTCGGAGCTTTTATCCAAATAATGAACACAATCTACTAAAACCTTTTATACTCGGAACCTGTCGTGACTTTTATTGGAAACATATCCATTTTTGAGTCTATCACGGATCATAACACGACGTAATATTTTGTATTGGGAAGTCTAACAAACAAAAAAGGTTGTACACGCACACTGACAATTTAAATTATATAAATGCGTTTGTGGTGACACGTATGTAGTCGTGAAAAATTAGTATAACCTACATAAAAATGTCGTTAGAAAATACGACAAAATGAACACAATCAGTATGTACATATTTTTCTAGCTAGCTCAAATTATAATCAATATGACGTGAGTTACTTATTTTGAAAATATTGAATCGTTTGAAATATTTGAATGGTTTTTGGGATTGTTGTTTCTCTAACTGAGACTATTAGTATGATTCTAAATCAGTACTAGTTCGTCATATTCAAATAAAGTATAAATTTGGTTGATTAACTTTAGGAAGTATTAATGGTAATTAGTAATTAAAATAAACTAAAAATAAATCTTAAATATACTTGAAAGAAAAATTTATTTCCTCTAGCTAGTATAGTCCATACGAGATCTTATTTTTCACATTTCCTATTGAAATCTTTTTTTAATAGGTATCAAATACTATGTAGCATTAGAATTTGTGATTTATCTAAGAATTCCAAATTACTTTTACACGAAAAAATAACTATATTTTCTGTGTTGGCATTAATTAACGAAAATTGTTCTTTTCTTGAAGCTTTTTCATTTTGCTCATTTGAAGCTTCGTGAATTTCTTCATTTGATTTTGACTAAGCTGGCACCAATTTCAAACGGGGGGAATATATGTGTTTCCTTACGCAATGTATGCCTTTGCACGTTAATCTCACCATATTTGTAGGCTGCTCACAAAGTTCTTTTCTAATCTATTCTGCAACGTCCGTTCCTGCTTTCCTTTCGGATGCCTACGTCAAGATTTGCCTCTTCAAAACATTTCTTCTCTCCAGCTCGTGGGTATGATTTGCGTTCAAACTTGGTATGACTCCATCAGACTATTCAACCAAAGTATGAATAAAGTCTTTGCGCTTCTCTTTGACACATCTCCACTTAGATTATCCAGGCGCCTCTATATTTCATTACAATGTGCATTGAAAAATTATTGTAACATAAAGATTCACTCACTACACAAATTGATGGATGCGTAATCAATATTATCGAATCGAACGTTGGACAAGTTCAACCACACCTACGGCCCTTTGTTAGGGTACGAAGCCAACCAGGGGCGTGCTCCTTAAACTAATATTAACTAATTAAAAAAATTAAAACACTAACGTTTAACATCATGTAAAAAACAAAGTAATACATGATCCTCACGCCCTTATATGCTAGACATTTAGATCAATATTATAAAAAAAAATTGATTCAAGACACTTTTAAATCAGTATTACAGAAAAAAACTTTGTTTTTTTTTTTAAATTTCATATGAGGGCACAGGCGCACACTTCTAAATTTACAGTCAAAATATCACGTCAATCAGTCGATTCATTTTTTTTGCTATGCGTTTTACGAATTTACATAGGAAACCAAAATATGATAAAGTCTTGAAAAGTGTGATATCCCTCCGTGAAGGGGGAGTTGTGTAAACAAAGAAAAACATGTTTTAATCGTATAAAAAATTAGTTTATACCTAGAAAATTAAATAAAAATTACTGAGACTATACCTCTACATGAGCGTAATTTAAGACCCCTAGAAGAGTTGCTGTCACCTTGTTAGTCTAGCAGTAATTACTGAATTATAATTATCGACAATTTTCAAATAGGTTCCAAGATTCTTGAATTATGATCTAACTAATGAGATAGTTTTAGCCTAAAGATATGGATATCTCAAAAACTGTTAACACTATGGCGCTTCAAAACTAATTTTGATGAATACTTCGAAAAAACTAATTTAACTATCAAGAATTTTCGTAATAGAGTTATCGAGTTTTTAGTTAGAAAGTGAAGTATGGAAATTTTATTGCGATTAGTCATTAGGATGGACCGTTATTTACCGATTTTCATGATCCATAGTCAAGTTTCTTTCCAATCTTTACCGCTTCAGTCGTTTCTCTCTTACTTTCTTGGACAATACACGTCATCTTGCCTCCAAACTTGACAGCAAAAGAATACCATATTATCAAACTAATTATCCCTTTGTGTGTGTCCCAATCCCTGTCGGGGGACGCCCTTCGAGGGGGAAAACTCCGATCTGCATTTCAAGCGGAGCCGGTCAATTTTTCAAATCTCAAAGTGTCTCCGCGTCTCGTGGGTGACGGGCCGGACGATTTTTCAGTCTTCGGATTCGAAAGAGTGCATCTGACTTGCCATTCCGAAAACAATCTGAAAAATACTCCCGCCCGGACCATAAATCTCCGGCTTCGTTAGTCGCATTCCGGGGCTCTTCGAAAATAGAGCAGCCGGCGTGAACAAATTTATATACGGCGACGCAAAATCTAAATTATTTACTTGATCTTCGGGGGCGGCTTAAATGACAAATAAAAATGCGGTTGACACAATCGCTCATCCGTAATGAATGGGCCAACGGATTTGAAACATATGTAAAAAGGTTTGTGTTCCGTTAAAATATGGCAGTCCATTTGGAATTTCAAAATAACCATAAATAAGCGCCAACGTTCGGATTTCTGTATAAATGTGAGTGATGATGGGATTATTTCGGTGTCCTTTTGCGGGGACGTTTTTGAATTCGCACCGACGGTTACGCCAATTTTAGCATTTGCCGTTCAAACACATTTCCATATATTTACATGCTATTCTATGTTTTCAAATTATTTCTGCGTTTAATCTTCCCTGCTCACACAGATACGTACACATATATATTATATATTAATTTAATAGATTACTGATATTAATATCTGTGTGCGATATGGTGGGCTTTATTCTGGGTATTTTCGAATTATTGGGCATCCATAAGCAGATGTGGTGTGAACCAAATAGGAACAAAAAGAATCCCAAGTCTCTATTTAACCTTTACCGCACAGTAATGTAAGTTTTCCATCTAAATTATACAGGGTTTTGTCATTTAGAGATCACTTTTTTATTCTGGTTAAAGTAACTGTCAATAAAATTCTAAACTCTGCTGATTTTATTATTAGCAGTAGCTATCCCTCAGAATTCCTATAGATTTTTAACTATTTTAATTTAAGAATTACTGCTACATTAAAAAATATTTTATTTTATATGTTTAACCAAAAATTAAGTATCCCTCATTTCTATATTATAATTAAATCAGTGTAATACCCCATCTTCAGTAGTACTATCAGTAGTAGAAACAATAGTGTCCTCCTTTTGCTATATCATTAACATTTTAAATGTTTGAACTAACGCATATTAATTGTGACGCAATAATCACTAAAACGATATTTCAATTAAAGAAGACATATGGCATCCAACTAAAGAGATGGCAACGTTCCCTTAACAATCTATCCAAAGCCATGTATTCACACAAGACTCACAACATAATAATGCGAGGTGAGTATAATGCTAAGATCTGCCAAAAGAGCGCAATCGACTTGTATAATACTGAAAATTTTGGTTTTGGGTACAAGGAACGAAAGTGGGAATGTGCTAATAAGTTATTCAAATGAAGAAAACTCATTTGAAGACAGAGAATGCAGACGTAGATAAGCCCTGATGGAAAAACCTAGAAGAAAATCGATTTCCCACTGTCAAATAACAGAAAAATATGCACGTACGTCTCAGTATTGAACCGATTCCCTACAAATATAAATTATAGGTTGGGTGTAGCATCCATTACTTTCAACTTCAAAATAGATACAGGTAAACTCATTGATACACACACTTTTCCTACTATCGAAAAATTTAAATAAAGAGAAGCTTATTATCAAAGAGAATTATAGAAGAATCTGGAAAGAACCCAGACTGTGGATAAAATAGATTTCAATGAACTTAACCTTAAAACTACTAATGACATATACACAGCGACCAAAAATATTTGAGAATAAGAGACAAAAAGAACACCAAAATATTTACTGTTGTTATTTCAACGTTAACGTTTCTATCTTCTGTCAGGGATAACTGGACGGGACCTATATTTTAACGTGGGTTTCGAGCCACGGTCAACAGGCACGGCTGTACCCCTTTAAGGTTTCACCCCTAGGTTGTCACTCGGTACTCTACCGACTTAGGGTATATGTATCCTAGTCCCACCCTTTCACAAAATACCCGAGCCCATCTGGCCTGGTTACCGGGGTGAATGGGAACAGGATTCTGGATACCATTATCGCAAAACTTTTTCTTGTTAATAAGACATATACAGTATCAATGGTATTTAGTGGGACTCGAACCCATGATGACCGTGACAGTCTGATTCGAAGCTCTCGCTTTTTGCAAACATTCACCTCATATTTTCGTCGTGTGACCTATGTGGATATATCCATGAAACTTCTCATTTAAGTTGTACATGTTGATATCGGATACGATTTTTCCCTCTTACGATAAGAAGCGTCCAATTGCAGTCTTTTTAAGTCTAGTATTTTTTTCTGGTAACAGTTGATACAGAAATTTCAGTGCAAAGTTGCCATTTTCTTGCCTTGTTGTTTATTACATAAATACTTCCTCGCATGCAAAAATCTGCTGCGGGCATGGTAACTGGCTAACAAATTTCATTTAGATCCTAGAATCGCTTGAAATTTTATACAGAAGTTTGGTATTGTTGAATCATGAATTGTGCCTGATCCAATAAAGCCAATTTTGTGTTTCGTATAATGGGATGGTAGTATATTCTTGGTTTTTGGAATAAATTTCTAGCTCGCCTTTTAAGAAATTATATTTCTTACCAGAAACGAAAATTTGATTGGAATCAATTGTACCAGCCAAACTTTTCCTAAATTCTAACCAATGATCATACTCTCCATTGAAACTAGCCTGATTTAACTTCGGTATTAAGAAATTTATGAACTGAATCTTTAGATGGCGACATCGAGGCAAGGAATGTTACCACTGATCCTGAGACTTTAAATGACATCCTAGATATACTCGTACATATGCTAAATAGCATCAATCTTCAAATGGCTTACTTCTGCTAACTAACTAGCGAAATAATCGCTTTTACAAATTTGCTCCCTTAATTTTGAAATTCATTAATTCAATTGATATTAACTCCATGACGTAGTTTCACATCATCTAAACAGGGTGTAACTATTCCTTCTTTCATTGATGTGATAACATTTTTATCAGTAGTCAATCGTTTTCTAAGTGATGCTCAATTCCTCATTAGACATTGAAAATCCAGTTCATGTTGCCATTATAGCTTGAAATAGACCACAATCGTCTAAATTGTTTAATTGAACGAACATAACCGTTAGACCAAGAAGCAATAAGAAAGAAAAAGAGAAAATAAAATAATAAGAAATAACCTGATTTGTTTCGTAGCTATTATCTTGTAGGTGTTATCGTTTTAACTGGTGAGTCTCTCTTGCGCTCATTTCTGCCATTCCAATTGCTCTCACAGATGATGGAACGTTACAGCCTGCCTTGCCTGAAATGATCGACTGTACTCGAACTGAACTCGAATATGGCGTTGTTCGTACGTGTTTCGAAATCGACGATATTGACCGATATAGCCTGATATTCAATGTTTGCTCTCGTTACCTTTCTGACATCGAAGGACCGATAAATTTGTACACATTACTAGAAGTAGTTTGGAGGGAAAATTGTATAATGCAAATAGTAAAATAAATACAGAAATATAAACAATGGAATGTTTGCGTTATGTGTCAGTGCGCCAACTGTCAAAAGTTCTGTCAAACTCGACCAACAAAGCTCTATCCTGTGAAACTCGCACCGTCTAAAAGCTCCAAACTAATAATATTCCACGCTTTGATACTGACGTCCTCTATCTACTTATACAAAAGGCGCGAAGTGCCTGTCAAATTCCCTCGCGAAGTATGTCGTTCCATGAGAAATGTCACTCGTCAACAAAAACAGGGGGCCAAGTTTACGCGCGAGAAAACCATTCACCTACATATATAGCTGGAGGTCTCGGTGGCGCAGGCCTACTATTAGTTGGCTTCGGGGTGGAGCACTACAGAGGGTTGAAATGATAGGACTTTGCCCGGAGAAATTGTAATACCGGCTGTTCAAAGGTGAGGTTATACTGAAAGCGTGTTGTTCAACATACTTAGTATGTCTACTAGGAGAAATAGCCTTTTATAACTGTTGATGTATACATTACAAACGTTACAGCGTGAATGTTTAATGGGGGGTCACATTCTCTTTCCTCTTCTCTCAAGGCTTGTGAGTAAGAGGGTTAAGAGCTACCAATTTAGTCGTCACGTATGAATATAGATTCTGATTTACATAAATTTAATCTAATAAATTCGAAAAATTTCACTTCGTTTCTTCTCGATTGTGAACTAAAGCTAATCGATTAATAGTTAAAGCGGTTAGTTCTCGATAAGCATGAGTAGCGATGAAATGCATTTTCTATAACATCCTAACAATGGTACTCATTCTTTTATTTCCAAACCGACTTTGATCAAATTTACCACTGCTAATGCGACTCAATATATTTTCTGATCGTTTCAAAGCAAAAGCGAGTCAGCTCCAATTAACTAAAAGTTCCGTAAGTTTCTTCATTAGATTAAACCATGACTCGCTCGTCAAGTAAGCGAGAGAGAGATGTGAAATATTAAAATCGCGGAATTAAGTCGTTCTAAATAAATTAAAAATTCACGACGGCGCGCAATTCCCCTCTTAAGAGCGGAAGTTTCCCAATCAGAAAATTCGGCGGTGGGAAGCAAGTCGTTGGCGAAAGTTTTTCACTAGGCCCCGTGTCATATTGCGGCGAGCCTCCCTGAAAGATTCTACCATCGTATTTTACGTAAACTCATCTTCGGGGAACAATTAAACGTAAGTTGAAGAAGGGTACCGAGGACTGAGTAATTTCTGTGGGACTATCAAGATGCGTTTCATTAGTGTAAAGTGAACGGGGGCCAAGTTGCTCAGCTTTCGGAGAGATGCCGCAGAGGCGAGAGAGGTTAAATCTTTCGGGAGAGGGAGTTAAGGTTCCCAGTGAAAGGGAGAGGAATGTGTTAGTTTATACTAGAATTCAATTAAGGGGAAATTGGAATTATGTACGAGTTGTTCTGTTAATAATTCGATGCAATTTTTCCACAAATGTATGTAAGTATCTACTTTCTCGTCACAATTAACTAAGCACGAAAGCAGCGATGTTTAATATTGCTTTATTATTACATCTGAGCACATTTCTGCTTCGACAAAATTGGCAATGCAATTCAAATTTCAATAAAACAATATTTTGTCATACGAGTTTGACTCGTAACAGCAAATGCAGTGATTACATAAACACTGCCGCACAATATTCAGGATATTTCGTTTAATATTTCAGATTTAATTAACCACGTATAGTAAAGAGAGATTGGCTTCGGGGAGAGTGTGTATTAATCACAACAAGGAACATGCTGATGTACTAAATGAATACTTGATGAATTACATTATTGCAAAATTTAACAGCATAAAATTTAACACTCACACCGAAACGAACGTATAATAAGTTCCCAGCCTTTTGTTTTAGACTTGACGCAGAATTTTATACTCGCACACAATTAAACTTAATTAAAATTTAATCATCAAATAATGTATCAGCACACGAAACTTAGATGTTAACCTTCATCAACAAAGTTTGAAGTATGAAATATTATCCCTTCCGCTTGTCTGATAGTTCCATGATTTACCACGGATTTACGAGATTCATAAAGTTTACGAGAGACTGTCTGAGCTGAAAATAATTTGGTGGAAATAAAGCCTCGCTCTGGATAGGGAAGTTAGTTTGAGGTAGACGCAGGTAATGAAATCCTGTCTAACTTATCTTGAATCACGTAAGCACAGGAGAATATAAGTGATCTAAAGTATTACTTGAAAACATTCCCCGAGGCATTTAAGTGAGACTCGCAACTCGTGAGACCACAGTTTGACGAATATCCTCTCAACTTAGAAATTAGAATTTTCTTTTCAATCTAACAACTTGAAAGGTACGGCAGTGTGGAACTAATAAATTTTAATTATGGGGTAACAGAATAAAACTTCATCAGGGTCAAATAAACAGTCGCAATGTTGAAGCAAGAATTTGGTCGTGAAACGTCGGTAAGGTAACTTTTCTCTATTATAAAATATTTAAATTTAAACCACGCGTCAATAACACATACCTATATAAGTGGTATAAAAAAGAACTAGTAAAATATATGAGGATTACTAGCGGCAACGCAGAAAATTCTAGCGATTTAAAGTCACTATTTCACATATGCTACAGTCATCCTGCAGTGCCCCGACTGTATCAAGTTCGTTCTTCTTTTTGTGTTCGTTATCGTCAGGATATGGTTTGTATAAAAAAATGAGTGAATGAGATAGAAGACAGAGATCTTCAATATATCAAAAAAAATGAACAGATTGACGTTCATTTGTTCCGACTGCAGTTGATAACTTCAAAAATATTGACAGTATGGATAGATTGACATTAATTCATATATAATATCAGTTTCTTTCGCAACAGCAAAACGGTGTTTCCTGTATTTTAATGCCTATTTAGAGGTTTATCGTGGCTTTCTTTGGTAAAATTGGTACAAATAAATATTTCAGAACGTAGAATATTTTAGTACTATTAACTTTACTTTAACTCGCCACCAGAGGGCGCTACATTAGATAAATTTGTACACCGTAGAACAGGTTGTTATGTGAATTGGTACAAATTGGTATTTCAGCAACGAAAAGGTGCATTCAAATTTTTCAATAATTGATTGTTAGTATGTAGGTGAATGGCGAAAACGAATGGCTCAATTAAATTATATTTTGAATGCTATTTTAATACACGCAGGTACTATTTTATTTAGGAAATGATATTGCTATTATTGCGTTAAATATTATGTACCACGTAAATGCTAATTCTAGTAGTAACTGTTTTAAACAAGTGAGCGAGCGAAGCCGGGAGGGCAACTGCTATTATTAAGTAATTCATTAAGGATAGGAGTAATTAAGGAGGAGGAATAGAAGTAAATTAAGGAGTAATTCATTAAGGATAATGATTGTAACGGATGCTAGCCACAAAGATTGACAATTATATAATCAAATGGGACAATGCCAAAATACAGATCAAGGAAGAAAACCTTAAACGGAAAAAAATTTAAAAAATGCCTGCATTCTAAGTAACGATAAGGACGAAATCACTACATGCTCCATCAAATTGGATGATACCTGGACTCCTATGCTGCATGAGTTGATCACAAACAAATAATTCAAAAAACATAAGTCACTGCCAAATCGACATTAACTCATCCTCAAATTAGGCTAATTCATACTAATAATTTTCGAATTCTAGGTATCTGCTGATGACGGCAGCAGATTTTGCTGCCGAAACTTTCGTAGGTGCAGATAAAATGTTACGTGTTCTTAAGCAAATTCAGTGTTGAAGACGTCTGGCTGACAAATAGCGATCTATATCTGCAGCCCCTTGAAACCAGACGAAAATATTTTTATTTATTTTTTCTGTTCTATTAAGGAGAAGAATATCCAAATCAATCATGAAAGAGCTAACGTATTCTTACTAAACTTACATCTGAACATATATTGTATTAAATGCCTATGATTTCTGTTTGAAGAATTTATTTCAAACTTGCCTTAAATAGCACTTCACCCTAGATAATTTTAAGCTTTTCTTATGTTTCTTAAAAACGGCGTTGGTAATTTGTTGCCGACTTTGCGATGTGATTTACTATTTCAGTAGTTATAACTTTTATTTGTAATATTTAATTTAATGCCCGAAAGTGCACTTTAGTCTTGAGTTATTAGTTTTTCTAACTTTTTACAAAACAGCTTTACCGATGTCTACTAAACTTTACAGCTAAATTACTACGTTAAACGCCTACATTTTTTTATTTAAAACAGTTTTCTTGAAATTTACCCATAAGGTACCCACTTTACATTTTAGTATTTTAAGATTCTCTTAATTGTCGATAACATCGTGTTAGGGATTTATTTCAAATTTCGTACTTTGATTTGTCTAGATAGTACTTGTTACTTTAACTTCAGACATATTTTTCCTAAAATCGCCATAAATGTTACTTTACCATATTTTGTTATCCAATATTGTCAATTTTGCGTATTTTTTCCTAAGCGGCAGAAATTTTTTTTACACTTTTTGACTGTTTAGCACCTATAACCCTTATTTAAAATATTTTTCTCACAAATATCCCATTCGGGTACAACATTCCTATTAATATTTAGTGTTTTTTTAAATTTTGTCCAAATCAGCTCTAGTGATTTATTTCAAACTTATCTAGACTTTGCTAGAACGAAAATACAGCCCGCCGGACATGATGCAGTTTTTGGTGGGTGATTGCATGGGAAAAGATATGGGGAGACGCGGTGGGGAAAATGAAATCACAAGGGCGAAATTGCTGCACATTTCCGTGAATAGAGTGTGTGCTTATTTTGCTGCATATTTTCTCAGGGAATTAGAAGGCCGGCCAATGAACAACGAGCATTTTGTTAGGTCGGCCACAGCGTCGGCGTTTTGACGTTGTCGGCCTGTCAATGTGGAAGAAAGGTTATGAGTATGATAAAATATAAACAAAGCGTGGTATTTAATAGTAATTGTTTCGCGATCCTTTTTTTTCGACGGGTGCGAACATTTATATGTTTGCCGTCCAATATACATAATAGCTAACAAAATGCCCTTGCAATTTGCCACCGTGTCTATGCACTCGCATAAAAATACCCACAGAACTGAGCAGTCGTCTCCCCATGCCTTTTTCCATGCGATAACCGACCAAAATAATGCATCGTGTCTGGTGAGCTTAAGTCACTGACCGTAGAAAAGCGTATGAGTACTCACTCTAACTTTGGTGCGATAGGGCGAGTTTTGTCGTTATCAATGATCGAGTTGTTATAATTGAGACATTATCAGGACTAAATTTTTCATGAGAAATTTAACATTTGCGAGATAACTCATCGTGCTTGACTGATTATTGGATCGCACAGCCCGAACCTGATGTTTAGTCAGCGACAGATATATATACACACACATACAAGCTCGCGCGAGGATATTTATGGAAGGCATTCCGCAATTTTCCACTCGAGTATGTTTCGATTAGCTCGAAGCGACCGCCTTCCGCGCCGCTGGGACGTCACGACGTCCCCCCAAAACTTCCCCGGCTATCCTCGGGGAGATGCTCGGGCACGCGGCCGGCGTCGTCTCCTCTTCTCCCGTACATACCGCGTAATTGCTCACGTTGGCCAAGTTTACACTGTCGACGACTTATTGCACGGACGACCCCCGCGACGTGATTGTCGCATGCCTCGAATTAACAAACATATTACACTCTTACCGGCGCGGCGGCCTGGGGAATAAGGGCACGGCTCGTTCCGCGCGCTTCGAGGTTAAAGGAGAGGAACAGTCTCATATTTTAGTAATCCCTTTCAGTTTAGATTTCGATGCGAAAGCATCTTTTATCCCGATCAAAGCACAGAAAACATGGCAAGATGTTCATGGTCAAACTCCATCCTTATTTGCCAACACATGTGGTATAGCTCAGTCAGGTAAATGAGCGTAAAAAAAGTTTAGCAGCATTTAAACGCTGCTTTCTTCTATAGGAAACCAAATGGATTATATCTGCTTTGACCTACACAATTTTGCACACAGGATAAATAAACAATGTTTATACGTGGATAATTTAGCTTTTCAACAGTATCATTTTTTTGCTTGTACCGTACGTGAAAAATCTAACGGGGGAAGTTATAGTCATTACAAACATGTTGAATTTGAGTTGATGTCCATCTAACGTTGACTTATTTACCGAAGTAAAAAATCTGATGTTTAAACAATTCTGTGGCTTCAGAATGTGGTATGGGGGCCGTAGGGGTGAAAGAATCATTAATTTATATCGCTCGATTTCATTTCTATTCATTAGGAACGCATTTTCTAATAACTAAATGAAATATGAAAATAACTGAAATTAATAAATTCGCTATTAATAAACAAGGAAGCCGAAAAATTTTAATTATCAATAGACGGTTATATATGGAAACAGGGTATTGTTTATGTTTGGCTAAACATAATAGTTATTTTTTGCATAGCATTTTGTAGCTTCAACTATCAGCTACATTATTACTCATATGTTCAAGAGGCGTCTTGTTGCAATTTCCATGCTTGCCCAATGCCACGTTGGCATTTAAGAGAAAAATGTAAAGGGGTAATTGTAGGGGAAGGTACAAATTTTATTTAACGAAATTTCCTGTATCTATGTAAACTACAATATAATAAAAAAAAGAAAATTAATTTTCAATAGGGGACGAAAACATCAAAATTAAGGGGTGATATGCATAAAATAAAACGTAAATAATGATACCACTACATATAAACATAAAAACTACCTGAGAAATTGATAGTTTAGGAGTTATTAAATGAAAATCCCTTTTCTTGTTTAAACATTTTTTTAAGGGTTGCAGTATTTTTTGGGGAGGATGTCATTATACCCAGTCGACGCGCATTTTAGAGATCCACATATTTTACATTTAGCCGAAAAAACCTTCCCAAAGAGATAATTAGAAAAAACTGCTTTTTTTAATGCTCTACTCCGTTTCTCACCCCGAATTGATCATAAAACGCCCCTTGTATGAGCAAACACTAACTGAGGGTTGAATCTAAAAAAAAGTATTTAATTTTTATTATTTACTTATAAAGTTTACAAAAATCATTATATACAAAATCGAGGCGTCACTTTGAGATATACAGCTTTAGATTTGACTGAATAAAAGTTTACGATTTACTTATTCCTTATTATTTTACGAGCGTTTCGAGAAATAAACTAATTTTACCCAAGTTCACCCCATTTTTTTCACTCCTTAAATGAATCCCCAAAAAAGTGTTAACCAAAAACGAAGCTATAATTCTTATGAGTAATATGTCTCACTGAAACGAAAGCGTAGAAGTTACATTTTAGCACCAATCCATGCATCATCCCCGTTCATCCTCTAAAAGTTGTCCCAATCCCCTAGAGTGATGCAGACTCAGTTTTAGTATTAAAGTGACTTACAAAATCTACTGTCAAAAGTTTAACTTTCCCAATTATTTTTTTTCGTTTTCGACAGATCACAGGGCAATGCTATGAAATTGGTACTTGAAATTATACATGGCCGTCTGAAATCGATCGATGTCATTAAAATACATGAACACTGTGCAATCTGACGATTACATTTGTGTATTTGTTGTCTATTTCCTATGACATAATAATTTCACACGGTATGTTTAACTTGAAAAATTGATGATTTTTACACTCCTACGTATCAATATCTACCGTTGGAGCTGTATTTTTCTACTGTTTGATCACCCGACGAATCAGTTTGTTGAAATCTTCCCACAATGTGAGTAATGGTGCTTTCAGATGGATAATTATGTGGATGGCAAATATCACATAATTTCGTATAAACATTTTCCACCCAACGCATTTTCATAAAATTATTTAACAATTTGAATAAGCAGTAGCATGTATTTCTATAACTTTCTGTACACTTCTTCAATACAAAGATAAAAAAATCGCCTAATTTAAAAACTGATTTGAGGAATCATAATTCAAAATCAGTTTAACATGAAAACACAACACAACACAATGTTTAATCCAATCTCAAAATTCTTTAATGTCTTCAAAAAATCTTTAATGTCCAATCTCAAAATGGTTCATCTTTTATGTAATAATCACACACGTTTATACTTCACCTTTAGAAATGTTGTTTGTGACCGTACAACGCTGAAACTTTTAAAAGTATGTTTGAAAATACCCACGTGTATGAATTACTTCCAATTTTTGTATATATTTCTCTCAATTTGTTCTCGGAAAAACATTTTTCTTGTCTTTTTGTAAATACTATCGTAGAGATAATGAGCTCTGCAACGAAAAAACCTCGGTGGTTCGTAAAATTTTTCATTTGTTTAATGAAATTGCATTTTTATTTAACAAAAATTGCCCGGAAAGCAAAACCCTACACAATATAAATTCATCAAAACTTTTGGAAATAATGAGTTGGGAAAATGATTGCTTGGTTAAACATGTTCGTAAAATACAGAGAATTTTTTTAAGTAAAAACGTACTTTACGCAGTCATGTTTGTTTTTACGAATAATTTGGTAAAATAAAATAGAAATTAAATTAACAGTTGAATTCATTCTTTTCCTGTGTTCCACAAAACTACAGTAGGTATACCTACGAAGTATTAAATGTTTAGTTGTGAAAATAATACTTCATCCTAAAGAAAATCAATACGACCTGTAGTTCCCGTAGATTGATAAATTATTAATCTATAGTTGAAACGCGAAAAGCACCTGATCGATTCCCGGTATCCATAAATTGTTTTTCGTTTGAACTGGTCTACGTTTATCTTTTCTCCAAAAATTCGATTTAAGGTATGGTAATTGTTGAGAGGAAACATCTCGATGTAATACAAAAGTTCCAAAAGGACCCCAACGTACTTGACAAAAAATTCTAACAGCACTTTTTCTTTCAACTCAATTATCCCACGCAACTGTTAAAACTAAAGAGGATATATGGTGGGAAATTGGGATGTTGAAAAAATAGTATGTGGGGGAAAATATCGTCATCACAATAAAAGAACTTAGGAAAGAGATGGTACTAGTGGATGTACTTAAATTAATTTTTCAGTAAATATATTCATTTGTTTGTCGATCACTTGACTAGCCTGTTTATGTGCGGTAATTAACGAAATTTCCCAAATTTCGAGGAATTATTTGCCAGAATAATTTTCTTGTTATACAGCAAATTAATGTAAAAACAACAAACAATTTAGTACTCGTATTCCGCTAATGGTATCCACGTCAGATGTAGGAGAAAGTAAAACTTGTTCGTATTGTACGTACACGTTTAATACTTGGCTTTAAGAATATTTTAACATAACGTAACTTCTCAAAGCAACTTCAGACAACTCCAACGGCTAAAGACAATAAAAGTAATAATTCCGTTATTATGTGTTTCGTGTATACATCCAGTGTTTGAAAGGGAAGACTGCCTGCTAAGACGAAATTAGAATTAATGGATTGTTCACGTGCGCAGGAAGTTTTCGAACTAAATATCCAACCACCGCTTATACAGTACGATTATTAATCCCCGTTCTAACTTCGGTTATTATTTTGTTTGCTTAAGGCTCAGGTGGACTTATCGTTCATCTAGGTTTTATTTTTAACACACTTTTATCGAATGATTTGATAATATACAATTTAGTTCATTCAATGGCACACATTTCCTCGTAAAATGTTCGCCAAACGGTTTACTTCATTCAATCTACATACATATGTGTATATTCATGTGTGTTTGTTATGTGCCGTTCCCCCTCCTATTGAATCTGTCACGTTGAATACGAATTTTCATGGAAAGTAATTTATGCGAGCGATGATAACAGATACAAGTTAAACTCTTCGCTTCAGCAATAATATGCATTGCTAGCAATATTTTTAGAATTAGCACAGTGGAGGTAGACTTAAAAGGTAATAATTTTCTTCCTTGTTTAAAAAATAATGCAATTATTTATTACAATTGTTATTGTAAGTGAAATTTTTTTAAATTACCTAGTGGGGCATTCCATGCCAACTAAGCAGTCGATCCCACGTCACCCTCTCGGATTTGGCTCAAAATTGGTACATCGATTAGTGCCATTGAAAAAAGCATGTTCCTAAATTTTCAGCTCAAATGGTCACTCCCAGCGCCCTGGAGCTCAGTTTTAAGTTTTCAGGCATTTTTTGACCTCCAAGTGCCCGAAATCGGTTTTTGGCGTACTAACAAGGTATTTTGATGTGAAAAATGACCAAAAGTACATAGGAGATGCCAAATTTCCCGTAGAACACAATCCCGTAGTCCGTTTGTCGATATCTAGCAAGGGAAGCTCAGAAAACGCGAAAAACTGCTTTTTTTTTTCAAAAATCGAATTGCTTCAAGACGTACGCTTCAAATCGTCTCAAAATTTAGGAAAAAACTCTTTGATAGTTGGTCTTTCGAATGTCTATACGCGCGTAGTGATCATTATATACAAAAAAAAAAGTTACACGCGTTTTACGCATTTTAGAGGGGAATTTCGGTGATTTTTTTCGTTATAATCCATGCACTGGCCCTATTCAGTTGGATATTAGTTGGATTTTTTTCTCTCTGAAGGTGTTTTCCTTCTTTCTCAGTCTTTACAAACACAGAAATTCCTCTCAGAAACACAGAAATTTGAAAGACAAGTATTCATTTAAAAACTATATATTTCCTATTAATCTAAGTATACCATTATTATTTCAATAGAATATATTTATTTGTCAGAGGGAAAGTCGAGCTTCAAAATCACGAAATGGATCAACAAAATAAGCTGCTTAAATTCATCCTAAGGGGTTCACCCTTTAGCCTACAGATACATTTTATTTGGCTGACAATCTTTAATCGGATTATTGCGATTGTCACTCTCAGAATGAAATCTAAAAATATATGCGACTTTTCTATACAGCTTTATGTAAATAATTTTACAGCAACTGAAATGTGGCTACAAGATCCAAGTATTGGCGATACTACATAAATTTATTTTATAGGGTGTTATAGGGTGAGTTTGGAATAACGGAAATCATTGTCAAATCATTTTTAAGCACTGTTGTCAAGGTTATTTCTCGATTCTATTTATATGAAAATTTTAAAGGGGCCAAAATTAAAAGAAATTACTTGCACTGAGCTTCTGGGCCTCAATTGACGCTGGCACACCGGATGGTACGCCACTGGTTCCTTTAGAATTTTTAAATGAACGAATGGTCTTAAAATTGATTTGGGTGGGTATTTGAAATCTCTAAACTCTTGCAGTTTAAACGCAAAAAATTAAAATAAGTAGAATAAACGGTTAAAATTCCTTCTGGGTCCACAGTTCATTCAAAATTAGAAGATTGACAAACGTTTCAAATTTTTCCATTTAAATTTTAATGCTACCAAGAAGTTGCGCTCAAAAATTTCTTCCCTTTTAGAACGTTAAACTGTAAAATCGAATCCAGGAGGTTTAAGGAAATTTCAATTTTTTTTGCTCCCAGAACCACAAAAAATATCCACATTTTCCTGAGTCTAAAGCCATGATCCAAAGTAAAATCTAGAAGCATTTTCGGTGATTTGGTTTCAAAATCTTACGGAAAACTACGAGTGTGTTAAAATGGAACCTAGGAGTTTTATGAGGGTTACAGATATTTTCGTCTTCAGAGGACCACAGAAAATAACATTAGATTTTCCTAAATGGCCTAAACAGACACTAGAAACCTTCTAGTTTTAATTTTAAACATTAAAAAGTCCAAATCAAACTTCTAGAACTTCCTTTATAATTTTGGCACACCAGATAAATCTAATAGGAATATGGAAATTCTGTATGATTCGAACGAAAGATTAAATTAAATTTAGAACTACAAATTGACATGCACCTATCACACAAATCGAAACTTTACCACATGGAACACTTTAAAATTGGAAGATGCAAATATTTCTCCGCAATTTAATTTTCACCGCGAACCGCTAGAATCTCGATCTGCCCCATTCATTGCTTGGGTAGAGCGCGATTTCCAATCGTATCACATTAGCGCGGTATGTGTGTGTAAATTTGTTAATACTATCCGGATATGTGGAATTTATTTACATATATATACATACATTGTGGCGCAGTTAAATCTAGATTAAGTTGGAGTTTACATCGACTCCCGGTGCCGTGGAAGCCATTTTATGTTCCATTTGGTTGGCGTAAAGGTTTGTCTTCGTGCGTGGATGTGAGTGTTCTGAATTCCTACTAGTTTATATGTGTACGAATGGAGCATTCAAGTAAATAGACGCTAAAATATTATTCCACAGTTTCATTGTTTACTGGTATTTGCATTCGAATGGATCTCGTCCTATGTCAAAACTCGCGCCATCAACAGCCTAACATAAATTTTATTAAGCCGTAAAACAGACCGAAGAACCGACGCATATTCGGATTAATTCCGATATACAAATTGAGGTTAATCGTTCCACTCAAATGCACTTATTTTATGACATACGTACCGTTTACCTCAAACCAAGTTTGTCGGAGTAATAAAAATTTGCTACGACCTGTCGGCAGATGTGAATTAAATTTTTGATTTATCGTTGTTTGTCATACTCGTTTAATGTCTCATAGGTTACACGGTTAGTTACTTATTAAACTAGGCTAAAAGTAGCGAGCTTATCGTAGTTTAGCTGCGGCAATAAAACTTGGAGACAGGCGTATCTTGTCGCATGAAATGCGAGCATCATTCTCGTTTGGAAATCAACAACGGCGGGATAAATTTCAATACATTTTACAATGCAGTCAAATACTGAAAATATGTTTTCCACGTAAATGGATTATGCCGTTCTCGATTGGAATTTAAGTGGATTATGTCCACTACGGACTCAATTAAATGTCGAATACGAGCATTGTTATTTTCGTTTCCTGTTTCGCAATGTATTCGGGAAAATGACGTTTAAGTTACGACCCGTAATGATGTTATTATGTTACTCAGTTGAATAAAGTACATGCAACTTTTTCACAAGGTGCCCGGTGGAAAAATAGACGTTTGTTATTGATTTTGATGTTGAATATTTAATAACACCGTATTAAACGGTTTCGGTATCAACTTTCTTCAACAGATTTTCTGTTATACAGTACAGGAGAAAATAGATGAAGCCAGTATAATGTAAATGCGTCATAATACTCTGTTCCTTGAAGCCTTCTTATAGAGCTCTAAAATTATTACCCAAAAATTAAATTTATTGTACCCTTATGCTCTGTGAAACAACACTTCATCGGGCACATAAAAACCATGTTCCTTTTGGCTATATAAGAAATTAATTTAAGGTACTCGTTAAAAATTCATAATTATGAGCCGACTTCGTAACAATTTTTCTAAGCCGAGATATGGCTTTTTTTAAATCGATAAAATTGCTGGTGTTTAAAAAATAACAATTTTTTCTGACATTGCGATGGATACACTCACAATTTTTGTGCGATTTACAAAACCATTTAACGAATATACCTAATGAGAAAACTTTTAATATCAACATCATTGCAATTATAATTAAAAATGATTAAGTAACAATTCATTGACACGCACTATTAAACTATTAATTAACCTTTACCTGGCACAAGGGGTACCTACTTTTAATAGGCTTTTAGACTTTTAATGTGCCCCAATTATACCGGGTATTAACGAATTAGAATTAGGATATTTTGTAATGAATTTGTTGAAAAAATAAAAAAAAACAAGACCTTTTCACTATTCAAAAAAAAATTTTTTTCGTGAAATCCATACCTTCATTTCTCCAAATAAATACCTTTTTTGGAAGACCCATGAAAACTAATATTTTTCATTTATAGTGATATAATTGAAGACACACCTAAAATTTTAGCCCTTTTTATCAAAAAACAAAAAAGTTATGAATTTTCTTCTAAAAAATTTTTTTTTCAAGTTTTTCAAGTTTCCGAATTTTCCCTGAACGCCAATCTTCATTTTTCTAAACTCTGACTATTTCACCCTTTGAAGGGGTATCTGAAGTTGATCTCTTATTTTTTCCAAAAAGATACAATCAATATTTCAAGTTTTACAAGGATATTTGTCACTGGGGTTCGTACGAACCCCATGTGCCAGGTATGTTACTCAGGAGAGGTGTGCCAGGTAAAGGTTAAACATCAATTCATCACAAAATAAATTTGTTTAATTTCTCAAAGTTGTTCACTGTGGTAAATAAATGAAGGCAGCACGAAATTTTAAGCAACTGTTGACACTAAGTAGTTGGTTAAGAATCAACATATTTAAAAAAGACAGCAAATACTAAATTAAAACTAATGATAGGAACATATAATTCTATATTTCTAAAATTTCTGCTACTGCTTCTGTCAAACTGGAAAGAGAAAATATCCCTAGAAAAACAGTGTGGTACCTACTTATCACATCCCAAAGTTTGAGACTACATTATTGTACATATTTTGGGCCTTCCGCTAGTGAACCAAGTCTGTTTCTGACATATTTGATTTCTGCTTAGAGAACATAATAACCAACTAATGTTTTATTACATTCAGATTAAAACTACTTAAAAGTTAAAAATGTTTTTAATATTTGTTAAGGCCCCCTCACTTAGTTAAGAAAGCACACTAAAAAAAAATATGTGAAGTATATATCGTATATAAATCCTCCCCTTATTTATTTTTAGTAGACATCACTATTAACTCTCTGTTATTGTTATATATCTCCCATTGTCATGTTTATTAGCTATTACATATGAAATTACAGTTTCATAGACTTCATATTGTGTAGTATCGGTCTCATACTAGATTCAGTTGCTGTGCCATAAAGTTTATATGATGCCGTTAACTTGTTTAAAGCTCATAAATGTTAATATCGACTAATATCGTATTATCGACGCTGATCCATTATTTGTTTTATGGTAAATCATCACTTATTCATTTTCTTTTGTCATCTGAATAAATTTCATATCTGAAAGCAAATATTTCGCTTAGATATTTTTTTTTAAATTAGCAATGAGAAGCAGTATTTTTACAAATTAGTCCAGTAGATAGAGATCAGGCATGTGAAATTTTATGGTAACCAGGATCTAAATGCATAGACCTACCCTAAAAGATATGTATAATGAGAGGTGATTCTATTGAAAAAAACATATTAACAGGAAAACAAAAATTAATAATTTAATTGAAAAATTTGCTGGTGCAATAGTTTTCTTTCAATAACTCGGGGAGATTTCGCCGACGTTTCGTTGAACATATTTAAACTACTTCAGGGCTGTAAATTATGGCAAAGAAGTATAGGGAAAAACCTCAATTTATTACAACATATCTCGATTGACATCAAGATTCTTATATAATTAGATTATTGTCGAACACCACACACAATTATATTAAATAGTCGGCATATATGTATGTAGAAAAATTTGAAAACTAATAAAACTAACAAAACTAACTGGTTCGAAATATGACACACTGTTACAAGCACACAAGCGTTATTGAGATGAAAACTGCATTTATCAGTCAATTGGTCGCACTATGGACCTTAGAGTGTTAAAAACTCAAAAATGTATGTCACGTCATCAGTCGGAGGTCAAGACCCTTTACACTTGTATTAATTATTAATATTATTACATTAAGTATTTATTTTATTAAAATTTTACTTATGCCAATTTGTTCATATTAAATGAAACTACAAAATAAAGTTGATTGTATTACGAAATTTGCAACAATAAAGCAATAAGATTAAGAAAACGGTAAAATACGTTAACAACTTTAAAGTTCTGTAGAAAAGTAAATTATAGGCATTAAGTAATAAACATTTAACAAAGTATAATTAAATACACGACCACAAAAAACCACAAAAGATGTAAGTAGGAAATGCTTTCTTTTGTTATATACACGTTAATTTTGCATGTTATATATACTGAGTGGTTCAGAGATAATGTGCTAAAATTGGCCGAAGTCAATTTTTTCCAAATGTTAATAGTTAAAGAGTTAGAAGGTGGAAAATATTAATGATTATTTTTCCACTTCCTCATATAATATATCATACGACTCATATAGTGAGAAACTATTGTATTCAGGTCGATTTCCGAATTTAATATTTTGCATTTTCAAGGACGTATAGAGAGATACCCTGTGTACAAAAGTACACAAAAATGTTTTTGAGAAAATGTCTGGATGTACGTATGTGTGAAATAATATAATTTAGCAAATTGCGTTTGATTCACATAGTATATGTGCGCCCAATAAACGTGGCAAAATTTCATAACTTCAGTTGTGTGAAAATTATAAAACCTTATGGAACAATAAGTTTAACAATTCTGACTGTTAGCTTTGGAATGGTTATTGTATGTATATTTAAGTAGATAAATGTAAATTATAAATATGTATAAAAATAAGCTTTAGGCTATAGCTTTATTATTTTTTTCAACAACTTTTGTTTAGATATTTTTAGCTGCATCGGTGAAGCTCCATTGTTAATAATTTTTTCAATAAAATATTTTGTCAGCAAGAAAACCTGTTTGTATACCTCATTTAGAATGCAAACCTTTATAGTAACATCTAAATTACCGACAACAGTTACTTCTCGGCGTTTGACGATTAAAATACCTTAATAAATAGTTTACGGGTATAAAGATAAAAGGACATTTTCTGTCGCTGTCATTTATATACCGTAAATTTAGTTTATGCTAAAATTCAGATAGAGCTCTAAACAGAAACAGTCGCTTCGTGTAGATGAATATTTTAAAATCGTGCGTTGACCAATCATATTAATCTACCAATCGATATTATGGTTTTGTCATCCACTGTTTCCAAATTTGTATTTTCGGGCACCGTAACGACCCGATTTTAAACAAACAAAAAGCAACCGACCCGAATTCGATAAACCCCTTTCTACCCCTTCCGCCATCCGATTTTTTGCGGTAATTAAATCACATCCGAATAAGCGAGAGTCCCGAATAACTCACTCCTCCCCCGCCCGTTTTAATAAAGCGAAGACAATCCTTATGTCCGCAATAACTCAGCTTAATGAGTTCGAGGTCAGGCTGAGTGATTCTCGATTTTTTTCCTGTCGCTTTCACGCGCCAGAGGGCGAAAGTCGCCCTCGCCCCTCTCGCGCGCACCCGAGATGGGAGAACACATCTATTTTTTTCTCATTTAGGAACTCTCTCCACCCCTCTCTCTCACTCTCTCTCGTTCTGCGTCTGTCCTCATTCGGCTTAGTTGGGCTTTATCTAAGTGAATATGCAAATCGCTCGATTTTTTCTGTGAAATATGGAGAGGGATTCCGTTTTTATGTTGTCGGTAGTATGGCGGATGGGCGAGCGGTGATTTCTCCGAGATTCGAGTGTGAGGGGGAAAGGTTAATAATTGAAGGGGATGTCCCGGCGGATGTAGAACGTTTGCTTGGAGGTCTCGGTCATTATGGGATTACATGGTTCCAAATAATATACAAATGTGTTTGAAGAACTACAAGCTCTTTTGATCGATGTACCCCCTTACAGATATTATTTCATTTTTAACGTATATGGCGATCACTGGGTTAAGAAAATTTTTAGAATTTCGATGGTGGTCATCAGATTTAACCGATTTTAATGGTATAGGTAGATTGACTCTCTGAAGTAACTGGGAATTAAGTTTATAAATAGAAGCATGAATTTGGCAATTAAAACAAAAATTTTGTGGACAAAACGAAAAAATACTCTGTAAACGTTACGAACAGTCAAAACAATTCAAAGAAATACAACATAAAATAATAATGGAAAAAGGGAAATAAGAAGAATGCAAGTACAAGAAACTTATGATTAAAATTAGAACCAGTCGTCAACGGTAAAGTGAATTTTAGAAGTTGAGATTTGATCTGGTAGCAAAATTTAAAAATATAACAATTTAATATATATATATATATATATATATATATATATATATATAAACGATAAACAAGTTTATTATTTAATGAAATGAACAAACCACCGTTACATAGATATTAGTAAAAAAAATAATCTCTGAATTTGCAGTAAATATCGATAATTGGAATTGTTTCATACTTAGGAACGGTCATACGGATTCGAAATAATTAATGATAAATAATTACATGAAATAATGGGGGACTTTCCGTCTTGCAGCGAGCCGTCCAAAGGAGAGAGTGGGAAAGAATTGTTCCAGTAAAGTGTGTTATTTTGTGTAAGGTAGGCTACGAACATTTTTACTTATGTTTTCGATTTAAATGTGTATTGATGATCAATGAAACTGTAACCATGTACAAAAGTTGCATAACTTTACTTAACGGGACTTTGTATTTTGATATCACTGTTGTTAGTGGTTTCGACAATAAAAGGTGAGTTTTGTTTTTCCTAAGAATACATTCTGAGTTTTCGTAAGACCCCTTTGTGGATTCAGATGGAATGTTTTAAGTGAGTACCGCTTCTTTACATTTGTTCACTAATTTTTGTCTGGAATGGACGTTCGATACAAACGACAAAAATAAATTTCCTGGGTAAACAGCGAATTTTCCAACCTCTGAGGGTCCGATCGCGACTTTTCTAAACGCACGATATCCGTGCGGGATTAAGAAACTATTTCTGAGTATCTCTCAGAAAACCGAGAATTTATTAATCTTCGCGGTTTATGATCGTGCATTTTCCGACCACACGGTATTTGTGGGAGTCTGATAATTCAATTGATTGGTTTCGTTTAAGAAAGAGTAACTATTAATTCCGCAATCCACCCTGTATCATTCAAAAAGATCTATTAAAGTCAATCATTTTTAAATAGTAACAATCATTCATTGGACGACCCTGAAAAAGTCATAAGGCAGGACATACGAGAAACTACTATATCGTACGTTTGACTTCGAGCATTTCCCTATTCAATTATTATCGACTTGTATTTAGTAAAGAATTGTGTAAAATTAAAATGATAATACATTTTTTTGAATCTATTCTGAGATCCAATAACGTAATTCAATATTCTCTTATCGGCCTTGTTTACGTAAGCGACGTTTTTTTCGCGAGAGAGCAAAAAGGTAAAATTTTGAATTTTAAATTTTGAAATTGAATTTTACCTGAAATTTCGCCAACTTTCAGATTTTTGAGCTCATGTTCATACTGATTCAGGAGTTTCTCCAGAAGGTCACAGATTCCATTTTTGAAGTCTGATTGCTCACCACGACCCTGGCGGGGATGTCGGGGAGGGCTGTGAAAATTACGGAAGTGAACTATCAGCTTTCGAGGTCTTCGAGGTTGCCATGATCCGTTGAATACCAAACATGGAATCGGCGCCCCTTATGAAAATCAATCCTGGGAGCATCGGAGACATAAAATGACCACCCCCCCACCCCTCTCCCCTTCAATTTCAGCCTGAAGGAGGTACGGGTGATCCACTAAACCCAAAAAATGAGATGACCGGCCTTCTAAATCCACAGACAGATACTTTGAAGCCCCGGGAGCTCAAAATCTACTCGCCGGACACCCCCCTCCCCCCAGATTCCACCCCCTCAAGGGCCAGGATAAGTCCAAAAACGGACTCAGCGGCTGTCGAAGCGGCCCAGATGATCATTTTCTGAACCCTCAGAGGCTCACAACCCACCCACGTAATTGTCACCGCTAATTCTCCGCCCCCAACCCTTGCCCTTGCCCTCCACCCCCGGGTTCCCTCCTACGAGGCTTGACATCATCTCATTCAACCGAAAAATGTAGTCACGGCCCAAAAACCCCCATAAAGAAACTCCGGGGCCGGTATACACATGATCTCAGGAACCGGTAATTCAGCAAAATTTGAATTAAAATACAAGTGCATTTTCGCCTGAAAACCCCCCATGGGGGCATTCTTTCGCGTGTTCACCATTTTCAATGATTTCCTAGGACCCAAAACTTGAAAAAAAACCGACTCCAGAAGTTGTGCCGAGGGATCTAAATTTTGTGCATTTCGTGGCCACTTTTCGGACGATTTTTCGTGGAAATCGACATATATAGAAATTTGTATTGCATCATATACTTAATGCACTTTTCCACAAAATAAAAAAATATCAAACAAACCCATCAAAATGTTGCAATGTCCGTTAGTTATACCGATTCAAACCTCACGTCTATATATTAAAATCCTTACATACAGTATACCCATAAATACAGTATACCCATCAAATTTTGAAATCGTAAAAACTCTCTTACCGGTGATAATGAAACGGCGCCGGCATCTTCAAACCTCTCGCCTCGGCCCTCTCAATGTCGAACAAAAGTCTCTTAAGAAGGATCAAACGTTCCCTTCGAGAAAATCAAAAAATCGGCGGACGTAAACACTCCCGAATTGTAGTAACCGCCTAACGCGTCGCAATTAATTTGCACAATGCGTAAGAATTCATACCTAGACGGCTTAACTTGTCTGAGCTCGTCGGGCTGACAGGCGCACAACGCACTAAAATTCTCTTATCGCGGCCGGCCAACTCGTAAAAAAACTTGTGGTTTTGACAAAAAATTGTTTTGTTCGAGAAATTCCAGTCTATTGAAGACGAATTTTAAACGACAGGATATACGCGTATGTATAGTATATGTATTTAAGAACGGTTTATTTTATTAAGGTACGATAATAAATGAGATTAAATTTTTGTACAATTAGAAAATAAATATAACAGTGTGATGTAACTATATGAATTAATCAGAATAATTATGCGCCTCCTCTAGTTACAAATTCTTTTTAGAGTTTGTGCCACACTTAAATGTATAGGGTGTGATTTTCAAATTCTCGACATGTTAATTTAAGAAGGTATAATTTAAATTTTATGTAAACAGTTCTAATTTGAATTAGCACTTGTTTTGTAATCGTATAAAATAATTGTACAGAAGAATTATGTCAAATTCAAAGATTTCTTGCCCCCTTAACTCAAAAATTCTGAAATTCCGTTAGTATTTAGAAATACAAAAAGCAAAGAATTACGTTTCTGAAAACTTTACTCAGTGTCAAGGACATGTTGCTATGTTTTATCCTATTGTCATTAAAGGAATACAATTGTAGCTGGAAAAATAGAAAAAAATTATACATTACGAAAGCATAAACTTGACAAAAGTTGGAAGTGGGTCTTTTAGGATTAATTAGGCTCCATTAGTTGAAGTTAAAATTAATATACTTGTAAAATAAGTA
Organism: Cryptocephalus primarius; assembly: GCA_963576515.1. Classification (NCBI taxonomy): domain Eukaryota; kingdom Metazoa; phylum Arthropoda; class Insecta; order Coleoptera; family Chrysomelidae; genus Cryptocephalus; species Cryptocephalus primarius. The sequence goes on along the minus strand of OY754938.1, from coordinate 7,273,461 downwards.
TTGCAATATTTTCAATTATCTATTTGTGTTGCTTATGTTGCATGGTTTCAAATTTAATAACTGGATTTTTTCCACATCCCTTGAAAACAATTAAATCAAAAATTTTGAAAAAACCTTGTTAGTATAGTTTTCACAAAAACACTTAAAATTGTATGAATTCTATAAAAAAATAGACTGGTTAATATTTGAAAATGCTGAATACAAAATGCAAAATTTTAATAAGTTGATATTATTACTAATGTTAATAATAATAACAATTGTTGAAGCTGAGTAACAAATTATTTGTTTCAACAAATTTTTTGTGCTCACATGTTTAAATTATTTTCATCAGTAATCTTCAATTTTTCTTTTGTACGGCGACGATATTGTCGTTGACGCTTAGCATTTGTTATTACATTTTTTCCTTTCTTTACATCACTATTTTTTCCTTTTTTTTTTCTAATGACGCTATTATTAACTTTTTTACGCTGACGAAATTCTGACTTGCGCTGAGCATATTTTCTCTATTACTTCTTACATTTTCTTTACTGAAATTAAAAATGTTTGATTATTAAATTAAATTAAACCTGTAAGTCATTAAATCTATATGTAAATTAAGTCAAAATAAAAAAAATGGAACATCTATAAAAGGTTTTTCAACTCCAACCATTGGAAAATATAAGCTTTTAAATAAATATGTTGCATTAAAGGACGATATACATATATTCTGTAATAGGACCATAAATTAATCCCTAAGCAATTAATTGAAACCGTTTTTGTAAATTTTCCAATTCAAAATAACGAAACTATAAGCTTTTAAATAATTATTTTACTCTAAATAACGATATTCGTATTTTCAATAACTGACTTATGATTTATGTCGAAAATTTCGGCATATTCGGTATATTTTGGCAATACTGTGCCAAAAAGCCAACCATTTCGTATTATTGAAATTTTGTACTTGAACGATAATAGAACCTGAATGAAAAACTGAAATCCTACATAGTGTCATATTATCGTGAACATGAAACTGCAAATGTTAGTTAATGAATCAATCAATAGTATACAATGCAGTCGATCAGCCAAGTCCATAATCAAGCTCTGGCTGGTAACAGCTCTGATTCTACTTAGCCATCTTCTCTTTGTCACTTTGGCTATGAAGTTCAGTTATTGTTCTTTAAACCTGAAGTCATCTATAGCATTTACATAATGTTATAGACTTTGTGCACATCTATTCAACATGTATCACATTTTTATCTACTACCTATATCTACACATTTCTTATATCCCGAGACAATATCACTCCTTAATTTGAATATCCGTCGCCTGCTCATTTTACGGTCGTAAAATTTTTCACACGTTACACGATACGAAATAACATATCTTCATTTTCTGCTCGGAAGACAAACGAGCCCCTGAGCTGAGTCGTTTTGTTCGATAAATCGCAATAAGCTGTAATACATAAGACAAATATGCGACAATAAAAAGAAGTGAATGTATCATTTCCTCGGGACTTATTGCGCCATAAGGTTCAACTTTTATGTGGCGCATTGCATTCGAAAGTAACTTATTGTACAATTTGTCGGAGCTAATTCAAAGGAACATGATGCTGTGAATGAATAAAATATTTAGCTGGATAGAGGTTGGGTGTATTGTCCCATGCTTCATTGGTTTAACTATTAATTTGTAGTATGAGGTAATGAATTAAATATAAAAAAATAGTAGGGTCCTAGCACAGGGTAGATCTTCAAGTGATTGCCAAATATTTTTTAATAATTTCGATTATGCAGTGGCCGTCACATTATATCAGTAGAGACCGAAACCATTATCACTTAACACCACAGCGATAAATCATGTATTTTTTTATCATTTATGTACCTATATCTTCAATGCTACATATGCAATAATTTCAAATTATCGGTTATCACGATGTATTTTAAAATATAATTTCAAAGTATATCGACATACGAAGCTATTCTTGGTATTGCTGTAACATATTTCAGTTATTTCCAGAGAACGAAACGGTCAGCTTCACCCAAATTATAAATAACACGCTATCTGAAGATGAATAGATTTCAACGCTGTAATATACGTTGTGAAGGCGCTAATACATGTGTTTCCTTTGAATTACAGATATATTAAATGAGACGTAATTCTAATTTTAGGAGCGTGTGATCCCGTTTCAAAGGAAAGTTGATTCATTTTTATGGCGCTTTCGTTATGAAAATTGTCTTTCACAAGATTTTAATCTAACAGCGAAGACTCCTTCGTTCCTCACTTTTAATGATCAATAAAAAAAATTCTGGTAATCTTAGACTAGATTGCGTGGTTTTACTAGTAGTCGCTTTTTGTTCCCATGATCAAAACAAAACCAGCTTCAATATACCTCTAAATCTCTATAATTCCAGTAACAGTAACATAATAAAATAATCCAATTTGCTTTCCAGACTAATATTATTCTACGCCTATGTATGCTTATATGCCATTTTTTATTTTGGTTATCTATAACTACATATTATAAACAAATGCGCAAATTAGAATTACATAACAAAGTAAAATCGAAAATTAGAAATATAAAGCTATAAAGGGACAAAAGTATTTTACTGAAAAAAAGTGTGGAGCAAAATTTTAAATTAATCGATTTGAAAACACTCCGCATTATCGAGTTCTGGCCTTTTCGAAGTAAAATCGACACCCCTCATCCCTGGCACATCGGACGAAAATAGGCCACACGTACTCTGGACTCTGTCCAGATTTAACGTCGTTTTAAGAGTCTAATTATAAATTTAAAATAAAATTAAATTATAAATACACGGCACAAGAACAAATCTCACTTCTTTTCGCGAGTAGTAGCAAGCAATTTTCATGGAATGAAAACATGTGAGAGGACGTATGGGCATGCAACCGAATCAAATATTCATGAGTACATTCCATTAAGTACTATGCGACGTTTGCAAAGTTAACATAAATTATGTAAAGATACACTTTGCCAAAGGCAACAGCCAAGGATGTGCCAAAAAAAAATCTGACACTTTCAAATTAAATGTATTGAATACATTAAATTCAGAAACGAAGGTTTAATCACATTACCACACGTTTGGTATTAAAACATTTGTCTAGATTTCTTTAGGAAAATGTCGAAAACATAATTTGTTTAATCAAGTTAAAAGTTTCTCTTCTAAGTATCTTTTAGTCCGTCATAATATCACTTCCTACTTCCCACCTGGCATCTTATCTTTCCGATGCGTTTTGTTTAGTTTCCCTTATTTTCAATTTTCTCTAAAAAAGCCAGTTTTAAGCGAACTTGGTGTTAGTTAACCATGTTTATTTGATGATAAAATAGTTCGATTTCCAATATATCGATCCAAGCTACCTTGAAATTTTGAATTTACTCGAAAATTTGTCTTCTCTTATAGGGGGCCAAATACTACATTCGAATATTAAAGTTTTTTGATAAAGATAAGGCTTGGTTGTAAAATATTTGAGAACAATTGTGTTTTTCATGACTCATTGTTCCTTGTTACCACTTAAAATTTTCAGATTGTTGCGAGAAAAAATAGGAAGAGTTATGAAATATTCCAAGTCCTATTTTCAAGGTGAGCTGTTATTTCAATTAAATAAAACCAGTCAAATCTAGGCACCATTCAATGCCGTATTGCTTGAAAAATTTTTCTCGAACAGTAGTTGAATATTCATTTGATTATAATCTTGTCTGAATCCTCTAAATTCCTCCATGTTCCTCTAGATTCCTGCATGACATCATATTGCTTCATGCGCAGGATTTCACGGGATGATAAAAGGTGCCAGAAATTTCCTGGAACAGGTAGTAGAGAGATATGGGAATCCAGAAATTCGGTATTGGTTCTGGAACCCTAAGTTCCTGGGTTCTTACTTGGTACTAGAACCCTAAAGAGATGAAAAAGGTGATTTTACAAATGGTTCGTTTCTAAAAGAAGTTTTAAACACATTTCTTCCAAATTATCTTATCATCTCGATTGTTTCAAGTGATGCAAGTAATTTATTTGTTTCTATAAACGTAACGCATTTGAAGTTTCTAACAGAAATTTCCAAAAATTTCTACCCTAACTTCAATTCTTTCAAATTTGCTTTAATTACGTGTGTTAACCGCAGTTGAATTTACCAAAATCTTTCTGCTGCTACAAATGGTTCCATTCCAAAGTAATTTTTGCCGTTTAATTTAAATACCATTTGAGGACTATAGCAAGATTGTTTGAAATTTTGCAATGCCAAACACTTTTATGCTTCTAGAAATAAGTCGCTTTTGATATAATCATACCGAGAAAATTTCAAAAAGAAATCACTCCGAAGTTCATTTTTTTTTTAAAATTACTCCAGGAAAATATCAAAAGTTTCAAAGAGTTTGTCTACTTTCCCATTCCTATTCCCATGTAGATTACGATTAGTTAGGATACATGCAAGCGGTAAATCGAAAATATTCCGTTCCTCTTCCGTGTTTTCCGAAATAAATTGAATATTTTCGGAATTTTCTATCTATTTATCTAAGCAAACTTTATTCTAAAACCGTTTCGTGCCGAGATAAAACTTTAATTGAATCCTTACTTAGGGTTCGGTCTCTGTTTCGCGATAAAAAAAAACAGGCCGATCCCAGACACGGAAACATCGTGAACGAAATGGCCCCGGCATTTCCATCTGAGAACTTTATTGTTTTATTTGTCGAGAGGAATCAATCTGTTACATTTATTCGAGGAGAGGGGACGCGGAAAAAGCCCGGAGGCTCCTTTTAAATGTCAAAGCGGGTATCAATTCCCTCTTCACACATCGATTTCTTGTTAGACAATATCGGCCGGGACGAAGGGGGAAAAAGTTCCCTCCTGTTCCCTACTCAAGCGCGCTTTAACCCGTCAACGGGTTGCCTGTTTATCACGATATGAGATACAGTCTCGGTATAAAAAAAGGTCGATTTGCGGCATCAAACCGGGAATCCAATCAGTGTACCGCAATCAGCTGTAATGGAGACGCATCAGTTACGTACGTATATATCGAAACAGAATAGGGCCCGAGCTCTTCTAGTCCGATACAAATGATATCACTATCCCAGAAATCGTTCGGATAGCCGAGACAATTCCAGACGCGCTCCCGAATGTACGGATTACTCCTTCGGAACGGGATTTCGGGGAAGGAGAGAGGAGCAGAGGTTAACCCACGATCGGAATGAATTTTTCCGATAAATTAATTTCTATACGTGTAATGAAATTGGAAGTGCCCGCTTTGTCCCTGAATATAAATGAAACTACCTTTGACCCGATTACGAATCGGTGAACAATTGTACAAGAGTTGTACTGTGAATCTTATTTACACAACTTCTAGGATGGACACCCTGAAAATTAGATCTAAGTGTCTCACAGGAAAACCCAGAAGGAAATAGAATTCAAAGTACCGGCCAATAGAAATCCTAACATAATTAATTATTATGTGCTAAAACACGTGTAGAAGTTCACTAACAAGGAGATAGCTTAAATGATTTTTCTTGAGTTGGCTTATTGGCTTAGGGTGATGTTTGGTTCAGGATTGTGAAAGTTTCTATTAATGAATTTAATTGAACATAATCGCAGTGACGATCCAAAATTCTATAAAAATAAAATATTAAAGGGAATAGATCAATTCAAGTCTTATAAATATTTCGATCAAAGGACGAAATGTTTCGTGTGAGATTTTTGTTGAAGATTTCTTTCGTTGTTCTCTTGTAGTTATTTTAACAGTAATTAATGAAATAATTTACTAGATAACTATTAATAAATAAGTTATATTGTGTGGAAAGTTAATGAATTTTTTAAGAAAGAAAGAACTGAGAATTATTGTTAAAAGATTTGTACTGTCTTCAATTTTCTGAATAGGGAAAAACTGTAGAATCACATTACTGCAAGTCATATTATGAATCAAACCAATTAAATTAAAAAAATTTTTATATAAATAAATTATTACTCAATCGGTGACTTAGTAATTCATGTAAACGTAAATTTATTTGCAAGCGTTTTTATTTACCACGTCTTTTGTCGGCGCGATCGGCACAAGAACAGCTGTGTGTTCGTCTGATTCCCGCTTATCTCACGGTCGCCTCTTTATATTTTAACGGCGTCGCTTTCAGAAGACTCTCCAGCTATTAAATGGTTTCTCGGAATTCCGCCGTCGTCGGTCTGTCAGCAGAACCATCGAGAACAATCCGTTGCCTTCGATGGCCGATTAGTCGAGGAGAATTCGTTACAATATATTTTAAACTCAGCACAATTAAAGCTTAGGCTCCCAGACGGATGAGAAAAGCACTATAACTCCAAGTTTCCACTTCCGAAGAGTGAAAAATTGGAGTGAAATTTATTTAACATTTCCGGAATAGATAAGAACTTTCCATTTTGTGTATAACTAACCTCATGTATTGACAATCTATTAATAGAAACGTAAAGAATTCTAGAAAATTTGCCTTTCCTGAATGCACCCGATAATAGGCCAGATAGTGTTGACTGAAATTCAATGCAATAATAAGCTTAAGCTCTTTACATAACAAATTAGAGCGAAAGAAATTCATAAAATGTTTTACAACACCAATAAAAACCTAGTAGCAGCTCCCGAAGACTATATAGTTCTAAAAGTGAAACGAATATTACTCTTTAATAACGTTGTGGTGACAACCCATAAATTCTTGAAACTATTTCAGAAAATCTGCAACATTTCCTGAATTATTGCATAACCCATATTAACCATAAATTCTACTGCAGTTATTTATGGCTCTGAAATAGATGGTAAGCAATATAAATCGAAAGAATATACTTAAAAATTCTTATGAGTTAGTTCCTGCTAACTTATCTGGTTGAAGCTAAATCAAGGTAATGACCAAATATTAAGATTCTACTCCGTTATGTTAATTTGAAAACAATACTAAACAATTAAAGTGATTGAAGTAGCAGTGATAAACTGTCGGTGCAATAAGACAATCACGACGATGTGCCGAAAAAACGCGAGAAAACTCTAACAGATATACTTGTAACTTTATCATCACTACACTTGAAAAAGTATAAATAACGTCAATAAGCGGATGCATTTATTTTTATTCTATTTTATCACGTTTAGGAAACATTGCGGTAGTCGAATAACGCTGATTGCCACAAAATTATGTATATTATTTCATTGTAACTTTTGTTGCTTTTAGTCAACACAATAAAATAAACTTTAAATTGCGCATTACTAGGACGAACGAAGTTACTTTCGGCCTTCCTGCGGTTTCTGAAATTTAAGTGTACTGGGAGTCAATTATGCAGACCGGGTACGTAAACTTTGTTATGCTCAACGTGGATATAAATTCAAAATAAATATTCCTTTCCGCAATTGCGTCGGAATTGAATAACGTACGAACTGTGTTGAATCAGTAAAACGTAACTAAATCTCCCGAGGCATAGATTTGTTGGAATTCACATTGACGGTATTTTTATGTTCCTTTGTGTTTTAAGGGAAATAGGAAATTCTGAGCGGGTGAAGCAGGCAACAAATTCAAATCAAAACAACTTTTCATCCTGCCCTTCGAGTAAAATGTGGCCTAATAAATCAAACTTGCAATCTTTTACCCTTTTCTTTATTTGAAATGTGTGTATGGGGATGTAGGTCAGAGCATTTGGAGTCTTTGCAAATTAAAATTTTCCGATTCCATTCGTGTGAAAATGTTTTATATTAACTCTGTCTTTACTAAAAAAAAATTTATTTATAATGAAACTACGAAAATAGCACTAGGAATTTATGAAGTGAAAATACTTACAAGTGATTTATCGTTAAGTGGTATAGGAACGTTACAATTGCACTTGGTACTCGAGAAAATGGTTTCAATATTTTTTTTTGAAAAATTGAAAATTTGCATTTCATCGATACAAATTATCCAGTTCAAACTAGATTTACTTCACAACATAATCAAATAAGTTTGGTGTAGATTCTAACTCTAGATATTAAAATTCTTAATGTTTTGCACTACATTCTAAAACTGATCACTAGTGTTCAGAAAATTATGCAAAAAGGAAAGTGAGGGAACATTTGTTTATAAATTTCTATGCAATAAAGTTTTTGTATATTTTTGATTATCGACCTTTTATTTACAATTTGTCAGTTTTCAAATATCTTTTTCTTTAGCAAGAAGAACTTTTTAAATGGAAGATAATATACTTTACATAATAATAAACCGCTAATTAAAACTTCCACTTTAAAAATATATGTCGTTCAGAAAGGTTTATCTGAAAATGAAATTAGGGAATTAATGATTGTTAATAATAAATATGATGATTGTTTCATTAAAATGTTAAAAAAACAAATACCCAATCTGAATTAAGTCTATCTAATCTAAATCTATACAAGAAGCACAACAAATAGGAAGATTTCAGTTTGGTGGATTCCAATCAAAAAATTTCGGAGCCAAAATTTTTTTACACAAATATGAAAACAGATTTATCACTTGTATATACGACTTTTACCGTCGTTTTTTATTTTTTTATTTTTCATTAATTAATTATTAGTACAATTAATTTTTCACATAGATTTCAATTGAATTATTTTGCGCCATTGCAGTAATATCTTAAAATAATGGATTTTAAAAATATTTTAAATAGTTATTTGTAAGTAATGTACATGTCCTTAAATTTACTTAGATTTTAATAATCCAATCTACAACTAAACTACTTTCGAGGATTCCACATTTATTTAGAGAATTTTTGGTTCTCATAGTGTCAAGTCCTTCGATAATAAAAATTTGTTTGTATGTATTCGTTAATATCTCTTTTTGCTAGGCTAATTGAACGAGACCAACAGTTTAACGTGGGCTCCGAACCTCGATTGTACTGCTAGTACCTTCTTAGGGGGTTTCACATCCCATGGGAACACAATTCTGGACACATTTTACACACACTTCCTGCGGACAAGCACAACATTGACCAATCAACACACCAAAGTCATTCGCATTTCATAATCGCTGTGGTATGCATATAGTCGGAATATACTAAGTACTCACATTATTTAATCCACTAGAAACAATGCTTAGGTTACAACACACATAAATACAGGTACATTTTACTTTATGTACAGAATATTTACTATTTTAGCGCAGAGAGGGCAGTAGACTTTTGCCAAATCGACACATATTTCATTTAAAAGTGGGATTCGGACGGACTTAAGATTTTATTCGCTAATCCCTTCATAGAAAATTTCATTATTCCCAAGTTATTATTGCATTTAAAGAAATTATTGTAACATCAGTATTTTTACTCATTTACACCATAAGAGGGACATCAAATAAATCATACCTCAGTTAATACTAATCATAATCACTCTAATCCTCGTCATTAGCAAGGAATTAATTACGGTAATTAAGAAATATTCAGGTATTTCTATCAATAATTTGGAAGTAAAAACAAAAGAACTAAAAACAAAAAAAACAAGAGAAATTATTGTAACATCAGTCTTTTTACCCATTTACACCATAAGAGGGACATCAAATAAATGATACTGCAGTTAATACTAATCATAATCACTCTAATCCTCGTCATTAGTTACTTAGTCCTCATCATTGGAATTAATTACGGTAATTAAGAAATATCCAGGTATTTATATCAATAATTTGGAAGTAAAAACAAAAGTGATTTATAATTTTAAAGCGTTGTAGTCACACTAATATTCATATTTAATATTTTATGCAGGTGTATGAAGAAACATGCAAATAATTTTAATACCCCATTAAGTATGCCAAATATGCAAAATATGCACGTTGCATAACTGTCTCTTTTTCTGTTACATATTATCATAATAAATTTGTCTGAACAGTACTTTATCGTACATACTTGCTTTCCTTACATAAATACATTTATAAATATCGACGCCCATCGCAACTTTGAACTCCTGTTTTAATGCACATTTATAAAACTGTAGTTTAACGTTTTCCTATTAATCTTTAAAGCGTCACGTTCAAAATGACCCTCTTTGACATTTAACCAGCTAACCGAAGCTTTATATACTTGAAGAAAGATGTAAGAATTCGAACAGAAATGTGAATTATTAAAGAAATTTTAAAAATCGATAAAATAACAATGAGGGGCGTAAAAGCCGCGAAATTTTAAATGCAAGAATTAACGTCGCAAAGTTCACTTAGGGTCTCGTAGATCGTGGTAAAATTTTAAAATCTCTTAGCAGAGCTTTATACTAACAAATTTTGTCCGTAGATTGACGTAAATTGAGTTAAAATATTAAGAAAGTTTGTCGGAGTAGTTATGAAACTTTAAATATTATGGTAGCTACTAGATCCAAACATTAAAGTGTAGTAAACTTGTGCTGGAGTTAAATTATTGGGGTATTTTATCACAATCTGTTGACATGGTGTTGAATTATATTTATTATGTGTATTAGAATATGCCATCCTTACAAATTGTGCGTTTTTAGTTAAAACAAACAGTCGATTTTAAAAACTAATAACGGAAAGGCCTAATTAAAGTATCCATGTTATGAATTAATTGCAACTGTGATGACGACGATGCTAACTAATATTTGGCCCGTTACCGGGAAAAGAAAATAACCGTAGCGACTTACATACGTATTTAGTTTAAATGAAATAGGATCGATGACTACACCGAAAAGAGTCTTCAGTCATATAACATTCAATCTTTAAGAATAAAACTTTTCAAACTTCTCTCCGATCAATAGCAATTAATATGCTTTAAACGGACGCAATAACTGCCGAGACAAGTTCTTACTCTCTAAACTTTTAATTGAAACAATTTTAAATTATTCGCAAGGAATCAAGGAGGAATACAGAAGACGCCCATTTATCTTCTGTAAATCATTTATTGACGTTTCCTTGGGAGTGTGTTTTCTCTCTTTCTCTCTCACACAAAATCTCTGCCTCTCCCTCTTTCACTTCTAGCGCTTTGCAATCAGGGAGATTCATCTGAAGCAATAAATGTAAATAGAGCCAAATTAAGCGACAGGCAGGGAAACATTTCCTTTAGATTAATTAAATTTATTCGCATAATTAGAAACACAATGAACTCTTTAAAACATTTCAGTCGTTTGTGACGGCAAAAGGCGACGCTTACACTCAGAGAAGGGAATTTGCATTTTAGATCGAAAATAACTGAATTTACATCCCTAAATGACATGCACACATGTATACAATTGGAATGTTTGCACGTTGGGAGAAATCTGAAAGGTTCAGAATTTAGGACGAGGAAAGCGTTGGGAACGTACCGTGTCTGAAAAAATAAGTCCCATTATATATGTCAAAATCGAGAGTAACAAATGACATGACACATTAAAAAGGATTGGTATGCAAGTACACTCAAAATTATGTCTGATCATCCCATCAAGAGCGCCATGTTCCACAGAAACGTTAACATTTCCTTTTTCAATTTATTACTCGACTGACCATTTCCTTAAAGGACATTCAAAGGTTTCCAGTTCAATTAGGTAAGTGTTAAATCAGGACGATTTATCCATACGCGTATACCGCGAATATTAACATCTTTTTTGCCTTTAGTGCAATCACAATCGGGTTTGGTAGCGTGGAAAATCGATGAGCTACGGCCATTTGCTTCCTTGTTGCGTGCTTCTCAGTTACCTCTACCGTAATGAGTATACACAGTGTGTAATGCGAATGAGGATTAATGTCAAATGGATATACAATACAAACGACTTGGAGCATGCAAACTTCGGAATGACAAATTGACAGCGACTTGGGACGTGGCCGTTGGAAAACGTGGAAACGACAATCCTATTTACAAATTAAAGTCCTGAACGAAGTGTTGGTGAACACGTGGTGAAATGATGATTCATTTCATTGTGACGTCCCCTTTTTTAAAAATTATAGAAACATCTTATGAAACTGCATCTACTTTTGCGAATGAAGCATGTTGTCAGAAGTGAATACGTTACGTTCAGTATATTTAGTCGTATGTTGTTGAAAACCTAGCTTACTTATTAATTATGCTTTATTCCTGCACCAAAATAATTATAGGTACACAAGTACATGAATATTGCATTTCAAGCAATCAATTCATTTTTTACTCCTATTCTGCACTACATGAAACATTAATTATCAGCTCTATTAATCATCTGATTGTTACCTCTTGATGGCGTATAGTAGTAGTCTGTAATTCGAGCCTGAGGAATACAGGTATTATTGTATGTAGGATGATTATTCCATTCAATGAGCTTTAACCATTAAGTTAATATCTTTATTTGACAGTCAGGTGAAGTTCTAGATTTGTTTTCTAAATGCTTGAGAAGAAGTTGTATTTTTAATGTCGACTTAATTAATAAATTATCGATGGGTATCTGGTCCGATTTGGAAGAAAATCGAATCATTAAATTGTAATTTCTATAGTTTTCAATTAGATATTGTCACATAATAGTCTCAGTGAAACATAATGATTATGAAGGATTTGACTTGTTTTAGATGAAGTTTGAATTCACCTGGAACGGTAGTTTTCAAAATATTAAAATTTTTCGGAAGAAAGAGAAAAGTGTTTTCCAAAATATTTCAACTGGGAGAAAAAGAATTTTAGGTATTCCTTTTCAAATTGTGAAAGGATAAAATTGGCCCAATTTTGAAAAATAACGTTAAGAAATTATTAACCTGCTTTTTTATGCCGAAAAACAAAATTTTCATTCTAGCCAATTTAACAAAAAAATATTTCAAATGAAATGATAGGCATTAGGCAAATAGGTCAAGATGACACATTTGAAATAACCACCAGAGCTTTTTTTGGAGAAACATAAAATAAATTAAGCATTCTTAAGCCATATGAACCCTTTAAGGGCAATTTCAGAAAAATACTATTTAAATAAAAGTTATCGACATGAAACATGCAAATTAAGCTGCGAAAGTTGAAATACGAAGTTAAATATAGCCGTTTAGAAAAACATTGAGAAAAATTTATTCAAGGGCAATGTGAATTCCAGGACGGTTTTAGATTCAAAAATTTTTAAAGAGGGATTATCGGTATTAAAAAGTTATGTCAAAACAACGGAATATAAAATAAATCTCTAAGACAGTTTCAAGACAATTAAGAATATCTGAAAATACTCCTATACTGTTCAACCCATAACAATGAGATTGGCATAGATGGATATTTCAGCATGGAGGATATTTTCGTGGTGTGAACGTTATTTTAATTTGCCATCAGATGGCGCTGCAGCGTATCAACTTTTATATCGTTCAACAGATCGTCATTTAATTTATTAAAAATGGGTATTAGAATAATGAAAATTTTCCAATAGTTGACTGTTCATATGTAAGTCGAAAGCGAGTGACTCAATTATTTTCTTTCTTTGAATGGTGTTGTAATCCACGCCAAGTACTATTTATATTTAGGAAAATCAATCCTAATTCTTTAATTATATAATTCTAATATATATATATAATAAGAGCTAACGCTAACGAAGCTACGAGAGAAAACAGCTAGTAGGTATATAAAATGACTATGAATATGTTATGCGACTCTATTTAATCTCTTTTTAATATAGCAGTAGCATGTAAAATAGTGAGATTTCCTGAACGATGGAGAAAGCCGATTTTGAAAATGCCATAGTATATATTGTTACAATAGAATGAAGGTGTTGTAAGGATGAAATTTCTTAACTTTTGGTATCACATCATTTCATTTAACATAGAAAGTTTGAAGGTCTAAAATCCAACTGATTTCGTAAAAATCACTCGAGACCAACATTTCTTCACAAAAAAAAGATTTTATGATAATTGCGATGAGAAGTTGATATGGTTGGTGAAATGGTCTTGAGCTCTATGAATAAGTTAGAAAGCGCTAGGATCTGAAGATTTTAAAATGTATCAATGGTCAAAAATGTTATTAACAATTTTAGACTTTTCAGTTAGAAAACACTTTACATCTTTGAAACCAGCTGGAATGAACGACAACTGTAATAAAAGATTTGACTAATCTTTACAAAAATCTGAGTGGCATAAAAGTCACTTGCGAAATATTTATGAATATACGGGTGTTTGAGGTAAAGCCTTACATTTTCCAATAAGTATGACCTGACGACGAATTTTTAAATCAGAAAAGACTTTGCAAGCCTAAAGTTTGTATGAATTCGAAAAGTGTTGCTTGGAAAAGTACAACGTAGTTACGTTTTATCGCCAGAGCATCGCTGGAAAATTCCCTGCGAATTGGACGAAAAAATAAATATCCCCCCATTAAACTGTCACATATTTATCCTCCCTTCCACACTTCCGAAAAAGGAACCGTCCCGAAAGTTGATTCGGAACACAGCAAACGTAATTACGACGGCAGTCGGAAATTCAACTACGGCATTCCCATTCCGCCCGACTAAAGTATTAAATAACAATTTCGACAAAAGCAAATAAAGAACCTCATCAAAGTCGTCTTACCATTCGGTCTTCGGAAGCCTCTCGAATTCATTATAACCGGCATAATACCTTCCCAGTGTGGCCCGTAATTAAAATCGGCTCGAGTATGTCTGGTAATTCCTGAAAAACGATTTTATTCCTGCAGGATCTCGGAGTCTGGTTCCCTGAAACTTTCTGATAACCGATTCGTCTGTCTGCCCGTATTCCGCTTTGTACGAGTTTGTATCCTAATATAAAATATGGTCTAGCCTCATAACAAAGTTTTATTTCTTTGTGGGGTTTGCCCCGAAGATGCCGTAAAGGATATTGATAAATTTTGCGAAGACGCCTTCGCTCTATACGCAATTCCGTCGAGATTGTTCCTTCCCCATTAATAAAACTTTTTTAGGTGGACGTGATCGGTATGTAAATCTGTTAATTAAGGGTATCAGAGACTAATGTTTGGTATATTTTATTTTCTATGGTGAACATAGCATATTATTTTGGACGTCCATTGGCTAACCAAATATCGCACAATTTTTGACATTCAATTTAAATTGATTGTTTTGAAGTTGAAAGAGCATTAAAATAAAAAATATACCATACGTGGCATTAAAAACAAATCAAATTCTTAATAAACAGTGATGAGTTTAATTTCATTATTTTACTAGCCTATCATAAGCATTCACCAAACACATAAAACACAACTCTATTAAGGCTTTGTTCAATTTAAACAACTGACATTTCATTTCGTTTCTATTAGTTAATTAATACACTGATTGCAATATGTCCAATTAAAAACTTTGAAGTTTGAAGGGGGTCAAAAACTAATTCCAAATTGCGTAAATATTTTGTCAATATAATTTAAAATTATCCTATCGATGACATTATCGGATTATTAGCTAATACGTTCTGACTGATTTATACAGTCGAACACTCCGATTCCATCCTGTTCATTGATTTCATAATCTGAATCCATTAGGGGTTATTCGTCATTACGAGTTTTCTACGAAACATTAATTATGTAAGACATTTCAACGTTAATTGACCTCACTAAAAGGAAAAAGTCGTGCCATTAAATAATGTTTAAACCAACAAACAAGGATAAAAAGCTTAGTAATGTAAATGTAAAGAAAATATTTACAATTAGATCGAGGTTTCTGGGGTCTTGAATCATAGAAGCCAGTCAATAAAATAGATTCGGCTTATATTACCTTTAAGCTTTTTTTAAATGACTTTTCAATATGTTGCAATCCACTGATCGTAACAAATTAAATCTTAACAAAAGGGACCAAGCTAACCTCTCTAATGTTCCATGAGAAAGAATCTCTTTGCCGTAAATATTTTTTTTTGATTATAACAATTAAAAAAACCTTTTTTTGCTTTTAAAAACATTTCAATATTTTGAAATTGTTTTCATAACAATGTTCAAAAATTAGATTTCTTAGGACAAAAATATTGGTGACGGCGATTTTCCAAAATGTGGTGGAAAATAAATTTCCAAAATTTGGTGGAAAATAAGTTACCAAAATATCACAAACGGAATAACTTCCTAGTGCCAAAAGTGAAACACCAACGTTCCTACAGCGTACTTTCTTAGATATGTAGTATTTTAAAACATCTTTTTTCTTTCGCCTGTGAAAAATCTCAATATTCCGAAAACTACTGAACCTACTAAACTAGCATTTATGCAGAAGGATAAAAATGCCCCCAGCCACTTACCATGCCATTTTTGTTACAAAATCTAAGAAATAGATTTCTCGGGTATGAACAGCTTTCGATTTATACTTTCTAAGGGGATTTAAACGTTTCTAAATATGGTGGATCTTAGAACGAAAGAAAATAACTTACCAACTCCACAAGTGAAATAATTTCTTTTGAACGACCCTTATTTTCATAGTCGTATTATTTTGAAATGAATTTTTTCGTTCAGTGAAACAAATTCTCAATATTTCGAAAACTACCTATCCTAGCAAGCCGACACTAATTCACAGATTTTAAAGTCATCCCATGAACGTGCCATGCAAGTTGAATGTTTTATAATTGTAGTCTCCGAAAGTCTGGTGATTATATATTTGCAAAATTCCAAAACTAAACAAAAGTTACATGGCGAAATAACCTTCACACAACAATACTGATAGAATTTTTTTCCCTGTAACCGCTACCAGTGATTAATGTAATAAGAATAATTTTCTTTTTCAAACAATCAGTTCAAAAATTAGACTATTTTGGACGATAGGTGGAGGTACTGGAATTGTGAATTTTTCCAAAATATAATGAATTCCAAAAGCAAACGAGTGGAAGTAACTAATACTATGAAAAACCTTTCCTTATAGTTTTTAAAGGGACTCAATATTCCTAAAACTACTGAATCTAGTAAACTGATACAGAGATTAAAGTCATTTTACTACTATGCAATACGATTTTCATTACAAATTTCGAAAAACATATTTTACGCTCGGGATAGAAATTTGCGATGTAGACGGTTTCTACAATTTTACTATGAATACTAGCAAGGCGACTTATGACAACAATCTTCTTAGGATTTCTAATATTTTCAGAACAAATGAAAATAAAGCGACCTATCACAACGACTCAAAAAGACAAATTTAAATAAAAAGCTCAAAAAAGTAGTAGCTTACTGGAATCTCAAGTTCAGGCAAAATTGGCAGGCACTAGGTAAATACGTGGGTATCCGTTCTTTGGTTATCAGTTTCCGAGTTGTTTTCCGAGTAGGAAAAAAACCTATTTTTCTTTTATTTTCGATAACACCTGGAGTTCAAATGATAGCGGATTTAGTGAATGGAAGCTTAATCACATGGCCAATCACATCATACTTGTGATGTGATTTTTACAACAAAATCCAAAATTTAATTTTCTGAAGCGAAATGGAGATTTTTAATTTTTTTTCTAACATTGGGCGAATATTTGATTTTCAGAATTCTTAAGGAAAAAAGACCTGACTTCCCCATCCTACAGTAAAGGACTATTTTTTTCTAGGTTATAGCACAAAATCTAGGAACAAAAAAGTTTGTTCTTAAATAAATTAACATAATTTCTTCGATCAGTAAATTGAGATATTATTTCACCCCCTTCTATAACTTATCATTTTTACCGCAGCTAGAAACGTTATATGTTCAAGAAAATTTCGCTAATGTTGATGGACATCATTTCATACAATTTTTATATTGTCGAGTTAAATTTTTCTAGCAACTGTTTGACATTAAACACGAAGTAAATCATTATGAATATTACCACATAATACCACATAACTTTTCATTTTGTGAACGTATGCTTTTTCTCTTTCATTTCAGGTAAGAGATACCTCCACATAATGGAATTTAAGGTAATGTTCACATAGAAAGCTTCCGCCTATATCTCAGAAGCAAACGTTGGTATTTTCCGTCCGCTCTAAAACGTTCCACCCGTAGCATCCGGTTACGTATCACGACTCTAAAGGTAGGTTCCTACCATATGTCACTATAAGTCTTTACCCAATAAGTGTCTGCCTTATAACATCTGAAATTACGAGTAAAATTTGGGTTGAGACGCTCGCAAAACGAATTAATTACATCGCCCCATTTACCGAAAACGTATGCGACATAATTCCGGCAAACATACAGAAATAATTGCGGATATTATTAATTCCGGAATAGTCGTTGTTACTTAACCGTTCCCGAATACTAAACACCTGCATCGTTCTCATATTTCATGGTTGCCTAGGACTCATTAAGCAGGCAAAATCTCCTCCTGCATCCGTGAAGTAATGCACGCAGGTATATTAATATTACACATACACTAGGTAACGATATTCGTGTAGTACGAATTCGCGGAATTAGTGCCTACGAACATAGTCCGGAATTACGGAGCATTTAAATGTTGAATTATGGTTTTAAGGAATAATTTTAAACAGCCAGCGTTACAAATTTCATATGGAAATCGTCGCGGTCTCGTAAAATCCCACGAATGCAATTTGAAGAAAGATCATGATGATAACATTTTAACAGGTTTGCCGCAAACCAGTTTTAAACAGTTACTTGTGTTTGTATTGTACTTTCAATTCGTAGAATGAAACCCTTGGATGATGAAAGAAGACCCAATCAAATAATCACTTTCACATCTAATCACACGTAAGGCTATAGCATCCTTTTGTAATCACATTGTGAAGGTTAATAAACAATTCACGCATATTAGAATTTGCATTGCAAATTACTTCTAATATAAACAACAATACTTTTTAAGTAATTTTAAGTACTATCAGCTAATGTAAATTGTTAGTGTAAATTATTGATAAGTTCGGATATAATACCAAACATATAAAGTTGAATGCCATATCGCTAAAAGTCGTCTTATATCCTTTGACGACTCCTCCATAGTCATATTTTAGTAGTAATTCCCCTCTCTTGCGACTCCAGACATTTTTATGGTCATAAAACTGAATTTCTTTGCTTTCGAAGCTGATCTAGTTAGTTAAGAGTCCACACATGTCAAATTAAAAATTAGAAAAGTAAATGAAGGAAACTTACAAGTTCCATTCGTTAAGACTAATTTGGGGAAATATTTAATAAGGCGATTGTATACGCATATGTAATGTACATAGTAAGAAAATAGGGAAATTAATAGAACTTTAAACGGCAAGGACCCTCAATGTATGTATCAAGATGAAAGTAGAGAGAAAAACTTTGGCGACTCGTGTGAAAATTTGTAACAGACTTTCTAATAAAGGTCATTCGTTTCAGCTTCCGCCATCATCAGTCCTAATAATAGAATAGAATGATTCTAGTCATAATTATTTAGGCAAAAGTAGTCGAGCCCTGACTTTTTAAAAATGCACTTACTCCTTTTGCTTGCTTGATTATTTCAATTTGCTGTGTTAGTCAGGGATTTAAATTTTATAAACTTGAAACCCAAATATTTACATTTTCTATTATCTTCGCCCTATAATTTTCAGAGCTAGAATTGTTTTTCGTGAATATGTACGACAAGAAGGAAATAGTCGGTTTTATTGAGCTTTTCAACAAGCTTCGTTAACTTATTGCAAAGATGTATCCTCCTCCATTCAGTGTCAGATACAAGTTCAGCAATTTCACTTTCCATGATACAGTAATTAACTTCAGTAATATAATGCTAACAACCACAAAAGTTGTTGTTTTGAGTAAAGATCTAAAATTTAATATTCAAAGGTTTCAAACGAAACACATCCTAATTTAGAAACTTTATCTGTAGAATCAGAACTCATACAATCCTTAAAGCATATCAACTGTTCTGAATTGTCGGCAGATAATAATATCTTACAGAAACATACGTTATGTGCTAATACTCCTTTAAACACGTTTAGACCGTCGTGTTTGAATATGTTAATGAATGAAATTTAATCAGGGGAATTAGTGGTTTCCAAAGGGAATAGAGTAGTAATATTAGGTAGAAGTATTTGAATTGGTAGAGTAAATACCATTTTAAACAGTGATTCTTTTCACTTTTCCAGAAGTTTTCAGAAACTTATAGATCTGTCTAAAGCGATGGATTTCACTAATTTCTTAGATTTAAATATGAATCCGACTACTCCGAGAAATTATTGTTTATATGAAAATCATAAATTAGGCTGCCCCATTAGATCAGTGATCTCTTTGAATAATTCTCCAATTCATAAACTATCCCCTTACGGACGGATTTAAGGAACTCATATTCTATTAAAAACTTCACTGAGTTGGTAAATAAACTGTGACATATCTGCGATAATAAAGACGCGATAGATGTTGTTAATTTGTTCCTTAAAATCCCTCATGTTAATATTGTATATAAATACGCATCATTCATCTCTACGACGTAGCGCCTTGCGGCTATCCCAAGGAACCAGATAAAGATTATGCTAATATGGGCATTATAATCGACGTTCGGCCTATTGTTGAGCGCTAACCGCTTATAAGGGTAGGTTTGGAAAATTTAAGTTGGCGGAAGTTTTGTCAATATACGAACAATCAACCGTTAGTTTATGTACTTTAGTAATGAGAGTAATTTAAGTTACTCCCATTAATACTAAAATTCTAAAATTAATTTTTGAAAATGAATACTAAAAAGGTTAATTGAATTTTATTTTTTATTCCAAATAATATAAGAAACATTTCGCTTATTTTCAAAATAATCATTGCTTATAAAATTTATCATTAGAGAACACACAATCGTCCCATTATTTACCTTGGTGAATCGGTAATGAATTTATCTTCTTCTTTCTCAAACATTTGAACCCTAACTCTCTCAAGCTGAAGAAATGTTTCAACATGTTGCCCCTTGAAAGCCATATTTCTTCTTTAACTAAAACTTTGACTTGACGTCTACGAAGAGTATTTGCACATATATAATTTATGCAACGTGATACTGGATCTATAATATCTTCCAACTTCACGTCTTGTGTACACCAGACTTCTTGGTGGGTAATGTAATGATATGAAAATAGTACTCGACCCAAGACATTCTTTAACAGTGCTGGGGAACTACTGTTTCTACCAGTCATTGCAGGTGCACCATCAGTGCAAATCCAAAGTGCAGTGTAAACCAATTTCTTCAATGCAATATTTAATTTTCAAAAACATATTGTTTCCTTGGGTTGTAGTTTCCAGCAGAAGGAATTCTAGTAAATTTTGCAATACATTTCAATGTTAAACAGCACATCGCACAAAAATAGATTATTGAGATCTACTTGTTAAATCGCAAGTTTCATATAAGGTCAGTACCCAGTATTTGCAGTTTTGTTATGATTCCTTAAATTTGACCGCTGCTATCAATTGCCGTCGTAAACAGTGAGAGTGAAACACTGACTGCTTTACTGTTAACGTTTATACCATCACAATTTTGTGCAAAGGTTATCAAAGCCTCTCACAATTTCTTCATCTGAAAAAGATTTGTTCTTTTTTGCTAAAAGCAAAGAAACATCATAAGATATTTTGACCGTGAATTTAAGCTCGTCATGCCGTTTAATGAAAATACTCTTTGGTTGAATAGTCCGTTTATTTTTGTTAAAAAAATCTTTTCTGATAGCACTAACAACAGCGTACACTTTTTTAAGCCATTGTAATTTTGCTGATAATGGCTTTCTAGATTTTATTTTATTGCAAGAGCTACTGTGGTGAGGCAAAGCAAGATTTATGCGCGTGGCTTTCAATAAAATAATATTAATTTTTCATTCATCATAAAAGACACAGTAGGACTCCATTTCAACGAACTTGGTTTACTGCGAGCTATACTGAAAAAAAAAACAAGTTTTTCTTCTTTTTCTTTCAGAATAGGTAGTTAATATGAAAACTTAAATTAACTAATAATGAACAACATACCTTTGAATGTTAACGTAAAATGTCAAATATTTGGTCTAGTTACTCATCATTAAAATCAGAAGTTGAAAGTTACTTTTGAAGATAATAAAATAATAGGTAATCCAAGCACGCGCGTCCAGTACCCTCTTATGTTTCTCGATGGATACTGAGATGATTACGATTAGGTCTTTCAGCGGCACGCAACCCCTTTTAACTTGGCGGGAACTTTCAAACTTACTTACACGGGCCATTTAAAATTCGGCTCGATAACATCAATAGCAATAAAATTTACATAAATCTTGGGAAGTCATAAGTCGATGCTAACCTAGTATGGGTCTCCATGACGAATTCGCAAATTATCCCATCTCCGCGATTTTTCATAATGTATTTTACGATCGCACCGTAGTTATAGAAGCTGGATCATTAGATTCCCATTGTATTTGGGAGACCACGTTTCCCACCTTCCCAAAATGCATATGGTACATTCTGATTCATTTTGATTGCACTAAATAAGTTGGAAGCACATAGAAAACTGTGTTATTATTAATTTAGGAAAAGTTAATCTTCAGAAGCTGTGTTTCTAGTAGAGTTGATATTAAAAATCGATAGGCAAGCCTTAAGGACATAGATATTATTGGTTTTTTTTTTTTGGTCAATCACAATCCTTCAGAGAAAACAAGATGCTACTATAGATCTTTGCTTCACACCCTACATTTTCAATATCTTTTCAGAAATATATGTTAGAGACATTAGAAGTTGTAATTGATTCGAATGTAAACAGATCTTTAAATAATGAGAAGAATCCATATGCAAGACCACTTATCTCTTTGGCCTCTAATAGAATAAAAGTATAATCCGTTTTTGTTGCACTGGAAATAATAAAATTCAATTTAATACCACTCATAACTGAAGATAGCTCGAAGGTATATAAATTCAAGCTTCTAAATTCAACAAAAGAGTAATTAAAACACCAATTGATTTTTCCCAATTACAAATTTTGTTATTTGAGGTTACAAAATGTATCCGTAATTCCATAACGGTATTGTTGCGAATTTGCAATTAAAGCTAAACTGAAATTGTGCACACGTAATGAACATTTTAAAGGCGAAATTGAATAACGAATTTAAACACGATTAATTTGAACACAGATAGCCCACACAAATGATGTTATAATGTTATATTATTTCACCATTCCGTCGAAACGATCGTCAGGAATTTCCCGACAGGGGTGGTATAATGAAGGGGACACTCCCCACCTGCCGTTGGGGGATCCAATTTGAACATTGCACTACGAAATTACCACGAACAACACTCATTGCCTCGTTCCTTCGTAAACACTCAAACGCCCCAATTGGGATGAGTAACTCTGGTTTCGTTCTCCCCGTGTACTCCCCCGACCCTTTGAGAAATAAAACACTGCGCCTCCGGGCTCCGGGAATGTGCCTTACTTTGTGGAACACCTCCGCTCGTCTTTGCAACGCCACGTTTTCACTTCGTTCGCTTTTTACCTTATTTATTTTCTCTTAATCATACAATGCAACGGCCGTCTCGCCTCGCGAGGGAAACGGCTCGGTTACTCTCTTTCGATGGTTTCTTTTTATCTGTCGACCGTCTCCCTCGTTGGTGTGGATCCCTTTTTGCGACAGTAACCGGATCCTTGTCGGCTGAAATCCTTTTAAAGATTTTTTCCGTTCCACTAATAATGACGGTTCCAATGTCAGACCTTTCAGTCAGCCAGACGAAGCAGTGAAAAACTAAATGAATGAAAATCAGTAAATATTGGTTTCAGACTTTTACTTAGCATTAAGTAAACAAGAAATTTTATCGATAGCTATCGGTTTATGAAAAACACCTTGTTGGTATGCTTGAGGTCATAAAAGACTTTACAATATATTTTACGTTTCTAATAGCTAATTGTAAAAAATACTTCTTAACAAGTACAATACCTTTGACAAAATTTTTTGTCCTAGTTCAGCTTTTAAAGGAATACATCTTCTATTTGGAGAAATTGAATATAAACATAATTAGTAAGTAGATTACAACGATTATATGAAGTATGTTCTGTGGGTAGTTAATGAATTTATGAGTAAATGAATGAACTAATTGTTTTTAAATGAAATTATTATTATTTTAAATTTATGGGACATTAAAAATTTGTCAAAACAATTAAATTTTTGAGAATGAATGAAATGCAAACTAGTCGAGCAATCTAACTTTTAACTCTCAATCAGATCCACAATGACAACCCTCTCATTTCTCTTTAAAAAAATTTATTTCCATCACGTCTCCGTAAGCCCCCAATGGCTTATTTTCCCGAATTTCCCCTCTTCTTTTTTATTTAGTTATCGATGATTTCACGTCATCCCTACCCGGAATCGAAGGACGATACAAAACAAAATCAGATAGGGCGCCATCCTCCCCGTCCTCCCCTAAAACCCAGAATTTCCGAAATAAATATATTTTTAGCGCCCGTTTTATCCCACGTCTCCGAGTAGCGGATACACCGAAAAAAATTGTTTATTTAACAGGATGAGTGTGTTTTGTGTAGCGATGAAGTGTCAAATTAAACAAAAATGGGCAATTATTTCTGTGAAGAACCATTGTCGTATTTTTTGAGAAACTTGGAATTTTTGGGAATTTCCAAACCCTATTGCGTATTCCTGATATTTAGCAGACTTTTTCTGGTTTTTGGTTTAAAAGGTAGAATATGGGTATTATTCGTCCTTTAATTTAGAATTGTGACAGTTGACTGCATCACTGTCACTGACTCGCAAAATTCCCCTTTTCTGAGTAAAAGTACTAATTCAGTGATGATCCATTCACGTTCTTAGAAAAACTAGTGTGTCTACTGTGAAATATACTGCAAACAGTTTAGAAATAGACAAATCAAGGAATGTAACAAATTAAATGCAACTGAATAAAAGTCTAAAAGTATCTAGAATTTCAAAAGCTTTTTGCAAGTTAAATCATCCAGGGGTCCAGAAAGTGTAAGGAACCAAAAAGACCTTATACAACCATTTAACATTGAATGGACAAAATTCTGGAAACATGCTGACACTCAAAAGGCGTCAAGCAGTGTATATCCACATTGTCACGTTACAGATTGGAAAAAGAGATTCTACAATCATTTTATTTGATCCGAAACTACTAAACACCTGTCAGTCTGGGAGTGTTTTAAAGACTAGCCATATGAGTATTACTAAGATTCAAACTTAAATGTGATTGCACAGCCATTTGAGTGTGACTCAACTCAATTCTAAAATAATTCACACGTGCAGATCAATTTGGGTCCTTTTGCAGTCTGGACTGTAGAAAATTCTGAACCCATGACGATGTTGAAAATATATTGCACAGTGCACATTTCGATTTTGACACATCAGATTTGAATGAATCTATTTGACTCAAATTTTGAAACACTTTCATTCAGAACCATGCGGAGGTCTGGAGGATTTTAGAAATCGGGATAACATTCAGAACGGTTTGACATTGACTGGAGGAAATTCTGGAACCAGAGGATGTATAGTGTAAATTCAAATGACCTGGAAAACTATCGAACGATATTCACATCAGAATTTGCAGGCATGAATACGGCATTTGAATATAACTGAACAAAATTCTAGAAACAATTATAAAGAATCCCTAAGATCCTCCAAGAACATCGATTGCGGCATTATATTTTTTTGTACAAAGAACGAAACCTCTCCCCTCAATCTAAACAAGGCTTATGTTGAATAAATCACGTGTTTTTCCCGGTGTAGGCAGGGACGGTTCTCCCGTTCTGAGATAGCGAGACCCCTCCATTCATTAATGAGGGCACTGAAGGATATCTGATATTGGAAGCTCGGGGGTCAAGGGTAGCCGAGGAGGGGGAGGAAGAGGAAGCTCGTTTGCCTGGGTTAAATAAATCTTTTTGATACGAATGGTAGTGAGCAAATTAAGGAAGGATTAATCCATATTTCTTGAAGGTGGAAGGAGGGAGGGTTTGATAAATCCTCGATGGGGCGAAACAGCGCTGTCTTTCGCAGTTCTCCACTTGAAATATGTCGACAGATCTGTTTTTATCTTCGCGGGATACTTTTGCCGAGTGTGTGCCACTAAAAACATAACATTACGTGAGATGACGAGCAGTAAAGAAATTCTTTTTGCGGATGGTTGCTCGATCGACATATCGCTTTGTCGGGAAAACGTGTGCAATCCTATTTCGATTATATTGAGATTTTACTAGAAAAGTTGTCGATCCTGAATAATTGCTGAACATTTTAACATTTCAAAAATTGGGTATAGAAAGGGCTGATTAGCTAAGTGACTGTTATCCGTTTGTTTGCGGTTGAAAACTCGCGACCCTAATTATAAATGCAAATCCCCGAAAGGTTGCGTAATGTTCGCCCAAAAAATTTCCCGATAATAAACAAATTTAAATAGGAATTTTATGTTGTGGAACTTACTTTTTTTGGTTCACCAAGTATTAAACACGATTTAATTATTACTTTAAATATCAATAAGGATTATTAGTTTGGAGTAATAATATAATTAATCGATTATTTTATTAAAGTGTTTAATTACTTAAGTACATAAAACATTGCCCTGTGCCCGATTTGGGAAGCTGAACTGAAACTTTTCAGTCGCAAATAATAGAACACATATATTGAAATTAATGGAGCATAATGACCGTTATCTTTTTTTCTTTTATTGTTTACAGGAACTGTCATTTTCATGGAAATATAATTATTCTACTACCTACCACAATGTGTCATCTATATTTTATATATATCTATATACTGATCATCTGACATTAAACGTCCATTTCACAAAATTCCTCGTCATGCGAATCAGATGAGCCTTCGGTTTCTTTCGAAATAACTACAGGTTCCACAGTTTCGCCTATTAATTGATCAAGATCCCACGTATTTTATTCTTCTATTATTACATGGTCTACAGCATTTTCTCAATTTGCGCTGGTCATTTTGGACAAAGATGCTAGGAGAAGCTCACGTACATCATGCAATTTAAAAGCAGTGTTGTTTCTAGCGACATTTCCTTTTATTTGAGCCCATATGAGCTCGATAGGGATCAGTTTCCAATGGTATGGAGGTAATCGTAGTGTAATTTTTTCTTTTTCTTTAGCCATTTCATCAACAACGCACTTTCTGAAGTTTGTTGTATGTTGCCTCGAAATAATTAAGTTATATTTTTACTTCTTATCATCGTCGCCTTGAATTGCATGTAAAACTTTGTTTATTATTGGTGTCTCTTTATTGAAATGAAAAGAGTGAACTTTCCTTCGTATGGAGGTCCTATCAAAATCATCGATTTCTAGTGGAATCCTTCCAGCGGGCTGTTTTGCAGCACTAATATCTCTATATTTCCTCTGCCATAAAAACCTGTAAATTGTTGATTCACTAACTCCCGTCATATTGGAACATGTAGAAACTATCTCACGAACTAAACTCGATGGTTTTTAAGTGCGTCGTACACATTGAGAACTATACTTTTGTCTTAGAGGGTATGGCTACACTTGTATTGGGCTTAAGTGGTGTGAAGTGTAAAATCGATGACATTTTAATAAACATTACTCAAAGTCACAAACATTTTAAACAAAATTCGTCTCTCCTCATTTTTATAGGTCCTACGCATCCATCCATAAAATCATTTTAAACAATCCTCGAATTCCTTCCAATGACAAATTATTACTGGCAAATAATGAACCTGCATGAATGAAGGTACGTTCACCTTTTCCGCCAATAATCTCCGTTAGTACGTACGTTTCTATTATTCACGACGGCACTTTGCACTTGTTTTTGACATGATTATTTAGCTTTAAATCATATACCTACACAACAATATACACTCATAAGTTGTTATGCTGCTCAATTCCCATGTTACACTTTGGTAAGTTATGTAATGCCTATGATTTGTCATCATTTTATTGTTGGGACCCATAATTTCAGCAGTCAGCTACAAACGAACGAAGTATAGATATGATTTAGGATTCTACCTTCTTCAATTTTAAATATCAATTGTTTTAGAATAATAATATTATGAGAAGAATTAAATTCGATGTCACTGTCTTGTCTTCAGCCTTGTGTGCCTTACCAGTTTTAATCCAAAAAAAATTGTTCCTTTAACTATGGAAATGTTACGTTTACCTCTAAACTGTACTAGTGGGCTAACCTATCTTCTTTATTTTCTTGAGTGCACAATTGAGAAACGGTATCTATAAGAGTCATGGTTGAAGCGCATTCGCCAAACTTTTACTAATCTTTTTAAAATTAATGATCTGTCATACTAACGCGAATAACTAATTCTACGTCACGCGTCGACGGAAATCCTCCAATTTTATTTCAACTATAAAATCGTATGTGTTAGTAGCATAAAATTAGAATGGTGTTACATCAAATGGTAACGTAAGCAGAATTCATAAAGTACCTATCGGTTTTATCGAAACTGGCGTCCGCAAACACTACCCTGTTTACATAACTACAAAACGTATTAAACTTCACAGAACCATGCCTCCGTTAATTATAACTGTTTTAGTTTCATTAGGATTTGGCACGCATCCGGCAATGGAAAACGAAATCTTGCCTGTGAATCTATGCAATTTGTTGATTTGCAGCGCATTTTGCATACATTAGTGACAGTTGCCGTGCCTCTATAAAATCGGATCCATTTGTCCGTACCTTTCTGGAGTAACGGATATAAGGTGCGGGCACGAAGAAGTAATTCATCTATATGGATTTTTGTCGAAAGTGCGATTGTCATATTGTCTTTCAAATGTGTTGTGTATATCATAAAACTAGCTTAAAATAACTTTATATTTCATCGGTAAATTGTAAATTATTATGCAGGAATACTCCGGCGAGATATATAAAAATTTATATTTGGATGGATATTTGGATGGATAGTCGAGCTGATTTTTAATTCAGTGGCTTAAAAATATCAAAGGAAATTATAATTTCACTACCCGTCAGTTCAAACAGGTGAACGTATTTTTTTATTAAATAAACAGCGAAGCAAACTAGAAAAATTTCAACTATCAACTTTTCGCTCAGATAGCCGGAAAACTATTCAATTCGGGGAAAAGTTAACAAGGAGAAAAACTTTCATAACTGTATCTTACAGTTGGCACATATGCGCTGTTTATCGTAAACTTCATTTTTGTCATTGCAAAAATTGTAAAATTTAGGAATAAATGGCAAAAAAATCAATTTCTTAGTAGTTTTTATTTGAATAATTTTAATATATATCAGACCATCATACTTAATTATTTATTTAAAAAAAAACTTATTATGGTAAATTACCGTGAATAACTGCAGCAATACCGGTTCGATATACTTTGCACTATATTTTGCAATCCAGGTACGTTGGAAACGTATTTTTCCATATTTTTGCTCTTTTTACAATGAAAAATGAATTTTGCAAACAAACAGCTGTACGAAGTGTACAGTTCAATTATGAAACATTCCATCCTTTTCAACTTTTCTCAAAAGTTAATAGTTTTCAAAAGCAAAAACGAGAATTTTTCAACAACATTTTTCAATTTGTTTAATAAAGAGATACGCTCACCTTTTTGAACTGATGCATAGTAAAACTATCATTTCCGCTCTCATTTTTGAGTCTTTGAAATAAAATCAACTTGGGTAAAGCAATAAATTGTTTGAGGAAATAGTTTTTCTTTTGTTATCTTTATCAAAATATCTTGACTTGAAATATATGTCTTGACTTGATTAGAAAGAAATTTTTGTACCTTTAAACGTTATTTATATAAAATATGTACTCAACTTTCTTGGTTATTAATGAATTGAATGGGAGCAAGGGAAGAAAACTTTCCTTTGCTAGATGTTTAAGTGTTGCTGACTATGTTGACTATTATGAAAAGTCGTTAGATATTTTTATCTAATTAATAATTACTAATTAATTAGGAACCTAATTAATAATCATAATTTATTGTCACGACCAAGAGATGGCGGTTCTAAGAAATGGTGTCACCAAAGATGTAAAAGACTTATAGATATATATACGGAAATAATATTGTGTATCGCAGCAAAAACCAAGGATATATATATGATGTATAATTCAATAAAACATAAATGAATTACATTTTGTCTAGTTTCTATTTGATAACCAAAAATCGCTTTTGAAAATCTGGAGTTTATCTATTATAAATACCAGTACATACAGATACAACGACAGACATAAATGCAAAATGCTCATTTACAAGTCTACTTTGACTCAGTGATGTAAATCATAGGGAAAAACTGCTGCATGATTTTGTCAGAAGTGAAAGCCAATGTTGCCTCAATGTATTTTTCAGAAGCCACTGCAATGGATGTTGACCTACAATAACCCCTAACTTTAGTTTAAAAACGAAATCGACTATATACTCTCTGAGAGGAGAAAGATCGTTCGTGATACCTCAGTACTAAATCGTTTCGAAACTGAAAACGATCGTAGACTGGTTAGAGCTCATATTAGATTTAACCATAAAATTCATGTGAACAAGCTTCTAAATGCAACAAAATTTTCAACTACAATAAATTATCCAAGCAAGTAGATATTGGGGTACTTGAGCATGGAGCAATTTTGCTGGCCACGATAAAATATTTCTGGGGGGCGGTCTTTTGATTTCTGCCATTTTTGTCATAAGCCACAAGGTTCACCGCCACAGGGGCCAGTTGGGGGGTATGGTTATGATCTGTCTAATTGGATTTCACGTCAAAACATGTCGCTAATTATCTTGTTGATTTTAATCAAGATAAGCGATATGCTGTGTGCTTATCAGAGTTCAATTCTGCCAGACGGCACCTAGCTGGGTAAACCAGGTAGTGTCTGGTTGTGTCAGAGCACAATTCTGCCAGATGGGTAGTAACAACAGTGCTTACCTTTACGGTATAGCGATGCATAACTTCCTTCTTGTTTCTTTTCGGGGGTTGTAAAATTCCATTCAAGGGTGTAACTCACCCCTATTGATACGGGTGGTTCTTAGTACCCTTTTAGCAAATTTCCTAGGTAATCGAGTAAAGGTAAAAAAATAATTTTATACCTTGTTAGTGCCCTTTTGGCCCTTTCGAAAACGAAAAATTGTTTAGTGAGGGATTCGAATCGTAATTGTTCGGTTCACTGGTCGAAACCCTTAACCACTACATCATTACAAAAAAAATCCGGATAGCACGGCCAGTCAGAGAGAGTTATTTCGTTTGCACAGGTCAAAACAAAACAAAAAAAATTATGTAATATTTTCCCCATCACTTCCCATGCAAGTCAAAATAAAAATGACCCCTTGTCTAAAGAAAGACAAAATCCTGTAGCTTTTTCCCCAATAAAGTATTTATTTATAATATATTCTTAAAAGTCAAACATATCAAATGTTGTATCGCGCATTTTCCAATTTATATTAATTAATAAATATTTAAATTTTATTAAACCATACAAGACATATACGTATAAGTTTTTGTACTAACAAATTATACTTTATCTAGTTCATAATTTTATATTATTTATATTGAAAAAGTTTCAATCACAGTAAAATAATGGAATTTTTTTAATAACTATATATATGTATTCACTAATATAATTAAATTATTATAATCACATTATTATAAAATATACACATAAAATATAACGAACGCAGCCAACTCATTTCAATGACATCAAATTATTATCCCTGATAAATCCTAAAAGAATTTTACAGCTCAATAGGTCATGTCCCCTCCAACTTAGATCAAACAAAAGATTAATACAAGATTTACGCTATCTCAAAAATCTCATATTTCAGGAAAGATTTATGTATATCCCGGACATAACTTTGCGCGAATTAATGTCGCATTTCTTTTTTGTTTACAGCCGATCTCCGGAGTGTTAAAACAGCAAGCCGGGGACCGTATTGCTCCCCTTTAGAATCGGTTACAATAAATTTGTAAGACCACTCCTTTTTCGTGGTGCCTCGGCTAGATAAAACAAACTGTTCGGCTAAATTGCCGGTTCGCGTGCGCACATTCAATTTGCAAAAAGCCGGCGGATTTCTCTCGTATTTTCAATGTTGTAAAACGAAAAGGGGGGACGTGGGAGTATGTAAAACCTGGGACTTTTGTACAATAAAATCTAGACACATGAAAAGTGCCAAAGTTTCAATTTATAACTAGTTTTCACTTACAATGTGTTATTTATTCTCTGTCACTTTATGCTAAGTTATGTGTTACCACAACGTTTGACAGGGCATTACAACGAACAATTTCCAGCGGGCTATGATGTAATTCGCAACGATCGAGACATCCCCGCTGTAGAACTGAATACTGGAGAAGTTTTAATGATGATAGTGACGATTGAAATCAAAAGTATACAAATTAATACAGGTGTTACTATCAAAAACGTCGTTTCTAAATCCTCTGTAACAATAGTAATACTCTGTATTGCTCAAATCCCATCGATTTTGAAACCAAAGTTATGGACCATTTTATTAAATTTGTTAATAGTTACCAATACGATAGTGTCCATCACCAATTATGCAGATTGTTAGATTTGATTATTGCAAACTTTTTTTGTTCAGTAAAGGAATTCAGTAAAGAAAGAAGATAGTATACATCATTGGACCCTTGGCATCAAACTTCACCTACGTTTTCTACATTCTAACGTAATATGATCTAACATAATATGAATAATTTTCTTCATTATTGGAGGGAGAGGAGGGAGAGATGATTAATTATAATTGTGTACCATATAAATAGAAAAGGAAATATAATTGTGGGAAGACAGAACCACAAATTAGTTAGGGAATATCGGTTAGTGTACCACGTGTGTAGTTCAGTAATGATATAAATGATATAATGATATAATAATTCTATAAATAGAATTGAAAGAATTGAATTATAGAAATATTGAAGTCTACATGTAAACAATTGGGATTGTTTAAAAGTACAAAACATTAATAAACAGATCCTTGAAGCACGAATACTTAACAAATAATGTTAAAATGCTGAGGCGCAGTTTTCTGATTCTGTGCAAATAAATTAAGATAGATTTATTGGCTGGTAGGTTCCCTAACTGATTATCTTTCTGTGTTAATTTTATGTAGTACGTGTAGTAATGCAATAAAGTCATTATTGTGGTTTATTTTAAATCATTAACCAACAGATGATGCTATTTTCAAGTACATGTCAATTTCATATTGAAAATAGAGGTATATTAAAACTGACTGCTATGATCTGACAAGTACTTTTAGGTATTCTAGGTATATTCTAGGTATATAATAGGTATATTCTAAAACATCCCATTTCGGTGATATTCGTAATAGACTACATAGTGGATAAAATTTTTCATTGGGCGATGTGCCTAATTTACAGCATTGAGAAAGATATATCAAACATCCAAAACTTACCTATTGTTAATTCAACAGAATACAAATAATTTAATAACATTATCTTAAAAATTACTTTAACATTAGTTACACAAAACTACTTTCCTTCTCTTCGTCCCATAAAAATATGACAGCACATTTAATTAATCAAACGTTACGAGGCTGCTCACTAACTATTCCCAGTTTATTTGGTCGAACGATGTTCAAATTTGAAACACATGTGTTAATTGAAACGGATATTTAAGTGAAATATATATGTGTACGTGTCGGAGAACGGAAGAGGGAATGTCAATTAACTTAAGCCAATTTAAATTCTTAATTTTTCCTCAGGGAGCATACACTCGTAGTGGGTCTCAGGCCTCACCATGTATAAAAATTTAATTAGAATTAATTCAACTATACATCTGCATAACATTAACAAAATATTTTTCGTCGATCGCCGAGTTCGGTGTTTATGAGTTATGGGTATCAACGGTTCGGTCCCGGTTATGAATCGGGTATAATTAACAAACTTTAAGCGTTGTTTGTTATCTAATACAGCTTTTAATATACTGTCGTTCTGGCTCCCTTGTTCACCATAAAACAATCTATCCCCGATGCCGTAAATCCGCAGCTCGACCCCCATTCTCTTACAATTAGTATTAATCTCCATCATAGCGCTGAACGCCCCGTAACTACAAACAGTATTAAAATTTACAGATCATGTCTGGGTTAATTGTATCACTGTTTAGTTTAATTACGATTTGGCACGCATTCCCTGCAACTGACAGATGAAATCTTGCCACAGTGAATGTTCGTATTTACTCATATTTACAGCGCGTTGACTATACACCTACGCAGGATATGTGTGTATGTGTAATATATAAGTATGTTCTAACTGACAGATCAACCCGCCCGTGTAACTTGCTAATTACGCGCAGCCTTTGTAACCATTCAGATCACTCGAAAAGGCCGCAGACGGAGAGCTGCAGGGGAGAGATTTAACGGCTATTTTCATAGTCAAAAGAGATTGTCGCGTCTCCCTCTTGCTGTACAAAGTTTTGGAAATGTTATGCATTGCCAAACAGGGCTAATAGTTCCCTGGAAAATTAAATAGTTCTGGAAAGCTACTAAGGATTTTGAATATTTCACTCAGTTTGGTGTAACATTTTAACATATTAATCGATAGAAATTAAAATATAGGACGAAACACGTTAAGGGGCGTACAAATCTACCACTTTGTCGTAAAAAAATTCCTTATCGATTCAATCCTAAGTGGCTATTTCAAAACCCTGGGAAGTATTTATTCAAAGGGCAGACTTTCGAAGACTTTAACCGATGAAACGCAGAAAAAAATCCAGTTCCTGGGA
Organism: Cryptocephalus primarius; assembly: GCA_963576515.1. Lineage (NCBI taxonomy): Eukaryota > Metazoa > Arthropoda > Insecta > Coleoptera > Chrysomelidae > Cryptocephalus > Cryptocephalus primarius. The sequence continues at coordinate 7,239,114 of OY754938.1, read as the reverse complement.
TGTAATTTAAAGTTGGATGAAACATGTTTCACATAGTAGGGGTGGGGGATGAAAGAATATTTCTCAGTATGTTTGCCACTGAGGTTCCGAAGCTACGAATGCAAAATTTGGCCAAAATATTATTTTTAATTCTACAAGCCCATATATGATATTTAGAGAAATAAAAATAAATGGGCAGTTACAAGTCATTCAAACATTTGTGCTTCCGTACGTTTAATTTGGGTAATTTGTTATTGTGAAACTGATGAAATGCCGTCAAAAATGGCAGGTTTTTGAAAATTAGTTAGTTGTAAATGTTTATATCTTAAAAAGAAGCTTTGTTCATTTCAATTCGCTTAAGTTTTTGTAAAAGTTAACCGCTGCTGAGACATATTAAACCATTTATCGTAAAAAGCAAAATGTTCAATATAAAAACCTTTTTGTTTATTGAACTGACGTATCGATTCGAAGTGGATTTTGGTCTGGAAGAGTAATTGCTAATGAAAAACAATCCTAAAATTGATTTCTTTTTTTATCGTTTAGAAAATTTGGCTAATTTTTTTTATAAACAATTAGAACCACTGTATCCCTTGTACATCCATCAAGTTTAAAGCTTAAAGAAGGTTTACATTTAAAAAATATAAATAACAAATAAATATAATAAAATATAAAGTATTTTAGGTCTCAATATTGAACAAGCCGAACCGTACATGTAATTTACCCACCGCTTAAACCTAGTTTTAGGTGTAGGGATACTAACGTTATTAAAAACTATCAGAAGTAAAGTATCCGCAGGTTAAATGAAAACTCATCACTGCTACTGGAATTTACGAATGAGGAAGATTTTAAAAAAACGCAAGTCGTGATTAGTACTTACCACCATTTAAAAATGTTTAAGTAACATTCTGAACACGAGTAGTAATTTTAATAACAATTAAGAGAAGGAATTCTCTTAAGTAGCCTGATAACCAATTTAGTAGGAAAATGAAAGATATTTTTATAGGAACAAGAACATGATAATGCAGTATACTGAGGGACAATGACAAACTTCGTTAATGAACAACAAAAGCATTAAATTAAAATTATTACTGTTAGAGAAGAAGCTAAATATATGGGTAAACGACGAAAAAACGCTTTTGAAATAGTCCCGACCAATTTCTCTGTGGATTGGACCCATCCTCACCTTTCTACACAACAGCGAATTTTTTTAAGTGTTTGGTAAATATTTTTACAAAATGAAAGCTATATAGTATTAGTTAAAAATCATTACTGTCCATAATTTAGTTTCCAAAAATTTTTAAGATATTTCTACAAAAATGAAACCAGAAATGGCTTCTCGTAAACTTTTAAAAGTAATACGGCAACATGTTGATGGACGAGGAGTAATGGTAAAACTTTAATTCAAAATTATTATTGGCTATATTTTTTTCGGATCGGAAAAATATTTATGTAAACAGGACTTCCATGCATCAGCCTCCAAAGATGATAATGCAGTATATTAATGACTCTGATACGGAGAAAATCTAATAATGACCTATGAGAGTATTAAAAATACTACTAACAACTAATTTATTTAATGATACGAAGGATACTCATAGAAACCGTAGAAGATGATTGCTACTAATCAACATTTAAATATGTCAACGCAATATTATGAAGAAAAAAGAGAAATTATGGTAATATTTATACAAGGATTATTTCGAAATTAATATATGAACAAACTACTAGGAAATTGAAAGATATTTGTACAAAAAGAAGCCGCAGGTGACTTCTACTCGTCAGCATTTAAACATGCCAATGCAGTATATTGATTGGTTACGACGAATGTCAGTATTGGACTATACTATAAAAATATAAGTTAAAATTACTGCTGCTAAAAGAAAGGCCAAATAGAAAGGGGAACGATGTAGAAACGCATTCGAGGTAATGCCGCCAATATATTTGTTGATTGACCTGATGTTCGGCTACGCTCAACGAATGTCTCAGTCACGCCTGTCTTGCTAGGGAAAAATAGAGAGGTATCTGTCACTGCTTCGTCCCTTATGAGCAAAAAACTACTGACAGTGTCTTTTCTACCTACTTGTCTCCCCTTTCTGTTCTCCTCTAATACCCGTTGTTTTACAAATTTGTTAAATGGCCACCATACAAAGCAAAAACATTAAAACTAATAACTTAATTTTTTTAATCTGTGAGATAATAAAAGGGAACCATAAGAAACTTCTAGTCATTTCAAAGTCATTTCGAGTCAATAGGGACAAGCCTCAGGACTGTAGAAATGGGATGGACTTAATATTTCTATGACTAGTAGCAATTGTTTCGAGAATTTTAAGAATATCTCTATAAAAAAAAACTGAATACTAAATGTCCTATTCGTACATATCCACGAGGGTATACTCCCTCGTAACCAGATACTTTTTTAATCTAAAAATTCATCCCTTATACATTTCGACGACATTTAAGTGCTTCTCAGTATTTTACGAGGAACAATGTCGCTGTGAATGAGCCGCGCTGAATTATTGAAACGACAACGTCGATCCGAGTCTCCGGAAAAATAAACGAAGAAAAGAAGAGCACGAAATAAGAAAGAAATGAGACGAGCGAAATTGGATTTAATGATCTCCGATCTGCCCCGATCTCAGGATGCGAAAATTATGTTGATCGTAATAACTTTAAAGTTATTGAACGAAAATGGCACAAAATCGAATTCGTAAGGGAGACTTAGAGTTTAAAGGGATGCATTTGGGTGAGTTTAGTATGGAACTAAGATGCTTTGGGAACGCTGCTAACATGAATAAACGATATTGGTGGAAGCTGTGAGGGCTACAGAAACCGAACGCAGTAGGACCACAGCTCGCATCGGTTTTCCTCACCGAATACAACTTGTTATTTAATTCACTGGCGAGCTAATATCGAACCCTCGCGAAATTTCCTCTAAACGCGAAAGAAAGCACACGCATTATTATGCAAATCCGGATTGTCATCTACACCTGCTGTCAAGTCGTACAAGCCGACAACAATGACCTAACAAGACCTACCGAGCAAGGTGGAAAGTTGGCGTGAGATTGCCGCTGCAAGTCTTCGTGTTCCTAATGAAAAATTAAGCAGGAAATACGACCATAATTATAATTCCTCAAGTTTTTATCGAATCTTTTCATTTTAGATAATGAGAGTTTCACGTGATAGAATCGATGTAAGCTGGTTGGGGCCGTACATGTGCATTCTCGTAAAGTATGGTGATTTATATTATATAAGGTAAAAGTTGCATTTCGTATAAAGTCACACACGCAGGGTATTTCATTTTACCCAATTACAATAATAGGATATCGATTTGCTTATACGTATGCGTTTCAGTGCGGGTAGCTTGCCAAAGTACTTGGAAGTAAATCAACGCTAGAATAACACAAATACTACTAGTGCGGCAAATTACTTTTAAAATTAGTTAATTTATGAATTAATTCCTAACAAGGTGATCTGAGTTACAAAGGGTAGAAAAAGGCATAATCAGTGCAGAATAAAAATCAAAATCTGAATATATGCAGCCATAGAAGGGGCAATACTTTATCAAAAAAACTTGTAGACAATTAAAAATTCTAAAACGATAATTACATTCGTTTCGCACTCTGATAGGTAAATGCTTATTAAATTGAAATCACACCCTGTGGACAATAACATATTACAGGAATGTGCCCCAACATCTGTTAAGGCTGATATATAAATCAGAAACTTCTACAGCGATATTAAAGAACTTATTAGATATATTAAACCCCCTACTGTAATTGTAATCATGGGGGATTTCAATACCAAGGTAGAGGAAGAAGAAAACTTAGTAATTACCAATACTTGGTTTCAGCTATCCTTCATCGCCTTTACACCTGGTTATCATCTTAACATAACAAAAAATTACCGTCCGGAATTAAATAGACCTACTCTAATAAATCACAGATACTGAAATGATATCCAAAAGGCGTATCCCGGAGCTAATATAAAAGGCGACCACATCCCGCTAACTGGTTATTTTCACGTCAAACTAAAAACGCTTCAAAATCCGACCTCCAAATCTTTTGTTATTCAGTACCTGATGATCCCTTTCACACTTGAAGGTGTCAGGCAGCGTGTAAATAAAGAATTCTTTCAACTAACTAATAACTCCATGAGTGGCGCACAAGAGCAATGCAATGAAGTACAAAATATACTGAATAGCATAGAAAGAGAGGAAATTGAAACCATGGACAGAAGAAAGGGAAAAGTTTGGATGCCAGACGAGATACTACAAATGTGGAAGAAAGAAGAAAGTACAAAAACAAAAATTCACAAATGTAAAGGGAATTTAACTATGACATCCAAAGGCATATACAGCTTTTGCCCTTAAGGGGCTTAACTGTTTCAAATTATATAAAAAAAATCCAGTAAAGTGCGAAAAAATATTTTTTTCGTATTTAAGACTAACTTTTATTTCAAAAAATTAAATATATACTACTTTACTAGAAAAATGTCTAAAAAGAAATAAATATAAATAAATATATATACTTTTATATAAATCAGTAGCATAATAAAGATAATAACATCTTTTACAGTTTTAACAATAAATGTTATTTGCAATCATAAAATAATTTTAAAATGATTTTATAAAATATTATAAATAATTATGATAAAGTAACTGTTTTAAAAATTCTTTTTCTTCGTCGTCTTATTCAGATTCAAATCTGGTGTTACCATAATCATTATTATCGATTTGAATTTCATCAGATTTTTCTGATATATCTTCCGAGTCGTTTGTTTTTGAACATTATCTTTTATCATTAGTGCAATTTTCCAAATCATGAAAATTTCAATATTATGGACTGTATTCCTGTAACTCTATCTTAAAATATTACAGTCTGTAAAATATTTGTAAGAAATTTTTAAAAACAGACTATTATGAATTAACATTTTTCCGTATACTTTCCCATTAAAGTTCCTCCCGGTGATCTCATCCATCCTCACTCTATAGGATATCTTTCATTTCCTAGCCATAATTGACGTTGAAAACAAATGAATACTACGTTACCGCTCACTTGATAAGCAGTAATTTTTCAAATTTAAAAGCAGAGGTACAGTTTGAGACATTTCATATCCACGTTAGCTACCATTTTATACAACCAATTAATGCCACTAATTTACTGCTCCTTTTAGTCAGCAATTATCAGCATTTCTACTAATAAAAATCTACCAAATCAGTAATTTTTTTATAGCTAATGATGATTTGATTGAATCCTTTTTTCCCTTTTCTAATGAAACAACAGGTAGTATTACAACCAGTAAAACAAGGTAGGGCTGCTTATATTTTTTTATATAATTCATTATTAAAGCTGTCCGAAGATTAGTAAGAATCTCTCAAGTTAATTGCAAAGGAAATGGCGTCGGTGTCAATTTTGTCAACGTTGTCTTGCTGACGACACATAAAATCCACCCTACATTTACTCAACTCCTGATTTAAAACATACTAGTACTTATGGTCCCGTTACATTTTTAGCACATTTGGCCTACAATATTATCTCCCGATACATCAATCACATGTAGTTTTATGATGGGGACACCTTAATGTAAAATAACTTCTTGAAATTTCAAAATAATGTTTTTTGGTTAGTAAAAGAATACTGTATTGGACACACTTCTTCTACAAACAAAAATATTTCAAATTAACAGATGCAGTGCATTTTGTATTCCTTATTCGATTTGCATTACTACAGCATAGTGCTGTGCTGTAGTAGGTATTTTTTGCGACGGCCTACACCTTCTATTTAAAGGGAATACAATAATTTATAATAAATGTGTTCTGTACTTTCAACATGTAATCAACATGAATAATTAAGACCATCAAACTTGGCGGCCCCATCGATAAACCTCTATTTTTCAAAGGATAATTTCCATCGATGATTATCGTCTTAATGATATCGTTGTCGGTACCGGTTAAATAAAAAAAAAAACCTTACGATGTCCAGGAAAATTATATTATGGTGTATTATTAAAGAACACTTTTATACCCACTGTCGGTAGTTAATATCGTATTCCCATTTTCAACCGACAGCAAGACATTAGAAATGACAACACAAGTCGGTTTCGTCAATATTGGGAAAATTACAGTTGTAGTTATGGCTTTGGCATTTGTAATTTGTGGGAACATATGTCTGCTGACATGAAAAATCGGCATTATTAGAGAGTGTTTTAGTATATCACATATAATTTTAAAATTTGTGGTTTTATTCATGATTTCATAAAAAAATACAAAAAAGTGGTATTTCAAATCATTGATGATGTAGTAGTTTTTGTGCACTAGCGAATAATACCGAATCAAATTACAATGCCACGAAAACTATTCATTTTCAAATTGGTTATTTAGGACATTGTAACTTTCTTTTAAAATTACGATAATTCACTGACACCATTTTTCTGCAGTAATACTGCATCAACTGCATCAACGGGCGATAAAAAAATGTTTTAATATAATTCCCTTTAGTACCGTCCTAGAAACTACTAGGATCGTTAAATAAAACGTTTGGCTGCGCTTGCATCTGTATTTCCATAGATAATAAAATGTTACCTTTGTTCCGACTATAAAATAAACATCAAAACCTACCTTGGAGCAGGAATGAGGAGTACATCAGCAGGATCCTCGACGGAAACGACCACATCTTCTCAATCTATTATGAAATCACAACGAACAGCGGCAATTCTTACGGTAAATGTAACGATCACAATGTTTTCGAAATAAACCGGAGAAAAAGAGACACTTTATGAACACGAAAAATCGCAGCACATTCACGCCGCCGACTTACTTCTAGACGATTGTAATTTCTGTCAGCCAAGTTTGGCACATTTTACTTGAGCACTTTTTACCGTCGCGAATGCCCCTCTTCTCTCTATTTCCGTCACTTCTCTTTGGAACTGAAAATGAAAAACAGATGTGCATTAGATTATATGGAAAATTTTGTATTTATTACAAAAGTAAAAGAATTACATCCGAAATTAAACGGTAACTAATTTACAGATGTGCACTTCTGTAACAACTACATTTCAGTTTATTTTGTAACCTACGCCTTTGAATTATTTTAACAGTCACAATCATAAATTGTAGTAGGGAGTGATGTGTGGTAAGCACATGGGCGTAGGTCCCGAATGCCAAGTTAATATATATTTGGGGCGCTAAATTTTAAAGGCCTGTTGCTACATATTACTCCACTGAATATCTGAATCATGCCTTCCTTCGGTATAAGTCACATATTCATAAGCCCACCATACATTGTAACCATACATTCATAAGCAGGACTGAATGTGAAAAGTTTAAAAGAATATTTGGACGCTTCTTTAGAACATTGAAGTCTATTAAAGTTGTGGATTGAAACTGAGAAGGTTGAAATTTCCGTAAACCTCCTTAATTTCAATTTAAAACCAATTTTGGCTTTCTAAAATTATTGAAACCACTCGAGCTTTTCTGCATCATGTGTAGACTTTTTATTATATAATATTATAACGAGAAAGCTACTAGATCCTACCTACAATCAATTAATAAAGTTTAAAATTATCTTATGAATCAATATGAAATTTACATAAATCTCATAGATTCGATATTAAGGCACTTTCGATAAACTATAACGCTTAACATTTCCCTAATGTTTAGAATTAAAATTGAAGCAATTGAAACTTCGGTAAACCTGCGGAATATCAATCGAAATAGGGGTAAACAACGAAAAAATTGTAGCAACAACCCGAGACTAGACAGGAAAATCTAGATTTTGTCTTCTATGGTTCTATGGTTGTCATTTAGAATTTCTTTGTAGTCCTATTTAGTCCCACCATATTCGACGTTAAGATCTTTGCAAATTTAACGTTCTAGAAAGAAAATGGATGTTTATTATATATTCTTTGTAGCGTTTCAATTTACATACAAATTTTTAAAACATCGGTAAACTTTCTTGATTTAATTTTGAAGTGAGATGTGTTCCACAGGTGCATATGTAATCTTTATTAAATATATTTGAAGACTTTCAAAGTTAAACGTTAATATGGAAGGATTTATAAATCCCAAAACCATCTAGGTTCCAATGAAAAGTTATTCTGTCATTTCAAGCTTCTAACGAAATTATTGGCATACCTATTGGTGTGCTATGTATGAGTAAGGCACCCGAAAGAAGCTCAGGAGCTACGTGGTGTTAATAGGTTAAGTAAGTTAGAGGTTAGAGGTTAGAGTTAGAGCATAGTAACAAAAGTTTAATTGGTAAAATTAATGATAAGTTAAATAGTATTCTATCAATAACAAAAATCACGAAAGAAGCTATAGATTCCCTATGTAGGGGTCAAACAATTTCCATTGATGGATCAAAGAGCGAAACGGCCAAACGCTCTATCCAAGGAAATAATACAATACGGTGTTAAATACAATCATTCGGTGTTAAAGAAATTTATTCAGAGAAATATGTTTCGAGCCACTGGTGCTAATCTCGAGTATCCTAAGCTTATTTGTCAATGTAAAAAAGTAGCGAATACATGTCAAATAGAACGAAACCAGTAATGGATTTTAATAGCTTAGCGTTTGGCAAAGAGCCAAATTATTAAAATTTTCCAGTAAAATCTTTATATGAACCGTATGTAACACATAGGATGACCAGAAACCACTTAGGAAATTAAATAATTTGTCTGTTTGCATTTCTATACTGATTTTATTCTGCTTTATCTGTTGGAAAAAGTAACAATCAAAATGCCAATAAAATCAATATAATCAATATAACCAAAATTGTCTTTCAAAGTGGTCTCTAATTATGAAAAATTGAACATATTTCCAGCGAATTCGGACTCATTGTATTGTAAAGTGGCACTTTTTTAGAAATTTATGTATAAGTATGTATACCAGGGGATTCCTGCGTGTCATAAATGTACCATACGAATTTCCATTCGCCAAAATATTCATCGATTAAATTTAGACCAAATTCTAGACAACCTAATCTGACCCGGGCCTTCCTTTGGTTGAAAAAAGAGAAAAACTTCGTCCCCAAAAGACCCTAACTTATCACCAAATAAAATAAAATATATATAAATTCCATCTTTCCCGAGCGCGAACTTCCGCGCAAATAAACTTTCCGTATTAGTGGATCTTTCATGCATGTTTCTGATTCGAAGAAATAAATTATCGTTAAACGTTTCGCAGGGAACTCGCGAAGTTCCGCACTTAAATGCAATCAGGATCGAAAGGCGAGTTTATTCCCAGACGTGAACTTCGAGCAATGGAGATATTCCCCGTTCTGGAGTATTTGGGTGGGTATAAGTTGGGTTTATCGGAAAAACGGTCAGGGAGCATGAAATACGGCGGAATTTAAGGAGCATCCTTTAGGATTCATTAAACATGGAATCATATATCGTCGGCTTTATGCAGAAAGAGAGAGAAAAAGTGACCCCGAGGAAGTTTTAAAATTTATCGCGATTCACAGCAGTTAATCCAATCCGAGGAATACATCATAGAGTATATATCATAGGTGTGCGTTTGCTTTCAGTGGCGTGTTAAACTCGCACCAACATTACATGTAATAAATTAAGTAGTACATTGAAGGTTCGTGTGTGTCGCATGGGTGTGTAATACAATGTCTTCGAATTAACTTTTAATGCATTGTAGTATTTTTCGTGAAAATGAACACAGCGGTTCTTATGTTCTCTCAGAGTATCGCCTGGCCATAACTTAGTAACTCCCGAAGGACTTAATGCCATTTCAAAAATGTATAAACATTTCTCGTTTAAGTATCAATTTTGAACGTTTTGCATGTCTAATTTAAAAATTCGATACCCTTATCCATTCCATTATACATTACCTTACCCAGAAAACCATTAGAAATTTGAAAAAAAATCTGTTAGTCCTGAGTGAAAATAAAGAACAACGAAAGAGACCGGCTTTGAAAATTTCACTGCAATACGAAGGTACTACTTATTCTTGTACCTGTATAGTTAGTATGACAAGTATTGGTATTTCGTTTTAGGCGTACGTCCCTTTCAGCTATATCTGAACATAATCTAAGGCGTTAGAAATAACCTAACCTAACCTAATGTAAGGCGTTAGATTAGGTTCAGTGTTATGAGGCGTTAGTAACCAAAAAATTTTTTTACTCCCAAGTCATGATGCTCAAAATTATCGGGAGACTTTTCTTTAAATAATGTACTTCTAAAAAAGAAGCTCAAACAAGGTTTCACTACAAAAATGATTCAATTAACCCCTAGATTTAAAGTTTGGTAAAAAATATACTTTTTGGAAGTTTCTTGCCAAATTATATTTATTTTTTAAGAAGTGCCTGTATACGTTTGATCAAAAATTACAGGAATTTTACTTTCTCTTGAAAAAATCTCTATTTATTCTTCTATATCAATTTTGTCCCCTTCAAAGTATTCCTCCTCAAATATAATGCACATGCGCCAGCCCTTTTTCAAATCTCGGAAGCACTTCTGGATCTTACTTTTTGGTATAGCTCTCAGCTCCTGCGGCGATTCTCTTTTTATCTTAACCATGGTGGCAAATGGTCGTCCTTTTATGTGTTTATTGAGCTTCGAGAATAGAAAGAAGTCACAGGGGGCTAAGCAAAATGGCGGCATGGCGCAATATTCTAATTGTAAAAATATTTCCTCTATATTTCTTGCTTCATTTCAATCCAACTGTAGATTTCATTTTCGTGAATCCTGGATAATATAAATACTTGACATAAAACTTCAAGTAAGAATGGATATTTAGACATATTTCTAAAATCTTGGAATTATGATGTAAACCTCTAAATTTAAATACGTTTTCCAGAGCTTCCTATATTTTTATTAAATAATAGATTGCACATGTCATGGATCCATGCAAATGTAAGTTATTACAATAATTGAAATAATAATAGATTTTTAGACCATTTTACAACTTCGTGCGATTCCATTTAATTTTAAATTTAAATTTTTAGAATTCTAAAACCCTAGTATATTTTATACAAAATTTGAAATTTGTATAACTGTTTTTTGTACAATTTCTTACACTTTTCTTTTAATACAAATTGACTTTCTTATGGTCTTTCTTTAAAATTGATAGTTCAACAAAAAGTTCGAAGAATAGTTTGTCGCAATAAACATTTTCATTAAATATTATACCATTTTTATTTAAAATCTTGACAGAAATGAAGTTGTGACCCAAATTTTAAATATAAAGAGGGTTTTCTAGGGAACCCTGCATTTCCTACTAATTCCAGATCGAAAATGAGGGAATCCTGGTAAATATGAATACTAGAATTACGATATGATCAGGTTTTAAAGTTATCTATAATTTCTTGCAATTCCATTCAATCCACATAATGCTAGTTTCTTAATCTGGATTAGTAGTTATTTAATAATTTGATTTGTGTAAAAAAATAAATATTTGACAGTCCCAATTTAGTACTCCTTTCAATTATAGTAGACTTGAAAAAACATTTGGGAAATATTTTTTAAAATTCCATCGCAATTGAATTCGATCCTGAATTTGAAACTCTGTATTTAAAATCTTGAAATGAGTCGTTTTTCCGAATTTCTGAAATTTCATAAACTTCCATAACTTATAATGAGAGATTTCCACCCAAATCCAGATTGAATTTTCTGTAAACCTGGTTCATATGGACACTACAAAATGTGAAAATTGGATATCTTTGGACATATGGATATTAATTTCTTGCGTATAGTATTAATCCAACTTTAATTCGCCACTTTAAATTATTACAATTTTGTTTTATGGAAATGTTTTTTTTGTTTCCAATTCGAGATTGTGAATGTGCTGGATGCTGGAAAATATGAACATGGAAATCAATGAACATCGATCAATTTCCTTTTGGGGCAGTTTTGAATTTTGAGCATTCCAGAGGAACTTATGAAGCTTTTTTTACAGATTCGTCAATTTTTATCCTTTAGATCCCTCTCACACGTTTTAGAAATGAGAACAATGCCCATTATTTATAATTTATGGACGTATAATTTATTCGTCTGTTAGGTATATTAACTTCATACACATTGGACGACGGTTTTCATCTACATCTCGATTTTCCATTACAGTTAGATTTACTCTCATTGTCAGCGAAGTGAAATGATGTTCCATAGTTGAAAACAAGGCTACAACATCTCTTATAGAAGCGTCACTCTGAGCTCGGAATTTCGTTATGAATGTTACCTACTTGTTGCACTTTAACGGACACCAAAAGGGAACGAGGTAATGAAGAGGATTCCGCTGCGGCAGGTTTTATGCGGTCGTCCCCGTATGTGTGTGAGTGTGCATACAACGGCGGGCTTTGTTGTTTCGAATGGATGACATGACTATTGTTTTGCGATGAACTCGTCATCGAACGTGGTAGACAAAAGAAAAATCGCCGCGACGGGACTGATTTGACATGGGTGCCATAACTTCTCGTCAATTCGAAAATGGAATTGGTGCAATTATGGAGGAATTGAGTGTTTTTGAAATTTCAAAGAGTTGGGTAATGATGTGAACTCTCTATTCAAAACCACTACAAATATTACATTTCTATGGATGAATTGTGAGTTTCTGCTCAAATTCAGGAAGTAGTATAAGAAATTAGGACTCCTAGAAATTGTTGCACTTGAACGAAAAGTGAGATGATAGTAACATTTCAAAAGTTGTTTTGAATTGTAGGAATTTCATCTCCTGTTTCTATTAATATGACCAAGTTACCACAAACGGATTGAAAACTGCAACCCGTCATCAGCTAAATTGTATATGAAATGACGACTCTTCGTTGCTACAATTCTTGTTATTGTATAAGATGTAATAGACGTCACCATAATTTAACTACATTATGAAACAAGGAAGGTTGGTTCTGCTAGTATCAACAATGCTGGCGAGAACATTAAAGAAATTGGTTCACTTCATTATAGAGAAAATTTAATCAACAAATTGATCATTTTTCTAAAACCATTGTGCAAATCTACCAAACATACTCTACTAGAGATCGAATTCAGTTATCAATATTTTATATAAAATTATGGACAACTTAGGAAATTATTATCAATTTTGTGCCATGCTGTATTCAGAGTGATAGTCAAATTTTATAACTGAACCTCTATTAAATATATTAAAACTATTAGATCAAATATTAATGCATCTCCTGTTGAAGGTTAATGGAAGATTATATAACATTAAATATGAAATTTTAATAAACGTTTCTTCTAACAAAAATACTATTAAGAACTTAAACAACTATTAAGAATCGGCTCCATACTTCTTGTTAAGGACAACCTTCTACCATCGAGACGGCAATTAGGATGTGTTATTGAAATTAATTCAGAGTCTGACAACATTGCGTTATTATTAATAAATTTTTGTTTGCGTAAATTTGTACTCATTTCAACAGCTGTATTTTTCAATCTTTTATAAGAATAACATCTGACTGTTTTTTATCGTATGGCTAATTAAAAATGTTATACAAAATGTAATGTTGAACCACCATTGCAAATTGCAAAGAATTTTTTGTGTTAAGTCAGTATATTAATGTATTGTTGTGCAAGTTACCTTAGAATCAATTTAGGATCCAAACATCCCTTTCATTTTAACTAGTCAATTTCCTCCCGGAATTTTTCCCGCCGGATCATTTTTTAAACTTGTTGATTAAATCCGCACAAAGCTAGTTCATCATTCCGACTTCCATTTTGCGCTGCACGAATTCTTTTGTAAAACTTCATTAAACCTTTAATTTCCATTCAAAGGGCGTCACAATTGTGCCTTAATTTAAGTGTGCCTGTTTTTGACTTCAAAAGCTAACAAGCTGAAGTTTGTTCTGGATTATCGTAGTGGTAAATCAATGTCACAATGTTACAATTTTCCCTCTACACATTTTTGACTTGTGGAATTTAGAAACGGAAAACGCTCGGTGTGCCCTATGGATACGGTTTTGTAGTGCTCTTAAATTTCAATTTTACGTCCTTAGATACTTATAAAAATATCACGTCTCTAAAAGGTCCAGAGAGATACAAATCTCATGCATTAAGGTACTCATCCTTTTAAGAGATCTCTCCCCATTATCTTCCGGTAAAGCAAATATGAACGAATAAAAATGAATAAATGCCGAAAACATACACTGTGCTATAAAGTTATGAAACAAAGTCTCTGATATCCTCTCCCTAAAATCAGAACGGTGTTCGATTACCCCAGGGATATCCAGGAGAGAGAGAGAGAGAGAGAGAGAGAGAGAGAGAGAGAGAGAGAGAGAGAGAAAGGGATCTCGAGCATATATTAACCTGCACAAGGGAAAAGATGGCAGGTTACTTTCGGGGATTTCTTCTGTTGTAATAAAATTTTAAACCGACGAATTTCTTATGAGAATTCTGCGTAATCCCAAGTTGAAGTTCACTTTAAATATATATAAACAGGTTTCAAGAGCAAATGCATTATAGTTGGAAGGGGAAATCGAATGATATTGGATCTCTGGATATTCTAATTGAATCCTAATTACCACGCAACTCGATATATATAAGATACCACCTTTTGCTCGGGTATTGAGATCACTCAATCTCAGATAGGTTAGGGATGGGATACTATATCGTCGAACTTTATAATTTACTCGCTATATATGTGGCGTTTAAAAGGTTTACGGCATGAGAAACGGCTTGTAGGGGATGAAATTCTCAATAAAAATTTATCGCCCATTCACTGCCCGCTTAAGTCAGTTATAGTGCAAAGTAGAGATCGACATTTGGACCGATTATTTCACTTTAGGCGAACACAGAAGTGTGTAGAAATGATAATGTATTGTGCCATGATATATGTGTTTGTTTGTGTGTGTGTGTGAGAGAGAGAGAGAGAGAGAGAGAGAGAGAGAGAGAGAGAAAGAGAGGGGGAGGAAAATGTGGGAGATGGTTACTGTAATTAAAGTATACATAGAAATGTTACTCCGTTATTTCAGAACAAAATCTGATGAAGAAACATTGTTTGAATTTTTTCAGAACAAGTTATAGAGTAAGTTTCTCTTTTCGCGCCATCAAAAATACTAATTCAACTGCATTTTCGTTTTGTTTAACACTCCCGACTTTAAAACTGTCCAAACGTACTTAACCTCTCCTCGAAAAATCCTGGTTTCATCACCCGGTAGAACTATAAAATACACGTAGAAAATTTAATCGTGCGTAGCCAAACTTTCTCACCATCCTTGTACCCATATTTAATGCGAATAAATTATTTATCCGGCCGCCTCGTCTTGCACATATAAAGTTCCTTCACGAAATTTAACTCTAATAACTCTACAACGAAAGTTTCCGAGTCGGGCCCCTACTCCTGAGGTAATACCGTAATAAAAACTGACAAAAGGGCCTGGCATTCGCTCTGCGGGAGATAACGAGATCGCCGTAATCGCGTTGAAATTTTTAATTATCCTATATACGGCGATTATTTAAAATCCCAGGAATTATTCAAGAAATGGGGAACGGAGGACCTTAAGTGGGCTCCTTTAGGTGACCCAGTAAAAAGGATCTCCGTTTAATTGTCCTGAAAAGGGTCTTAATTCGATTAGTTTTATTACGGTTTGGGAAAGGTGGGTCAGATCGACGTCCGATATATTGTCCGAGCGAAATCTTAAGTATATTGAACGTGGATCTTCCCTAACAATTCCCTTCGTACAAATCGTATATCCTGACATTTTTAACGATATCTGTATATAGGTATATTCACATTTATACCATAGCAACTTATGACATTACAGGTAAATTTGAAAAAGTTTCGTTCCAATCTTCTTCACGCCCCCATTAAAACTCAGAGAACGGTGAGGACACAGTTGGATTGAGAAAAATTTTACGAAAAAATTCTAAGTTTGTTTATTAGGAATTAGCTGGGACATAAAGGTAGCTTTTATATTTATCTAAACCAGTAGTGTAGCGGGTAGATAATCATTTGCTAAATTTACATTATTATATCAAATTTAGATAAACTTATTAGTACCTCACTGAAACCATACTAAATAACTTTAAAGAGTTTCATCAAAAATTGAACTATTTTTGTATGAGTTGCTTTCAAAATTCTCTTGTTATATAAGTAGATTTATGTGACAATTCGAATTCAGATTCATGATATTGAAACGAATCCGCAATTATGTTATTTCAATAATGTACTAAATATCTTTGATTAGTTTCACAAAAACTGAAGTGTCGATCATTTTTCCATGAATTTTTAGAACTTAGCTTTGTAAATAGATTTCTTAACATTTCGATTCGAAGTTTATATTGAAGCAAATTTACACTAAAAACCTAATATTTGTAGGTACTGTAATAAAACTGTAATAATTAATTTTTAGAAGTTTTATAAAAATGTTTTGATCAATTTTTGCGAATTCGTTTGAAATTCAATGTTACCTTGTTAAATTTTTGTAACATTTCAAGCCCCATCCTACATTTTCAAACAAATTCAAATAGAAAGCTCAAACTTTGGCAGTACTTTAACAATATGATACTGAATAATGGGAGTTTTATAAAAGTTGGCATTCAGTGAACGTTTTGTAGATGTTCATTTTTTTGGCGTTACTTAAGCAGACTAAAAATCATTTAAAACCAATTTCATATTAATAAATTGCAATAGAATCCTAGAATTTCAACAAGAAGCTTAACAATACCGTACTAATTCACTTTATAAGGTCATCAAAACTGGATTTGACAATTATTTTTCAACAATCTTTTGAAGCATATAAGCAGAGTTTCGTAATACTTCAAATCCAAGTTCACATTACAGAAGCAGACTTAAATAATAGCTTCAACTTCTGTGGATTTACAAGAGTGTAACAATTTCGAAGGTTTTATCAAAATAATGGTTTCAATCAGTTATATAATAAGGGTTTTGTGGGTTTCTATCAGCTTTGCAGGATTAAGTAGATTTTAATGACATTTCAAACCTGACCCCACATTACTGAAGTAAAATATTTTAAAATTTTAAAGTTAAAAATATTCCCAGCATCATCACTTTTGACCGATTTAGAGCTATTTGCTTTGGTAAGTCCAACCTCCATTGCAAATACTTCAATCACTGAGCAATCGGATAATTTAAAATGCCAAAAATAAAAACTATTTTTAATGAATTCCTTAAAGGCACGCAACGCACTGTGTTTGTGTTTGCAACTTGTTTAATTTAACCGAGAATTTAATACTGAGACACAAATTTATCAACGCCCTCACTTATTTCTTCCTATATTCATATGATACTCGAAATGATAGTGGTTACGCATCGTCCTCAATTTTGAAATTAATAAGCGCGTAAATCAAGACACGTACTAAATTTTTATCTGTGAAAGAAAGATTAGCAAAAATTTGGCCACTTATATCTCTTAACCTCTTACTCAGTTTAAGTGACAATTCATTTGAGTGATGAAGTCTTTAAATTCTAAATTGAATGTAATGTGGGTTTTACTAAAAACGATAGTATCATTTCTGGTTTTACTAATAATTGGGTGTAGGGTGAGCGAAATTTAAAAATTTGGATAAGTTGTTACTTACATTTAACCTAAAATGGTTAAGCGCGAACACTGGTAAGGGCAGTTTAAATAGGTCTCATTTAGTAATAATACCGAATATTTGATAACACGAAGAAAGTAGGTAAATATTGTTCGATTATTATTGGATTTAGTAAAGGGTGCATACGGAATAACAGTATGTTTACCGAAGCGTGATGTCATGTGCTCTAGTTGGTGTTTATGATCACTAATGGCTGTCAATGTACGATCTTATATTATTGAAAATGATGTGTTTTTAACAGTTGTTTTTAAGGATTAAATTTAATTTTCGGTGTATTAACAATTCATTTTGACGTTCAAAAGCAAAATTTAGTTAGTTTTTTGTTAACTTCGTCTAACCTATTGACAGTGAAGAACAGAAAAGCGACAGTGCAATACTTCTCCTTGAAGCTACGTATATTTCTAGTTTTGTTATTGAAGTTATTGAGAGTTTCTTTCATCTCCACGGCTTGTAGTTGATATGGAGTATCTGTTTTGATGTTTTAGGTAGCTTTACTTCTTATTGTCTTTGTTAATAAAAGATTTTACTAAAGTTTTATTAATATATTTCTATATATTTCTTATATATTTATTTTAAATATCTAAGTATTTCCAATGTGAGTTAATGTAACGTGATTAATTAAAATAAAAACATTTAACATTACGTAAAATGAAGAATAACCAAATTCAGCTTTATCGCTCTAAATTCGCATTTACCTCCGTTCAAATTCATGTCACTCGGTTTTGAGATCGGTTAACATTTAGGAAAATATCAAAATGTAACACTTTGTCCCCTTTTTCCATTCAAAATTCGGAATGTAATGTACAATACATATATAATGTAGGCTCCACCAATGAGTCCGTAACCTAGTGAGTATACTACTAGAGGTTAGAGAGTTTCATTAAAATTTGGGTTTCAATGAGAAATTTTTTCCTTCTTAAGAAAATACTTAATCAGTAACAATTGACTAGCATCGAATGGAATTACGTATTTTAAAATTCTGTAGAATCGTTATATTTTTATAGACTCTGATGAGTGTTAAGTAGTTAAAGAGACAACTTTTGCAGTGCCATGGGCCCAATAAAAATGTAAATGCCCCAAATTAATATCGAAAGTTGTAGCACTCCAGCGTATTTATAGCTTTTTCCCAATAAAAAAACTTTCTTTATGGAGTTCAATTACGCCATCAAATTTCGATCGACTGAAATTCACATCAACCTATTTTTTACGGCGCAGGTTGACATGGTCACGGAGAAGCTCTTGAGGTAATGAAAACGATAAGTTTTGACAGAAGAAAAGCGAGAAGGTTTTAAGTCCTCGGGAATGAAATCAATTAAGTATGTACATGAAACTATGTAAGACTCATGTAACCTAATAAATCTAATACCCGATATCATAAGTACGGTTAATTTTGATGACACCCGTAAGCCTGGATTGCACTCAGGTATGAAGGAAAATCTAGATAATATTGAGTTAGACGTTATTTTGTATTAGCGCTTACGTTAAATACGTAACGTCGGCGAATATAAAAAGATACCAAATTAAAATATCTTGATTGCTGGCTTTATCAGAAACAGGACTCTGCGAAAGAAATAAAAATTAGAACATAGGTAGCCAGAAATACATTTTTAAAATTGAAATATCTGCTAGGTAAGAATAATTTTAGTTTGCCAACTAGATGGGACGACACAAATAATACAAATGTTTTATACTGCATGGAAGGATAGACCCTTAAGGTAAAAAGCTGTGTCTCGCTTGGAAATTTGACTGAACTTCATCAGATTCCTCTGAAAACCATTAAATTTTTATGAAAAAGCAAGAGTCGCCGATCATTTGCACATTTAATGTTTCTTGTAAAAATTGACTACAATATTAGCTTCTTAGACAAATGCCCTGTGAAGTTTTCTGGATGGTTGAATCAATTTCATCTGACTTTTAAATTTAAAAATGCATGAGTACTTTAAAAATAAAATTTTTAAACCACACTTTCTACAGACCACTTTACGTGCGATTCTAAAACGATGTAACAATTATGAAGAAGGAATCTCTCAGTATAGTGTTAATTTAATAAGTTAATTAAAAATTAAACGAAGAGTTGTAGGTATTTACATATACTTGAACGAAATCGTAAGAAGAAAAAGATAGAAGACTAAAAACAATAGTAGTTAATGAAACAAGTAGAAATAAAACCTTTAAAAATTGTGAATCGAATATTTTAAGCACTCTTCAATTGGCACCAATCAAATATCCATAAACCAAAAGAAATGTATGATACAAAAAGTGTTTTCGGTGTTAAAGAATGGACTTTTTTAAATCGTTATATAAGACTATGTCAATGTGCATGTGGGTAAAAAATGTTTTGTGTAAAAAGATAAAATATTTACTTCGGAAAAATAAATATTCCATTAGAATCTCCATATTTTTGTTTCAAACATAAATATGAACTAAAAATAAATAAATAAATGTTGTGCCGAGTCCAACACATTAAAATGGTATTCCCTTTTAATACATATGTGAAACAATAATTGGATAATACTTGACCTGAAATATTGTTCAATATGTTAAGTTAATATAATTATATTAAATAACGAAGATTATTCTAATTTAACATCGATCACTCACTATAACACAAATGTAAGTAATTTCAAATATATTCGCGTTACACGTATACACAGCATGTGTAAACACCATATAATGTCATTAATTAATAATTACCTCACAATTGTAATAAGCTAATGAAAACCATACAATCCTGTATTACCGCTACATGTTTCTATTCAAAATGATTATAAATTATTCAATATTTACGAACCAATCGGGAAAATTCCCAATTCCGTCAGAAGAAAATTGAGTTGTCCTTCAGGACTTTGAAAGCTGGAAAATTTTAAAATATGATGAAAATTAGAGTTGAGCTGAAAGGACGTTTTAAAATCAAAACTGAAAAAATTGAAAATTTTTACATATTAATATAGGGTATATAAAGCCTTACTACCTATAGAGGTATGTGCATGTTGACTTCATATTTGCATATTTTACAAATATAGGCAATTTTCCGTATACATTTAATTTCTCCCGCATATTCTGGGCTCCATAGCGCAACGTTAGATAAACACGTAAAATTTATACACTGTGCAATTGATATTATTTAGTTGTGTAACGTGTAGTGTGGAACGTGAACAAATTGTGGACAGAAAAAACAGACCTATGGGTTATGGTTTTTGAAGTAAAAGTTGGGCGGAAAACTTTGGAAAATTAAGGAACGATTATGTCGTGAACCATTTTAAGCTCACTTCAATTTACAAAATCAAATCCTTACAATCCCAAGAAAAAGTGTGATATAATTAAGTATTTTATGTGCAGTAGATACTGTAATGGATTAGTGGATACTGTACTAAAACTTTCACATGTTAAGGAAATAATTTTCTAAAATATGTGTACCAAAAATTCGTGAATATCTCTGAGTATTAATACGAATGCATGTGTGTAGAATACGAGCACCCGTTTTTTTTACATTGAAATAATACAAAATTAGGAGCGTTTGAAAAGGGCCGTAGAGATAATTTTTACCTTGATATTTTGCAATATTTAGGGTACATATTGTTTACATATGTTGATACTTCATTGGTGTATATTTTTCGAAACCTGTATTAGTTACGAGTATTAATAAATATGTATACAAAAATGTTTTAATAAAAGCTACAATATGAAATCACCTATATTCTCTATGTATGTAATTGTTTTAAGTAATTTTGGCACATATCATCAATTATTACTCACAAACTCCTTCTTAAAACGCTTATATATAACACGTTCTTTTATTAACATAATAAAAATGAACTTTCCGAAAACAATATTTCTGTTATAGAACAGAAAATTTCCTAACTCGTTACCCAATGCCTTCGATCTTCCTAGTTGAACATCAGTAAAAGCTTTGAATGAACCTTTTTAGTGAAATTATGTTGCTGAAGATGCAAATTAATTTCATAATTGCCACTGTCAAAACGTTAAGAAAAATTATCCAGATTTGTGTGAAATAGTAGATATTGAGCCGAAAGCAGTGGGAGAAAACTTATGCACCATTCTCTGTTAAATTTAGAGCTTAGGTTTGACGAAAAGTTAAATTGAAGGACTTATCGAATGTCCCGATAAATCAAAAAATATTGAGGCGAACCCATGAGAACACACCCTGTCACATATAAACTAAAATAATAACGCTTGGGAAACTGGAGCACTCCTGTGAATCTCGTTTTCGAAATACCTGCGTTAATTATGTAAATGTGAAGGAGGGAGTAGATGTATCTATGAATTTAATCTAGGTACGTCCTTCATTAGGATTTAGCTTAAATTGTACATTAAATGACCGTCCCAAAAATTACACAATTGGCTGCAATAATGAATTTGAATAGTAGTTGACTTTCAAGTGCAAGTATTACAATTTATGACCAGAAATATAGGTGCACTTCCAATCGTCGAATCGATGCCGCTGACAACTCATCAACCGATTTATCATATGATTCTTATTCCACAGTTTTCACTATGTGCTATCAATAGAAGCGGTAAGCAGTACTCGTTATTATGGCAGAATTTGTTTAATGATTCCTAATGTTTACAAGTAAGCTTTTAAAAATGTGAATTATCAGCTGAGAGCGATTTTTATTTATATTTTTATATTAATTTAATTTTTTCTAAGGTGTTCCTGGCGTTTTACCGTAATTCTCACGTACTTCGAGGACAGCTCCAAAGTGTATGGTTTTAATCCAAATGAGGAGAGAAAAGAGCGCGCGTCTCCCTCCGTGGGGCGCGCGTCTGAAAACTCGCGAGAGTCGTCGTCTTCGTAGAATCGATGATTGCTCTGCTTCGGCGGCACAAGCGGGACCCTTCTCGGTTCGGGGAACGCGGAAGAACTGCCGCCAAGTCCTCGTTTGACGGCCGTCGAAAGCGAAGGGGCGCACGCGCCATCCCTTATTACTATTATTATCATCATCACTATTATTATTATTATTACTATTATCACTATCGAGTGAAGCGGCGGAGGCGACGCTTCGGGAGGACGCGCCGGAATCGGGTATTACTCATGTTTCTGATTTTATGTGGCAGAACCACGTAAAACAGGCACTCTCATTGGGCATCTCTTGACAAAGGACAATGTTGACATTCCCCGAACTTCAGACCAATTGACAGGACTTGGATAATTATGCAACTGCATCTGAGTATGCAAAAGAATATATCTTGAGGTTTTTTCAATATGAATTAATATTTTTCATAAATTCTATAAAATTATAACTTTTAACCAACTGCTTTTATAATACTAAAGGGTCGGCATTTCAGGTATGTTTTTTAAGCCCCGCTTCCGTTATGAGATACACCGGACTTTTCTCTTCGATTCTACCACTATCACAAAGTCCTACATAGCTTTATTTTAAGAAAACTAAATGCAAATATTATTACAAGTTGAATTTTAACCACATAAATGCGTGTTACATTACAATAAATATACGATAGCATTGTTGAAAACACCTTAAAAACGTATTCTAAAATGTCTAAAAATGTACTGACTTGTGTTTTGAACGCTTCAGTTGACCACGTATTTAATTAAAAATATAAATATATCATGTTTTCATGTAAATAGCATTTAAATTGGTCGCGTAAGACGTCGCGGACAACGTTCCGTGCTCGTAGTTGATGACGTGAACAATGGCTGATTTGTAAACATTCGAGAAGCAGAAATTCAAATTGTAATTAAAAAAAAAATACTGATTTTCCTCACCTGGATTGACCACATATGGTATCAAGACCCCTTATATAGTGTTTCTTGACAAATTCGAGTAAATCCAAGTGTTGTCGACTATAGAAATATTTTAATTAATCCAAATGACACTCAAAACAAAAATAGTTTGATTAAATGGTTCGGCTGATTTCTTTACAAAGCCAAATCGGCTCAGTAAAAACAAAATGTAGGCCTGTCGAATTCAATAAAAATTAGTAATTCTTTTATTTTCGATCTGATGCAATAATGTTATTAACCTTTTTTGTAGATCCTAAAATTTTATATACCTTTTGTATTCACATTTCTTAAAACCGCTTTATGTTCATAATTCAAAATTGTTATGAGGAGTGTATACGAAATGAGCCTCTTCGACTGGATATGTCATCGATATCTATTTGTAAGTGATATTGTAAATAAAACTCATCTAATACGATTCTCCATCTTAATAACTTGGACTTGGATCATTTAATGAAAATATCCACCGCAAAGTTTTGTGGTCTGTGATTACCATAAATATACTACCATATAAATAAGCTTAAAAATATTTTGTGTTCCATACTACAGCTAAGGGTTCCTATGCTATTGTTAAATAATTTCGTTCGGAATCATATGATGTTCATGAAGTGAACGCTATAGGGAGATATTTTCCGATTTGTCCTTGTTATATAATTCTCCAGTCCTCAATACAGGTCAAATAGTTGTTGATAAGTCGTTGACCCTTTCTTAAACATTGTACAAGAAGCTCAACATTAGTAACTTTTTTGGTATCTCCCATGTAAGTTTACTTTCAATATTTACAAATCATTTCTGCAGTCCTTTTAGTTCTGAGATAATTGAATTCAGTAAATATATGATTTGGAATATACTCGGGTTTTGATTGTCGTAGAATTGAGCTATTAGTGACTCGATTAAGCTCAGAAATCTGTTGTTAAATGATTTGTTTAGTTTTTCGGATTTGGGAATTCGAGCAGTCAGTCAAACTTTAATTCTCTAGAGCGTTTGTTAAATCTTCCACAGACATAAAACTTTTAAATTGTAATATGGTTTTAGTGACTTATATAGTAATATTAAGAATGGCTCTTCTTTTCTCCCTGGGTTGAATTATTGTCCTTCTAGCAATGGTAAACGATGCTGTCTCAGCTCCACGTTTGGTCTCCGGTGGGTTAAGATTCGATGACACAAAACCAATTACGAGAGGCAATTTGGGTTATGCACACTTAGGTGTTAAAACATAGCTTCCGAAAAGAGTTTCACGGCATGACGAAAATAGTTCATTGCCGAAAATCGCACGGATATCCTACAGACTGCGCCAGTTGTAGTTTCACTTCAGAAAATATCGCTAGCTAATTACGAGCGACTTATGGCTGGTTGCAACTGACTGCTGGCTGTTTCTTTTTAGATTTCTTATATGAAATTGTTTTGCTAACTCAGGATCTTTGTTTCCTTTATACTCAAATGTTGTCTTCATTTGATACAACGATCCCTTTATTAACGAATCCCCGAGTCTCAATAGATCGCAGCGTGAAAAGTGCTATTTCTTAATCCTTATTTGCAATTTCTACATTTGTGAGTTTGGGGTGCTTCAGATTATGTTGCATTCTTTCATTTTTCGTAAGTAAACCTATATTGCTACTATGTAATCAGTTGGTGGCAGAAAAAATCTCTATCAATAAGTGCATCAGATGAAATAATGTTTTTTTGAAAACAAATTCCGTAAGTCTTGTACAACAAACTGTAACTACCGTATATGAATCAAAATTAAATTCTCTTTACATCTGCAAATAAAAATAACTATTGAATTTTATTATTTTATCCTGAATAATTATTCAGAGGTAAAAGGAAAATTATTATTTTTGGTTGTAGGAGGACGCACAGTACAACACTGGAACTCCACTGCTGCTCTTAAAAGCAGTGAAGTCTATGCCGTCATGAAAATTTATAACACGGGAAATTATTGACGGAATAACGGACACGGCCGTATTTTAGAAAGTTTTCAAAGGAAATTTGAACAAAGCAGCTGACAAATTAAAAATGTCAAATATGTATTCGTTATTGTAAAACAGTTCGTAATGTACGGCATGAATAATATATCAGTGGTTTATATTTCGTTTATCACATTTGGTGAATACAATACCCCAGAACCTAGACTTACATTTTATTCACAATGTATGAAATGAAGTTAACATACAAATTTAACATTAATACGCACATATAATATACTATTAGATTATTGTATACGTGTATTATGTATGGGTTATATATTAGATATACTGTATCTAATACACATATATTACATTGTATTCTAATAAATCATTTCGAATTATTCCAAAATAATAATTTTCTTTTGATTCAACTTTCGTTATGTACATTGTAACGATGGCAAAGAATTTTGAACAAACAAAACACTATTTAAAACCGTTATCTGTTGTTCATTTAACATATCATTCCTACAGCTACTTCCCCTTTAAATTTTACTTAAAAAAATTAATTTTGACTCACGCATCTACGTCCAATTTTGTGACGAACTCTATACTTGCAGTCACTATTTCCAAAGTAAAACATAACCTCTTTCTAAACACTCCGGTCGCAATCGCATATGAATTATGCATTCCCGACTTGTCAAATAATTCGTCCTTATGATTAGGTGGATTGTGCGACGACACACCCCTGACGCCGTTGGATCCTTTGTTGCGGAGGGTTGAGGTCGGGGCTCGGGATACACTCTCTTATACTTGCTTTTTAAACCGAACTGTCAGCAAATTTCGGATTTATCGCTCGTGAATTGGATGGAAACCGATGCTTGGTGGGAAAGCATAACGCTATAAATTACCCTGCAGCTTGATGTCCCTAAACGTTCAGCGAGATTGTACTACAATGAAATAAAAGTTGACGGCGGCGTCGGCGTATCAGGATTGTTTTTCCGTTCCTTCAATTTATTAATCTTAATGTATTTTTCTTTCGGAAAGTTGACTGTTATGAGTGATTATCTGATATAAAAGATATTAATTTAAGAATACGTTGACGCTAAGAAGAGACGTGTTTAAGAATACGATACGCTATTTGTTGACTGAATTTTCTCTATTACGTCGATCAAAATTTGGTATTAATTTTTGCTTCATTTTCGACTATTTTCGTACAAACGATCGCACGTGTGTGCACTTTCGCATAACTCCTACCCATACGTCGCAAGTAAACCTCGTACACAGGTTTCTTACAAATACCTCGTACATATAACTCGTACACATACCACGTACTTATACTTCGTGTCGCAGGCATACCGACTACACAGGTTTTGTACACAAACTTCGTACACATACATGGCTCGTATACTTTGTACACATAACTCGTACATTTATAACACCCACGTTTAACATTTATACTCAGAATTTATTAACTGAAGCCTGACACATTTGATTAGAAATATATTTTCATCAGCTATAGAAATCCCATTTCCATTGGTCTACACTTCTTTTGTCGCAAAACTATTATGTCTTTTCTCACGGCGCCTCGAAATTTAATCACAAATTATACATTAGTAAAACAATCAACACAGTTTTCGTATGATCTCATGAGTATACCTACCTATTTTTATAAACGCACATACCCATTTATATGTATAGTCTGTATAGATCCTATATAAATAAGGCATAATCTATTGCGTGTTATTTGGAGTAATTAAAAAAAAACTGCCTTTAACCCATAAGGTGAATTTAGAGAAGCCCTGATAACACGCAGCAGTAATAAATATGCTATAAGTAGCAATAATAAAATTATTCAATTAACAGGTAATTCGATGATCTGTACAACAAACAACGTCGACGTAGTATGAGTAAAATATTACTAAATTTATTTAAGTATATATTTGAAAAACTGTAAGTGTACAGGGCGAATGGAATTTTTACACAAGGGAGCATAAATTAGGGGCACAATAAACAAAGTAGCCAGTTCAGGTGGGAGGGGCCCACTGAATAACTTGGATGAGCCACATGAGGGGAGAGGAAATTTTAGTCTGCAGTACGTGGTTTCTGTTTTTTTGAAAAAAGAATTGAAAAAAGAGATGAAAGAGAGAAAAAAATCCTTTTTTTTTAAATTTGAATCTAAATGGACTCGGGAGTTATTTACAGGGCTCTTTAAAACCAACTGATTGTTAGCTTCTCAGAAGGGAATCCTTTAATTTGTCCACAACATTGAAGGTTTTCAGAAACCCTTTTTATATATTTGGATCTTTTGGTTTTCACGATTTTCTGGAAACCACCAAGAATCTGAAATATTTCAGATTGTGATGACTATTCGTATATCTTGAATCCCGTATAACACTGAAATTATTTTTTGGAATTGAAATTATCTTTTGGTATAATCTGGTTTGTGGCTCCCTGACCCTATATTAATCTGCAATTCTTGCGAACATCAAAGGTTTCCGGGAATTGTTGTTTGAGTCAAGAATCTTACTGAGCTCTGGAATTCTTTCCTATATATCTACTTCATAGCATTCTTAAATAATTTTCAGATTTCCACTGATTTTAGTGAGTTTCATATATTTTTTTTTGTACAACACTTTTTTCACACTAATTTCAACAATAACGAAAATTCTCATTGATTTTTGCGTCAACGATCACATTGGGTTATACGAAAATGTCTTCAAGGATTTAATTTTCTTCAAACTTGTGACAGTACCCAACTATTCCACATAGAGATATTAGTTGTAATTTGTTTTATTTTGAAATGTTTTGATATCCAAATTCACATTGAAGTAGTTCAACTGAATGATTAATTGTAAAATTCTGAATCGCGAGTTTAAAAAAACATGACTTTCCAGGAATTTAGATTCCTCCTGACAAATTTAGGGATAATGTATATGACGTTAGCTCGTACTAAATCCAATAAACGTTCTTTCATTCGTCAGATACGTATCCAAATTATAACTTTCCATGTTCGTGTATATTTAGAGCAAAACCCTCGGTCTTGTTCACGACGACCCGTAAACACGTCAGCCTATTTTTAGGCGCATCTGCCGAGATTATAATTCACGGGTAGGGCGACTGCAAAAAAATTATTTATTAAAATATCATGGTTGTCACCCTGCAATCGGCCGAATTTCCCCTTTGGGTTAACCGGAAATTAAATTTTAAGAGAGCTGGAGACTGTTCCGTATACCGAGATCATAATCGGATGATTTTTTTGTCGAAAGAAATGTCGAGTGGGACAATCTTCTTTTATTGGGAACTTTGAGGTTTCTCTCTTTTCCGGGACGATTTCATCGGGAGAAAGAGGGACGTTGATAAAAAGATTTCTTCGTTATTTATTACTTTAACCTGTTATTTTTCCGGCGTAAATAGTGAAATTGGTTGTAAGATAAAGAACGAAATTAATCAGCATTTTTTTCAGTGTGTTTTTAAAAACTAAGGCGATGAAATGTTTATCTTTAACATTGCAGCCGAACAGTAAACAGTGGTTTATTAAAAATGGTATATTTCCACCACTCAATGTCGATAACAACTAATTTGGTCTAAAACATCTCAGCGCGACCATTTCATCGCCGGGACAAATGCAAATTATAGTTACATTCTTTTTGATTAAACCGACAGATTCGTCTTACTATATTTTTTTAATTTAATTTAATTTAATTTAATTAGCACCTTTCTTCCTCTGAAGTTCGTTTTCTACCTGTTTAGGTGTTTGTATCTTACTACCAACCCCTTCGTATCATAATAGGATTAGCCGGAAATTGGTTTCCGGTACAGTTTAAATTCTAAGAGCGTGGTAACGGTGTTACAAGTGTTAGAAGTTATATATTTAACGACTTGAATTCATCTTGAGGAATCGTTAGTGTGAATTAATCATTTGAGGGTAATAATACAATTTAAGCGGACAGATTATTAGAATTGTTTAAAGAAAGATTTACCTAATACCTTTTAAGTAGTGTAGTTCTTGGTGAAGATTTAAAAAGTAACCTGTAGGTATAAGCTTTGTATCTTGTCTGAAATTTAGAAGTAATTATAATTTGGCAAAAAAATACCTACTAAACATTAATTTCATAGTGTTTTATAATTTAACATTGTTTTTATGAAACATTCCCTACCAAATCGACCATTTATAACCCCTAACCCTATAGATTTGGCTTCGATTTTTATATGTAGTACTCCTTACGTTACCCTGAATTTCTCCAATTTGTTGTATCCAAGAGAAATTGTTTTTTTTATATGAATTTTCAAGAAAATGGTGGATTTATTTTCATACACTCATAACTATTCAACAATTGGTCAATCAAGAAATTTTTCCCCAAACGGTTCCGTTTTTAAATCAGCGTTTAGAAAGAAAAGGAAAAGTATGAAAAAAATTTAGTCGTATTTTACGATTTTTTTTTTTTTTGGAGAAACTATTTTGTTCAGATTTCATCATTTGTAAAAATATATTAAAAAAATATTAATTGATTTTAAGTTCAATGTTTTTAATTCTATTTTGGGTCAATTTTGCTATTTATTTCGTCTAACTGAAATTTTTCGCGCTCTAACCTTGTCATTATATTAATGTATATTAAAATACATACATCCATTTTTAATAGATGGATTTTATTTAATACCACTGTATCACACATACCGTTTAAATATGATAAAAATAGATAAAATACGTATGTAAAAAGTATACTAAAATCGACTTAAAGATTAAAACATACAATTTAAATCAAGAACATCACCCTTGAATCACTCTTAGATCACAAAAATAAAAATCGCTAAATGCCTTCTTAATTAATATTATTCTTATTTTTAAGGTCATGAAAAATTGTTCAGTTTTGCGCTTATGGTAAATTTAAAATATCACTTGTAAAAAATACAAAAATTAGAAGGAATTCACCCCCTATTTTATTGTTCACTGCGAAATAAATACGTAGTAGCTATGATGAAATATTCAGAATGATTAAAAATATTATGAATATTCTTCCGGAATCTAACTCTAACTCAAAGTGCTGCATTCCACTGTATGATGGATAATTTTCCCGGTGTTGAATTACGTTGCTGTTTTTTAATTTAGTCCATAATATAAAGAAACATCTTTCTGATTTGGGACTTAAACAGCGTTATGACAACAATGCAGAGTTTACAGTACTGGCAAAAATTATCACTACACCGGCCTATGTTCCTTTAGACGCCATTGAAAATGCGTTAATTCAATTACTCGACATTTTGCCAGAAAAACTGATACCAATGTTGAACTGGTTTGAGAACAACTATGTTGGAAGACGCAACCGACGTGGGGACAGAGGAAAAAATCCCCTGTTTCCACATAATATATGTAATTTGTATCACCGAGTACTAAATCGAGATGATCGAACAAATAATCACGCTGAAGCTGTCGAATCACGCTGAAAAATGTCGAACCTCGTGAAAAATGACTAGGCACAACTCGTACTACTACCACGAGTATTAAAAGACTGGTTTCGTCCTCACACTGGTATGCCATCGTTATGCGGATCACTCTCGGTTTTCCCATTAGTAAAATGAGTGGGATCGACGTTAGAGGCAATTATTGCTTGCTGCTAAGCAAAAAGGAAAATGTATAGAGAAAAGTATTCTCAAAGGACGAAAGAATAACATATAAATCGCTTCATTTAAAAAAATCTCATTTGCAAAAATCTGTGAAGGACATTCCTTCATTGAGGACATTTCTGCTTTCAATCTTTCATTATTGCGTCCAGGTATATTTTAAACAACATGGGTGAAATACAACGAATTTCTCATAATCCTATCGTTATATCTCTGGTTAATTTATTTCCCATATCTATAAACGCTTTAGTATGAATGTATATGCTTCCTTTTGCTCTTATTTGTTGTTCTGAACGGCACTATTCCTTCATAATGTTTCATAATTTGCTTCTGAATACAGCACTTTCTCGTAGCGTATATGAAAAAGCTCAAGTGCGAAAAAACAGTACAGTCTATTCGTAATTACATCTGTGATATCTTTTAATGTTGATAATTAATTATTACAGCATAAAAACCTATGCCATAAAAGATAAGCTTATGACATATAAAATCTTTAAATACACGAATATTTATTGTAAAAATCATAATGGATTAATTACGTAGGTATTCATTGTTATATATTTTATAAAATTAAATGAAATTCATATTTTTAATTGCTATTTTTAGTTGTAAAGGTGTAATGTGTGATAAAGGTGATTTGACAATATTAAATGACAAGTAAAAAGTAATATTTACTAGTTTAATTGGTATTACTATATTGCACTAAGAATTCTTAAATTCCTCCAAATGGATACAAAACATTTCCGTCAAAACTTAAAAAAACTCCCCAAAAATGTAACATTGTGTAAATTTTGAGTGCATATTTATCGAACAATAATAATAATAAACGCGATAACTGAACTAGTTTTAACACATTTCATCTAACAGACAAATTATCGTTTTGACATCATTCAAATGTTTAATGGAAATGCATGATGGGTTTTAAGTGGCAAGTTCTCTAAAATGGTAATTTAAGCTGTCCCGACATAAACATGAGCATTCATTCTGAATCTAGGGTTTTAGTGCATTTACTCTTTATGTAACTCCGTGAAACTCTTTCCTTATCGGAAAACTATCATGTTGTGATGGATTGGTTTCTAGAAATTACCCAAGATTTCGTTTTCATATTTACATCTCAAATTCTTAAACAAACTAACCGGTTCCGATTTATACGATTTTTAGGTATCATGCCATCGTCGATAAAATAACTGCAACGACCACATTTTCGTTTTCTTTTCCATATCAATCGAACCTGAATAGTTATTTTCGGTTACGGTGTATTTTATGGACGAGCCCACCTTTTATCCGACCATCCAACAGATAGCCCCAGCCGATCTACAAGCACCCGGTGATTTATTCGAACTTGTCAAATAATCGATCTTATAATAAGGAGAATTGTGCAAACACACCCCTAAAGTTAAATTTCTATTATGGCCGTGGGACACGACAGGGGTTGCGGGTCTGGAGGGACTTTAATCGGTTATCCCTAACGGTCTCGGTAATTTATAAATAATAAAAGTGATTCCGTGGAAATACGGGTCCAAAAAAAAATCGATAATATAATTGTGTGGGATTATAGAATCAATAATAAATTATAGGTACTTAGCAAGCGATGGTTGTTAAAACATATACGACAAAGTGTAGCGTATAAAATGTGACAGAAATCATTTGGATACACACTTATTTATGGCCAATCCCAAAGCTTTCCTTCTAAATTAAGACATAAAGTTAAGCAGAACCTAAATATTACACACATGCCATCATTAGTTTGGAACCTTCTCTTAGCTAAATGGAAGTCAAGGCTTAGCAGTGGTGGCAGCTAACGTTATTTTAATTTTCCTTCAATCAGGATATTGAAGATGAGACTCAGTCACATTCATGAAAATCTCTCCCAATGAGGATAGGTTGTACCACATGTCCTAGACTAATGAGTTGAATTGGGAAATATTTATCGCATAAAATAAGGGTACAGGTCATCTGTAGATGAGAAATGCAGATCAGATGATCAGATATGCAAAATTCCCCGGTGAAAAAAGATTTTCCTTACGTGTGGATGAGATGTTCACATTTACACTTGTGAAGAGGAGACTAGTTTAATTAGTACCAGCAGATGATCAAGTTTCAATTACCTGGTCAGCAAAGAGGAACCACTTACCACTTCTTCGGGCATAACCAAAAAATACGCTATGTTTACAGATTTGAGTATATATAAATGTATATCCTACACAATATTGAACGCAATAATAGCAATATTATCTCCTAAATATAAATAGTTCTGGTGTGTATTACAATACGATTTAAAGGTAGAATCTAGTTGAGTCAATCCTTTTAAGCACGAAAATATTCTACGTACTCAAATCCATTTATTCCAATTCTCATTGTACTCAGGGGAATGATATAGAAGTTGACATACTGTGGCGCTATCTAGTGGTGAGTTAAAATAAAGTTAATAGTACCAAAATATTCTAGGGACTCAAATATCCATTCTTACTAATTTTTATTGTTATCGGTTGAACCGTATAGAAGTTGATATATTGCAGCGACATCTGGTGGCGAGTTACAACAATGGGCATATCACAACAATCTTCTCCACGAAGAAATACACGCATATCTATCTATCTATCTATCACTCAAATCTATATGTACTATATATATTTGAGAAAGTACTCCATAGAATAGTCCTTGACAGTAGTAGATAGTAAATAGAGTAGTCTAGAATAGTCTTTCATCGAATCTATAAAATACAATCTATATCTTTAGATAATCTTTGAAAAGGAGCAATTCCGTCTAATAGATATAGTATATCTCGTGTTCATGTAATATGGATTTTTACTTCTATTCTTTTTAGAATCTCAGTATTTGTGAAAGGTACAAGAATTGATGAATTTGGAATATATACGTAACTTGATGTACTGCATAACTGGGCAAAGCTTAAATCGACGTTATATGAGGCTTGAGAAAGTGGTGGAATCACGGCAAATCAAACGTGTATCAAATTTAAAAATTTTGCACAACTCTTGTGGAAACTATTACCACACTGCGAAGATTTCACATTACTCATTACTTCGGATTTAAATTTTTTACCAACATTATGAGCCATTTAAACAACTCGTCTGACATGGACGACGGTTATTGTGTGAATGTTGTACCATCACCTGTGGAATTGCCCATTAATAACTGTAACTTTCAAAATCATTGTGAAATTCTCCTCAAACGCCTGTCGATTAACTACCATTACCAATTTCAATCCCCTCTTATTATAGAAACTTTTGTTCCCTTAAAGAAACAACCCTCGAATAATAGTCATTATCCTGTTTCGGTAATCAATCGGGGGTGGTACAGTTAGAAGGCGATAATCCATCGGAGTCCATACAATTATAAGAGAATACACAGTTTCACGAAAGGCGAACACCCTCGACGCTTAAACTAATATTTCCGATTAGACAGAAGATAAATCATGGGAAGTAAGATGGTGCAGTGGCACGCGAACCCTTTACCAGGGTCAGTACTCCAGACATCGGGGAGAATATCGCTTAATTTAGGTGCCTATTTTACTTTACAGCTAGTGGGAAGAAATATTGACAATGTTTCAAAACCCATCAAATTTAAGATTCTCCAGAAGCGCTTTGGCTAAAGACTGAAGCTGAAATTAATTAGGAAGTTAATAATGAAGAAATGTGTTATCTGTTGTTCCATAATGGATCGTTCGGTACGGTTACATTTGTTTTCCCGCTTGTCACAAAGTGAAACGCCGAGTTTGATAAAAACCTTTGAGGTGTTTGATATAACATAATGATTTTCTTGCATGTAAAAGTCGGGATAACTTGATAGTAAAAATGTTTCGTGACATCATATTTGACACAGTTATAATATCGGAACGTCAGCTAATATACAAACTTTTAATTTTGAAACTTTATGAGCTGAACGCAACTCTTGAAGGTCCCGTACGCTTGCACGTTTAGAGCCTTGGGAACTTTCCCGGATATTAGGTATTCATCTCTTCCAAATGGACCGAAACTCTTAAGACTTGCAGATTCTCCGATCTGAATATCGTTAAGTTCAAACGGGAATTTCTCCAACGTTGTGTATGCAAGGCTAATACTGAATTTAAATATGGTATTTTCAAATACCCATCAGGCATATTATTGAGCGGGCGTACGCTCTTCGTTCAAGGTGTATTCGGGGGGGTTTTGCGGGTGCTTCGTCTAAAGCATTCCAAAGCTCCTAGAATTGCAGCGAATCACGCCGAATGCCGCTTTTAATGAAATACTTAACGCCTGACCCATATCTGGCAAGAGCCGTTAGATCGGTTTAGATACGCTGGACGTCTTCTTTAATTTGCGCTTCGACGGTCCCCAAAGGCATTCCGTTTTAATATCCAGCGGAAATACAGACAGATGTGTGTGTAGTGTCAATGATGAGTAAATGCCCGGAGTCGCCGCCCGCATTATACTACAGGTATGCGGGATTCTTGCCGAGTTTAGGATTTTCTCTCCCTTTCGCACACTGTTTAGTTTAGAATTCGCGCCGGTGCAAACTGAACTCTGTTGGTCGCCGAGAATTTTAATAATTCTTTTTAAAACGACCCGGATTACGTAAGAACGGAAACAAGAAAGGGTGAAACTCACCTTTCTAACGCATATTATTTTAACCGCAACACTCCACAATTATTTTTAACAATCCAAAGTATTTTGTTTTAGAACAACATGTCAATAGCACTTTAAAGGAAGCAGACTAAAATTATACAGTGTGCCAGGATATTTAAGAAA
This sequence comes from Cryptocephalus primarius, assembly GCA_963576515.1. Lineage (NCBI taxonomy): Eukaryota > Metazoa > Arthropoda > Insecta > Coleoptera > Chrysomelidae > Cryptocephalus > Cryptocephalus primarius. The sequence continues at coordinate 7,203,586 of OY754938.1, read as the reverse complement.
CATAGGGAGAGTAACTGCAACCGACGTTTAGCGAAATTATATTAAAAACAATCTCTTGCATTTAGTAAAGCTGAAACTCCTAAAATTCCGTTATTCTGATCAAAGCAAGAGTTCCACCCTTTGAAGAATTCCCGTGGACGGGCGGGACTTCCTTTAAATGCCTTACAATAAATGGCAATAAAATCATCGACCCTTCCGTCGAAATCCCATCAATTACCGGTAAGGAATCCGCTTGTCCTCGAGTCCGGCAAAATCCAGAATTCACTTAGTCAGCGGTAAACGGAATTGGTCAAATTAGACTGGAGCCTGTCTCTCGTGCGACTCGCTCAATTCACTTGTCATACGGAAACTATGAAATACGTTCAAGCTGTTCCAGGGCATGTGTGCGCCGTCCTCTTGCATTATACATACGTCCCGATGACGTCTTAGTTTATTTCTGGCAAAATGTGACCGACGCCTTGCACCGGAGGTCGCAGGATGATTTCGTTTTAAGGGTCACGTCCGAATTTAATTCTGTTTTCCTATAACGGCGTGGTGTAAAATATAATTTGCAGTAATGCTTGTCGGTTACATGGTACGAAAGATGAAGAAGTCGTTATATCCGTCAGGTACTAAACTTGTTAGTGATTCATGTTGAAAATTTGAATATAATTTTTCCGGGAATTTCTTTCCGATCACCACTCAATGACAAGGTAGTCGATATGATTAATTTTTGTATTATTATTGGTAATTACATTTTATAATAGATTCCATATATTTGTTCTACGATTAATTCAGAAAACCATGGAAAATGATCAGCACTGGATGATAATTTCATTGGACGAAGTGTTAGGCAACTTTTTCATCTTAAATAGGACTGAATTCAACAATATTTTTGTATATTTTGAAAAACGCTGAACCGAATATAATTTCTATTACAGCGATGCAGAGATGAGGCCAAAACTGCCCGAGAGTAGTTTTCTAAAATTTAACTGGTACATCTAGCCGCTTGTCATTTTAACATCCTCCTCTCTTAAATAAAACAGCAAAGTTATAGTACGTCGCATTTCATTTGAGACAAAATTACAGTAAACGTGGTACAAGACACCCTAATAAAAGGTCATAAATGATCTGTTGAATGTAGAAAGGTGAAGTGCTTTATTGTCGATTAGGAGATGGTTTCGAATGGTCGTCTGGGATATTTGGATCGTACCGGAATTTTTAAATGATCACAGACAAATTACTCTTTTCGAGATCATAAAAAAATTAAATCATCCCCATTTCTCTTTTTTGATGTCGTCGACTTCCTCCAATTCTTCCTCACCTAATTCTCCTTCGTCATATTCCATACCTTCATTCACTGCTATTTCTTCATCTGAACCTGTTTCTTGATTTGTTTCAAGTTCTCTGTTTAATCAAGGCCGCCACATTTTAACAATTTTTTAACGACACTTATCAAGATCAGTGTAAAGTGAAATTATTTTAATACACCATTTAAATATATTTACAGTCCCTATCTTATCCACCGTTAAGACAATTCTACCTCGTTATTATGTAATTCAAATTTACACCACGACTCATCAATGAGACAAGTTTCACTCTAAGGTTATTAGTTCTTGAAACCCTTGTTGTTGTCTAAGTACTCTAAGTACGGTCCATTTAATGTATGTAAATACCCTGTCACAATGAGCGGATAACAACTTTTAAGCCTCTTCATCTTCTTCGTTTATATTCTTTTACAATCGGGATCTGGGTAACGCGTAGCACAATTCGAGTCTCAAATAAAATGCGACGAATTATGCACTCTCGATGAAAAACTAATATTTGGTGAATTCACGAGGTCAAGTTTTTTGAAGTTCATTGTTTGCTTTCAAGAAAATAAAAGTTGGCATGTGTCATACAACTCTTAATTCGCTCCATGTAATGACATCCGCATTACCCGAAGATATTACGGAGTATATACCTCGCAGGATCGAATTTACCCGTTCGGAAAACAGAATTAGTTTTTGATGAATTCGCGAGGCCGAGAAGTGAGGGCGGAACGCTCGGCGGAAGGCGAACGCGCCAGGAAATAATTAGAGCCCTAAAGGCTATCATTTCCGACCTCTTCTGCTTATTAAGCGATGGCGCCTATTACCAACATCCTTATATATTCCTCGTTATAAATTTCATCTGACGAGTCCGGCGAAATTCATGGCGGCCTTTCCTGTCTGCCGAGAAATGCAAATCCGCCCGTAAATTTCCGTCGGTGAAAATTTCCAAATTTTCAAGTCGAAGATTATAACCCACGCGGAGGGGTGGGCTTTTAATGAAAACGCGATAAGGGAGGAGAACGTCGAGTGACAACATCTGCATCGGAATGTTTAAGACGCTCGTTTTTCATGGTTTTGTTTTAGAGGGCGATCACCTCCAAAAGCCAAAATGTCTGCTAGCTTTTGGATTTTCTCTAGCGTTATGAAAACGTATATGCTTCGGTAAATTACTACCATTAGTGTGAATGGACCCATGCAAGAACCTCCGAGAAGAGACATCCGCGTAAGTTAAACATTATTTTCTTTTGAAAAATGGTCCCATACACAATTTTATGATATCACATAGTTTAAGTATATATTGTTTTCACATTTCACAAAAAAAGTAGGTAATAATATAGTTGTGATGTCGTAATACTTACCTAACTGTTATAGTTCACCTTATATGTTTTTCAAACCAAACAAAATAAACAATATAAAATAAATTAAATAAGTTAATGTGTTGATTTCATTTAACAGCGAAAAATGTAATTTCTTCCGTAAAAGCTTAGAAATTATTACAGGTATGTCCAGCTACACAAATTTATCAACATGGTTGGTATGGTATCAACAATTGGTAAAGAATGTCGTTTACCTTTGCGAGATTCTTTATTATTTCTCTAGCTCCAAGAATCATTTTCTATCGTAACTACCGCTTCTCCGATTAAATATAATGTTAATCTCTGTAGTTTACGATAACAAATTTGTGTTGAGGTTGTTCGCCGAACTATATAAAGTTTCCAGTTAAGTCATTGTACAATTTTCATCACTAAAACTTCACTTCTTTCCATTCGCCTAAATTATCTGTATCGTTAAAGTGAGTTTATCACAACTAACAGAAACTAAATTAATCACGAAGTTCGCTCGGGGAGTTATGTATATTAAAGAATCGAAATCCAGTTTCCTCGACTTCCTGATAAATGAGGGTGTAGAGACTCGGTAAGTTTCGAATTCAATTTCTCTGTTTAACTAAGTACATTTCATTACAGTCTCTAGTCGAAGTGAATTTTCCAGATTACGATCATTTCCGTTAAGTTTTACTGATGACGAATGACAATTTCGAATAATGCGAACGTGTAGATGTTTAATTGGCCAGTCTTCTTTAATAAATATTTGATACACAGTTTATTCAATTTATTCCACTGTCGTGTATGAATTCTTGACTACTTTCGAATTCTGTGACCTAACTCACTATACATATTTCTGCTGTTACGTAATAAACCAGAGGGTAACTTTTGCAATTGTAGGGACAATATTTACTAACAAATTTGACGAGTTGCAAAATCAATTTTTCATTTAACCGCAAATATGTTAATGGAAAACAATTTAATTATCAATGGTGACGGTAAAATGTTCGGAGAAATAAATTTACTGGCTATTCCATCACGACTACAGGTTTGCATACGCACTTCAAATTGAAAAATAAATAAAAACTTAATCAGTTTTGGTTTAAATACAGTAATAGTTTGAATAACGCTTGTAATTATCTTTTACTTTACCTTTACTTTTAACTCTCAATACACAAATGACATTCTTTATTATTTATGGATTTTTATTATTTATTATTTATTATGGAACAAATATTTGTCCGAACAATTTGAGTACCATTAATGTGAAAATGACTTTCCCTTATTATTCTACCTGTTACTGTCAAAACAAAATTCAGATGAAAAATCTCCTTCGACAGCAATTTCAGTCGTAAATCAAAAACTTTTAAATCTGCACCTATTTAATAAAGAGGGAATAGAACGTCAGAGAAGCGATAGGAAGTATTCGTCATTTCGATCTCTTGACAACATAAACCGCCTAGCGATTCTTAGCCCCATTGTGCATTTTATCAGAACTCCCCTGGTGTTGTAGTTTTGTAATGAGATTATTTACGGCGTAATTGTTGGCGTGAAATGAGATCAAAAACAATGGAGGGTTCTTGTGTAGATACACAACTTAAGCTTTATGAAAACTTAAAGAGGCGGTATACTGTTAAACTAGAAGCCCACAAATGAAACGACGATGTTAAATTATTTAGCATTTTACAATAAAGCAATTTAGAAACATTTGATAGATTTCATGCGTATTATCCGACCAAGTTCCAAGCGTTGTAATTCGAGTTGGCTTCGATGAATATACATTTTCAAAATACGACTCTAAAATGTATTTCTCGTTTTAACAATTTATAAATCGCTATTTGCAGAAGGTTTCATTGTTTGAGTCTAAGTGAATGAATACTCGGAAATCTTTTTTTGCTTTCATATTAAACTTTTTACACGAAAACAAACAGAACATTCGATTTAAATCAAAACCGAGTTTTCCCTGCTCGTCGAAAATAAAATCGAAATCCTAAGCGAAAATCGTACGGAATAATGAAGTATATGATTTCAATGTCGGAAGTTTCGAGTCGGACGTGTTTACATATAAAAGTTATTAAAAAATCTCATATCGAAGTTTCCTTCTGACAAGTAGAGAGCGTAGAAGTGTCGAACTTTCACGAACTGTATTTCGACGGTGAGATCGTCGGGTATGCACAGCTGAAGGGTCCTTATCTTTTATTCGGAAACTTGGACCGTATCTCTCGCCTCTTTATGCCCAACTAGGCCATGCCTGTACTTTACGACACAAAAATCGCCGCAGTTTATGCGCAATTCTGCATTATCACATGTTATTGATATGTGGTAATGTGGAACCCAAACAACTCGTAAAATTTAGTAGCGAGCAAAATTTTTTTACTGTCTTCGAGAAATTATCGACGCTGTAAAAATGTTCACTTCTCCCTTTAGAGCGTTTTATAGTTTTACTAAACCTAGGGGGAATCGACTTTTCGAGTTCACGTGCCGTAAAACCCGGGTTCATGTGCCCTCCTTTTAAAACAATGAAACATGCGCAAGTGTGTTGACGGGTCTAATTTCTGAATTCACACTTCGACCCTAGGAAGTTTTATTCCCTTTTTATATCACCTGAAGTTGATGCTCGCGTGTACGGACAATGTTGCCACGAGAAAAAGGAATAATATTTCTGTAATGTCACAATTATGCCAGACACACCAGCCAAAAAATATTACAACAATTGCGACACAATTTTTGAAAATGACATACTTTTACGGCTTTTTATTGTTCTTTGCGTTGCCCCAATTATACCGGTACTAATAAGAAATAAAGTATGCGTTGTGATCACGCCAAAATATATATTAATAATATAAATAATAATATTTGAATGAAATAATTACCGCAAATATTAAAATATTAGAGCAAATAATAAATAACATGTTAATGAAATTTCAGTTTTCCCCCGCATTGCGACTATACTAATGGCGAACATATGTTTCTATACTGCCACATTGTAGATATTTCAAGAACTATGAACTGTTCAAAAAATTTAATCACGTATTTTTAAAATATTTCTCTCAATCGAGACCTAAATTAATAAAACGTACAAAACTGTTAAATATGGTAAATGTGGATGAAGAACAATTAATTTAGTAAAACACTCTCATGAAATTAAAATAGCATTCCTGGCATATACGAAATATTAAGCAGCCGGAAAACAAAATATTATTGGATAGAAATTAAAACACCAGTAATAAATTATTTTAAGCCCTTAGAAATCTGGCGAAGACTCAGATAGTTAAGAAATGCTTCCTATGTATCGCCTATTATTACCGACTGAGCATCAAAACCTACGCATTGAATACGCACCTCAATTGTCTCGAAAACAGAAATTTTATCGTCAATCCAATTCAACTATAGAAAGATTTCAATGGACCATAGTCGAGCTCAGAATTATTAAAGAAGATAATTCCAACGATCAAAATCTGATGAATTACGTCGTTACTGAATATAACAACAAATTTCTCAGTGCAACTCAATTCATCCTGTTCGAGTTATCCTTCGGATAAAAAGAAATACAAGTGACATTTTTTCATTTGTTGCTTGTTTAATCAGGACACATCTTCGTTGAAAGGAAGTTTGTCCTTGTAGACATTGTAGAATTGAACCTAAAATGTGTAATTATATTTGAAAATGTGCATATTAGATAAAATATCTTTGAATTCATTGAACTTCTAAAACTACATGAAAATGAGAAATTAAGAAAAAATAAAAGTTTTAATTCTAAACCCATAAATTCGTTTCTATTAATTTAGAAATGAATAATTGTGAACAAACTTTGGATTCCCAATACAACTACATCGACTCCATTTTAGAAGTACCCCCAATATCAACTCTGAATTTGACTAACGTGTATTATAAACTTTGCTTATTTAGTTTTTTGTATGTACTATTTTAATACCAAATGCAGGATACGCAGGACGCTAATGGTGGAAGACGAACCAGGCGAACCCTAATCCCATTGATAACCCCCTTCAGTTTGTTTAAAGGGTGGAGTGGAAATAGACGAATTATAAATTGTGTAATATGATCCGAATATACAAAAGGTAATTAAGACTAGAGTTGTAGGACGCTAGCGTTTTTTTTAAACAGTGACAGTAGAGAACAAATTAGAAAACCTATTAAATCTTCATGTGTTTCTTTTTAAATTAACACCACGCTTCTGCAAATAAAACTACCTAGAATGGATGACATGGTTTTGTAAGAATGACTGCTACTTAACGTGTTGGACAATTAGTCATTGTTGCGTAAAGATGATTGCAATTAACGAGCTAGAATGACTGTTAGAGCTGTGTGATTTTCACTGCACTTTAACGGGTTTAATTAGACGTAATGTCTGCGTAAGGATGGTTACAAGTTAGCGAGCTAGATAAGATGTGTCCTTGGATAGGGATGGCTGTACTAAAACAAGCTAAATTAGATCTAACCTCCTTAATTGATGTAAGCATTTGGTCAAACTAATCCATTTAGTTTAATGAAGTAATGACGATTAACGGTAAATACGCGGTGGTGTTCTAGTCGACTAAGATAGTGACCATTTTCCCTAGCCCTTTCCAAACCAAAAAACTACAATGATATGCTACCTAAATATGTATAGTCCCTTGCACAAATTTTTAAACCTGCAATCTTTCCCATAATCTTAAAACAGGTAAAAAAGTTTTCTGGCTCTATCTATGGTTTTAGCAGAGAAACTTATGGCACTCGAACCCGAAACTACTTAATGGGCCCTTTAATGGACTTGACCTTTTCCATAGAAGAATTATAGATTTAAAATCGGTGTTGAATGGTGAATTATTTGGTGAATTATTACATATAAAAATGTCTGAATGAACCCACTGATTAATAGTGAAAATTTCGTAGTCGATGAATTATCAAACTTTAAAATGGTATTAGTAGATACCACAGCAATTTTCCAAAAATAATATTGTTCATTTACTTCGATAACAACAGTGGTTTTCGAGAAATTTGCAATACTAAGACATCGAACACAACTTGTGCGCATTCACCATTTTAAACACGATTCTAGGTAAATTTTAGCCATCAAAATTCGAGACATGAAAACGCCAAAGAAACTAGATAACCAATGGATCCTCACTTATCGTCATGAACGTATCGCATATATTCTCGATAAATAGAGATAACTGGGCAAAGGATTTGTGTAGGAGTTTCAGCGTTTCTCATGAAGAAACCGAATCATTGAACACATTTCACACTCTAAAGGATTTTATGCTGAGGTGGCAATTTTAAAAGAATTCTACGAACAAAGCGATGTTTCCGAACGATTCTCCTTGTATATCTTACGTTACTTACAGCTCTGCTGCTTCTTCTCCACAGAGGGTACATGGAATAAGTTCCAGATACGGAGACGTATGAGCTTCAACAGCAAAAGTAATCAATTTTGGAATGTTATTACTTTCCAAGTAGACTTTCTGAATTTTCGATGAAATGTCAAAAATGTGATCGAACTGAATCTTTCGAATATCTATCCAATTATTGTACTAATAAAAAATAATAGCAAACGTCTTCAATCACATCCAAAAAACGAGTAATGTAAGAGTTATTTCGTTGGATTTCCGAAATATCAAATAAATAATAAATCAGTTCCGCGGGAAGTATCGGCATCGGTTCATCGGCTGTTCCAAATGTGACACATCGTAATATTTTTTATGGCATCCGCCTGAAGAATTTTTACGAATATCAAATGGGTGGCGTGTATAGAGCCGGGCGAATATGAGAATGGAAATATCAAAGAAAACAAGCGCGAAATCCCCAATAATCGAAGAAGAAACATTAGGATCAACGAGAGCCCCGCATATCTATTCTGCGAGGACATCAATTTCAATAAAAGTGTCGATGAATAAGCTTTCAGAGGGTAAGGAACTTCTCCCGGTATATCGGAAAATGTGTTCGTACTTTTCCCTACTACTGTGGCATTTCAAGTGTCTGTATCAATAAACCGGTTCAATACAGTCAATGCGGAGTAACCTTTCCTGATAAAAGCAGGGATCCATTTCGCTTTTCGGAAACTTTGTTTGGAAACTTATTCGGTCCGCATTCTTTCTGCTTCTAATCAATTTATGATGTATTTAAGAGTTGTTGAGAACTTTAATTTGATTTATCTGTTATTTCATAGCTTTTTATTTTCCGACCGCCATATATACGACGGCAAAAGGAAATCCAGATAATTAATCCAAGAAACCACGCACAAAGCTAAAGGGAAAAAGAAAAATCGGCCTTGCAAAAAGCAACGAAGAAAATGCGAAATTAGTAGGATCTTAATGGATCAGCTGTTATTAAAAGTTAATTAATTACATCAAACATTAATAAAATGGATCGCGTTTTTCCTACATATTCTGAATTCAAACCGAATTAAGAACGCTAATTCAAATTTGCCGATACATATTTCTGGACACCTCCTCCATTTCATAAAGGACTCGGTAAAATTTCGGGAAACTCCTCATCCGACCGCTGAGATTTCTTCGTTATTATACAGGCCGCACTATAATTTCATTCCCTCCCATCGATAAATCTAACAATTTAAAACGGCACGGGAAATAAATGTGCCCAACGTTTCACGTCGCCGAAGTAACGGTTTTGAAACGGAATGGATCGGAATCATTTGTCAGGACCATTTTCCTCGAGTCGACAAAGATAAAAAACTAATGAGTTGTAAGCTGAACGCGATGCACATGGAATGCGATGAGGAATCTCAGATATTGGGCCCGCGCTGGTTTTCATCACCAGGGACGGGTCCAGGATAGAAATTTTCAATTTGACACTGTTGAAGATAAGAATTTCGCAACAGCGGCTTCGTTGTGTTTCCTATGAGAACCTGTGGTCTCACTCACTCAATAATTAAATGATGTATAATTGTAAAATAAATAAAAGCTTCCGAAATGAGTCTACCCTATTTCTATATAAAATAATATTAGCGAGAAAAATGAACCGACTACAAAACGAAACCCCTGAAAAAATGTGTTATAAGTGTAACAACCCCAATTGCCAGGAATCGACATTTTTTTAAACATAATTAATTGTGGAATTTTTCCTTTTTTTTTTTAATTTCGAGATTGTTTTTTTTTTGTTTAAACGTGTAATTCATGCAGGCTTGGCAGTATTGGATCGACTATTTCCGGTCGATATTTTGATAACCTGACTTCTTCTCTCGCTTTTCCAAATACCTACTCCCTACTCACATCTTCGATTTTGTGAACAGTTTCGGCCGACAGCCGAGGTTAATAAACTGTTGAATAAAACAAAATAAGGAGGCCAAATCGATATGCCAGCAGGAACTATCGACAATTAGTTTTTGGGGGGATATAAAACAAAACGAAAACCCAGGAAGAACTGGGCAGTCGACGCCGAGCTTCTGGTGAGTTAGGAAGCACTCCTCCGAATCGACTTTTCTTGTGTGCCAAGCTAAGTGACAAGTACTGAGGGCTGTTGAGGGTTCCATAGGCCATGGCGTATCCGATTACGTCACAGAGACTGCTCACCTGGCGAGGTAAACTCCTTGACAATTTTCTTTTATTGTTATTTCTTTTCTGTTTGATTGTGGTAAGGAATTGTCTCCGTATAAAGTAGTTGAGAGAGAGAGAGGCAGAGAGATAGAATGAGCGAAAGTGGGCTGAGAGGTGACTCTATGTGAGTACAGAGATCTTTGTGAGTACTTAATATTCACAGAGAATTTTGTTAACATTTTCATTTCGTTGAGTCTACTAAGGAACGTAAGGGATCCAATACTGCCAGAGTCGAGTAGGGTTTTTCTATTTAGATAGTCATTTGGTTGGTTCAATTTTATTCTCGACGTTACCATTTAGCGTTCCTTTTTTTGTGTTATTCTTTGTTTTTTTTGTTTAACGTTTATTTTTTTATGTTAATTTATTTTTTTAATATACAATTGTTAATTCTTTTTACTATCGATTTTTCTCGTACGATTATTACTTTTTATTGGCTAACTTCTCACCCTCGCTAAATAATAATTAAATCCAGGCTATTTTATAAGCCCTGATAGGGGTTACCCCTTCGAAGAAACGCTGCCGTTGGGGGAGGTCGAAAGTAAACGACTCCCATCTTAAATCACCTAAAGTCATATTACTTGAGAAATTTTACACTCCTCCACTGGTGGAGAGCGCGGCTTACTTTTAAGAAAAGCGGACGTAAGCAAAATATCCCATTTTGTATATTAAACATTTAAAAAAAACTGAGCTCTCCTCAAACAGTGCTTGAAGAAGCTGGTGAGGGGTGAGACGTTTCACATAAGTTAGAGACAATACTCTACGAAACCGCAATAGGGGTTATAGGTGAAAAGGTAAGCAATAAACAATCAAGGAATTATTGGTGGAATCAAGAACTGACTGAAATAACTGAACAAAAGAAAAAATTGTATCACAGATGGTTAGTTAGAGGAGACCGAGAAAATAGAAATATGTACAGTCAAAGGTCAAAAAGGAAATAAAAAAATATAAAAGTGCATTCTGGGAAAATAAATACGAAGATAAAGACACACAAATACGAAGTAGTAGGCCAAGGACAGCCTGGAGGATATAGCCAAGGATATATGACATTAGGAGGGATAAAAAAGATAGTAACGATAGGCCCTATAGATACACTCGAATGGAGAACGTATTATGGAACACTACTTACTAAATCTAGGTCACTGTTTAAGGATATAGATCATAACATCAAAAGAAATATTAAAATACAACCAGTGTCACTAGAAGAAATTAGAACATCTATGAGAACAATGAAAAATAGTAAAACACCCGGCCTGGGAGGCGTTCCCATTGAACTGGTGAAACACTAACCTCAGGCATGCTTAGAATACTTGGCTTCGATTTTCACCAAGTTTCCAGAAGGTGAAGAAGTCCTTATCGAATGGAAGATCGCTTACATTAAAAAGGCGACAAAAACTGTGTGAAAATTATAGAGGCTTGAGTGTGACCTCTTCTTTGGGACGGCTGTATGAGAGGGTGCTAAGAAATAGAATTGAAACGGAATTATTGATCTAGAAGAGCAAAGTGGGTTTAGAGCTGGGAGATGTTGTGTAGATAATTTAATCTGCATAAACAACTCATGGAAAAGGAACGTGAATATGGTCAAGAACTGCACCTGGTTATCATCGACCTAAAGAAGCATATACCTTATGTGTACCTATAAAGTTGATATGGAAAACTGTGGAAAACAATAACATTCCAAAGGTATACACTGATGTAGTTAAAGTTTTCTACAGAAACAACGTAAGCTGTATAAAAACAAGAATTGAGCTTTCAGACAAGTTTACGGTAAACAAGGGCTTACGGCAGTGTTGCTGCTTATCACCCACTTTATTTAAAATATACCTAAATTCGGCAATAAAACAGTGGAAAACTGGGTGTTAAAATCGGGGATAGGTGGGTATATACTTTGTTATTTGTGAACGACCAAGTTGTATTGGCAGAAGACGAAAAAGATGCTAACTATAAAACTAATTGAAGGGTGTGAGAAATGGGGACACGAAGTAAACTTGGAAAAGACCCAATACACGACAGCTGAAAATAACAACGTACTAAAGATAATAACAACATTAGAAATAATAAAAAGAACAACGGAATACAAATAAATTGGGATACAGTTGAATGAAGCTTGTTAGGATAACGACAATATCATAGGGAAAATACGAAAAGGAAAAGCAATAATTAAGACGTTACATAGTCTTTTATGGGCAAAGCGAATATCAAAAAAAAAAATTAGAATGTTCAAATCGTTAGTTGAAGCTGTGTAACTTACGGATCGGAACTGTGGACTCTCAATGAAGATATGAAACGCAGAATTAACGCGGTAGAAACGGAATACTGAAGATGTTGCGGATTGACACTGTTGGATAGAAAAATTAATGAAGAGGTAAGACATAGAATGAACATAGATAAAAAGTTGACCGATAATATCGAAAGAAAGCAGGTCTCTTGGTATGGATATTTAATGAGAATGAACGATGAAAGACTACGAAAACAAATATTTCACTAGATACCGAGAAGAAGAAGAGGGGGCAGACCGAGGAAAAGTTGTAAGTTAGAGTTAGAGTTAATAAAGCTATGAAAAAAACACACTTACAACAGGATGATTGGAGAAATGCAGAGGAATGGCTCAGACGATGTGACAAACGGCTAGATAGGCTGTACAAAATCGCTATATATATATATATATATATATATATATATATATATATATATATATATATATATATATATATATATATAATATAATTGTAAAATTCACTTCTTAGTGGAAATGATAAGGCTTTTACTTTTGAAGAGAAAAGTTCCCTAATTTAGATCTTGGAAAAATGTAGGGTTCTAAATAACATTTTACTGTATATTGTTACGCTTGTAAGAATCAGCATATATAACATTACTACCGAGTATAGAATGCTTGCTTTCGGTTTTAATTTAACAAACTGTGAACATTTCTTGAAGCGCAATTTTACGTCAAATTCTAACAGCGAGAATGTAAAATTTACGAGAAATTCACGTAGTACACACCAGTTCATAAAATAGTCTTACAAGTAGCCGTATTTATTTTCAGTATTTGTGGTTTCCCCAACGCTATTTCATTACCAATACTCCTGCGCTATTTGAGGTAATGTGAGAGATGGGTGGTCGTTCCTTACTCTCCACGTAGTATTGGTACTAACCACGCACTACGCTAAATAGGGTTAACGCTTCGCTTTACGAATATCAACATTTTCAGCGCTTCTTCGTCATTTTTATTTACTTTACTCTGTATCAATGACTGCCAGACCTACATTACCTGACACCTCTTTGATACCAAGGACACATTCACCAGACCAAAAGAGAAATAATGACCAAGAATCAGACCTTCTTTTTTCTTTAATTAACCGACATCGCCCAACCCTTTAATTTCTTGTTAAGAATAATAAGTTCGGGAGCTCCAAAATAGCTCTCAAATTAAATATTGGGACTTACTACGTAACACTATTTTTCGCCTGATTTTAGTCAGGTGCGCTTTACATTAATGTAATCTTATTTTAGGTGTCGTCTGCAATGTCGTTTACCAAACCTTTGCCCTGTGCTAACGGAGGTCTCTCCTGCTCCCATTATCAAGTTACTTACTATCTTATTTATGCCGATAGGACATCTGCTAGTAGGGATGCGGAAAAACCTGATTATAGGACGATAAGCTCCTTGAAAACCTCCCCCATAATAACAATTTAGTAGGATGCCATTCAGAAATAAAATGTTGGCGTGCATATTAGAATTTGCAACTACAAGAATAAGAATGAATTAATGGATCAGGTGTCCAATTTTAAAATTCGTTTTAATGCCAGTGGGATACTAAGAGTAGGTTCACGGAGCAATGGAGTCATGAAATGGCGGAATTAGTACTTAATAGCCAATGGTTCGAAATTTTACATGCGGTTGTGTTGCAGGGACGGATGTAAGACTGTATTGAATTATTTGATAACGTATTATACGTTTAGTTTTTTCGCGGAAATATTGTACACCGAGAACCGAAAATCTTACTTTGATTAACAATTCAACAAATCAATTTTCCAGAAACAATACATTTAACAAAGAACCCGATCCATAAGTTTAGAATTTAAACCGATTCCAGTAGTTCTCTTGTAAATTAAATCATATGAAATCAATTATAAAGAAAAGATTACATGGTTTCTGTCCAAAAAATACATTCTAATCGATTACATTGGGTCGATAACGTAGAAAAAATTAAATAGATTTTGTTCTAGTCTAGTAGTGATATTTCAACAATCTGTTACACAAAATATGGTCTCAAAGTCTGTCATTTGAACCAAACTCAGATGTTCCAAAAATCTAATGAACTCTAACCGATTTTGTGTAAATATTTTTTGTTATTCTACGCAAGATTGTGATTGCATGCAGATGTCTAGTTTACAGAAAACATTGGTATATACTAGTCACATTGTCAGAAATTGTCAATTTGGTCCTATTAACTATCTCATCCGTCAATTTTCGAGAAACTAAACTTTGAACTTATTTAAACCAGATTTGTGAATATGGAGTTGAAACTAATTTCAATATGTTTTCTCAATATGCAATTAAATGAATTTAGTTATCCAGAATACCTCACATGGTTCTGATCCAAAAAACTAATAGTCTAGTCAATTTCCAGAAAGTGAGATTTTAACTAAGCAACTGATACAAGATTCGCAACCAAAAAAACATAAAATAATAGTAGCGGCGCATATGCAGAACGGTGTCACGATATTTTATACTCTATAGTTTCGTGAATCCTAGTATAGTACTATATCTCTCGAAGCAAGTTTTATCACTCAATAAAGCTGTAAGCTCCGCTCTTTGGTCGGTTAGACACTACTGAGAACGACTCTGATTCTATGAATTCCAAATATAGCATGATCGCCTAGTATGATTTGCGTCTGTTGCAATTGTTGCAAAACAAGTTGTAGAAATTTAACCATGTACGCCCTAATCATTGGTGTTATATTTTCACAGAAGAAAATCCCGCTGATAAATTATATCGTGGTGAATCTTTATCAGAATTCTTAAAATTTAAAGCTTGGCTATCAATTTGGTTGTCACAAAATGAAGGCAACTGAAAAATTATGAAATTATCCAGCGGTCCAATGTTGAAATTCCCGACTTCCATATATTAACAACATTAATTATCAAAAACTCAAAACTACGATTTAAGTAAAAATAGTACATTTGAATATTTTTGTCATATACTGAAGCTCAATCATTTTGTGTGATTTTGTCGTCGTGTAAAATAAAAAAAAAAAACAGCCCGATAAGAGATTTGGCTTATATTTTGTGAAGAAAAAATATTTCGATGATAATAAACTGCAATTGTTTCGATAGCAAATTCTATGTTCTACAAAAAAGTTCTGAACAGTCAACCAAATGACTTTAGTTTTTGAGATATATT